>CM033648.1:27411261-27724226 GCA_019512145.1 Engystomops pustulosus | reverse complement strand
AAAGTGACAGCTCTACCTGGGACTATTTTCTGCTTTATTGGTGTCCTCAGGTGCTGGTATCAATGAAAGCTGTGACAGAGCAGGGAGTATAAATCACAAATTAAATTTGTGTTGGCACTTTGCGATAAATAAGAGGGTCTTTGTTGTAGTTTGGGCACTCGGTCTCTAAAAGGTTTGCCATCACTGCTCTATACGAATGAAGGTTAATGTATGCTGAAGGAATGGCTAAGTGCCTTTAAGCAACAGCAGCTCACTAGTCATCTTTTGTTATATAGATAAGAGACAATTTTGCTTTGGATTAATTCAGAGATTGTGATAACCAAAAAAAAAAAAACTTCATACAAAACACTAATTACAAGTTCTTCTGTCAAATATGTAAAAAACTAGAAAATACATTGAGCATTATTTATAAAGGAATGTATATATAAAGTAGTTTAAATATCTACAGATATTTATTCAGGGAACTTGGAGATAAATGAGGGGTTCCTATAGTTTTCTCTACAAATTCCCACAGCTGTCACCTCTATAAGCTCCCCCTAAGCTCAATTGTCACAAAGGTGTTGCATTTTGCAAGCGAAAGCCACAAGCTGTTGTGATGTGCTTGCGGCCAGTGACCTCAGTTGACATCAGCAGTGAGCGTTGTTCAACCCCCTCCATCCCCCCTCCAACGTCACATAGGAATGAATGTCCCCACCCAGTGCGGGCATCAGCCACTTTCTCTACATGGTTGATTGCCACAATACCTCACTGTGCATGAACTGCACTTTGAACGTGGAGAATAGAGGGCCAATAGGGCATGAAGTTACCCATGGTTTTATCAGCAAGCCCATGGCAAAAACACAAAAACACATGCGAAACCTACTGTTACTGTATTAGCATCGAGAAAAATGTTTTTGTAGTATAATTACATATTTCATACATGAAATGTATTTCAGAGACAAAAAAAAAACAGTACATTTAGAGAAAGAATATATAACATAATGTACATTTTGGGAATTTAAGGGATGAGCGGGGGGAAAGGCGACACATAACATGAGGCCAAGTGAGCTTTGGCCTCAGGGGGATAGAAGTGTGGAGGTCGTGCTAAATAAGGTCTTTGTTACTAAATTATTGTCTGTGCCTAATTAACGTCCCCAGCGGCCTACTTACTCCTACAACCTCATAACAGGACCCTGCCTGGAATATGCACATAAAAAGAGGCAGTACTTAATACTGCTGTGAAACATGATGAAGACTGTAGGGAAACATAATTAACTAGTACGTCAATGCATTTATGCATCAGAAATACGAAACGAGCCAAGTCTTCTAGAGCTCCATGACCCCAGAACATTATACATGATGTGACACAGTTGTCAGACACTTGCTAGTCGCATTCATCAGAACCTTTGAATCCAAAAGAAAAAAAATGAGAAGTATATACTTTCAAAATAGAAGGAAGCTTTATTGATCAGAGTATAAGTAGTCATACTAGCCAATAGCAGGAACATATGATAAAAAAACTAATGACAATATCAGAATAATTGCACTATAGGGCATTCAGTAGACATAAGAAGTATGGAACAATATGAAGACAGGACTAAATGGAAACAACAAGGAGATTATAGCACAAAAAAAATGTATTTTACTATCAAATCCAAATCTAGGCCATTAGTACCCATACCACTGGTTAGCGCGTACACTGTGAGACCCCAACACGTGTTCGCGGATGGCTTTTATCAAGGGGTGCGTGTCACAGTACAATAAAATCAGGAAATAGTGTCTTGAGTTTATGAATGGGTGATAAGAAATCCACAATCTTCATTTTTGAATATCCAAAGTTTATACAGGTATTTGAACATAGATTCATAGGTTTCATAGTTAACGGTTGAAAAAGACACTTGGTCCATCAAAGTTCAACCAAGGAGGGAAGGGATTGATGAGGAAGCGGATTTAGGGAAGGATACAATTCTCTATAACATAACCATCAAGGTTATTTAGGTTGTAAAAAGGCATCTAGACGCTCTTTGAAGCTATCCGCCTCCCTGCTGTGACCAGGCCTGAGGCAGGCTATCGCGATGAATGTTGAGACGGTCTCATAGTATTGACAAAAAGCCCTGTCGAACTGCCGCTTGTGTCGAGTTAATTACACCTTGATTTCTCCAATGGAGACAGTGCCCCCTCGTCTTTTGATTTTGATTAATCTGATGGAAACAACTTACCCCATAGTTTTGATGGAACCATTCATATATTTAAATTAAATTATCATGTCCCCTCGAGTCGTCTCTTTTCCAGACTAATAAATCTAGTGTTTTAATCTTTCTCATGAACTGAACCACTACATACCACCTTATCAATTTTGTGGCTCTACGTGAACCCTCTCCAAGCTCCAGGGGGCGATTTTTATTGGACAACGTTGCCCAGAACTGGACAGCATATTCCATGGGATGGCCGAGATCACCAGTGCCTTGTATAGTCGGTAATATTAATCCCTACCTCGAGAGCCATACCACTTTGATACTATGACAAGATCCTACGGGCTTTAGAGGAGCTGATTTGCCTTGCATGCTGTTATTCCATTAGATCTACTAGTACCCCCAGAGTACTTCTCGACAACAAGGGGACTTCCACAGATTTGACTACCCAAGGAGTGACATTTTTGCCTGGGATTATTGGCACCGCAGTCAGGCGGCCAAACCTTAAATTTATCCACCATAAACCTCATTGCCAAGTGGATGACCAATACATTCAGTTGGTCCAAGTCCATGCAGCCCCTATGAACATCCTCCATAGACTGTTATACAATCCACAGTTTAGGTGTCATTCTGCCGCAAATAAAAGCACACCCGGGCTCTTGAATTTCCTCCCTTATATCCTTAATCAATCTACTTACCTCGTAGTGGCCCAAAGCACAGAACACTGGGGTACAGCCCATCATAACTGGTGACCAGTCCGAGTAAGTAGTAGTAGAATAATTGACCACAACGCTGGATACGATCCTTCAGCCAGTTTTCAATCCAATTGACAATGATTTCTGTCAAAACGCAATAGCCTAATTTTACCATCAGGCGTCCTATGAGGTGACAGTGTCAAAAGTGTCAAGGCCTTTGCAAAGTCCATAAGAACACATATTTTTTACGCTTGCTCCTCAGCTCAGGCATATGCCTAATCGCCTCTTCATTAAACAGCAGATAGATAAGGTTAGTTTGACAACTTCTATTCTTAGTAAACCCAGCTGGCGTCACTTATTATACTATTTGATGTCACCATTACTCCAGTATGTAGGCTTTTACGAACCCTCCAATACTGTCCCCACAAGGAAGTTAAGCTAAAGGCCGTCAATTGCCAGTGCGCTCCAACAAATGTTCTAGAGCCTTTGCTTACCTTTTTAATATTGCAACACATTTGACTTGCGCCTAGTCCGTTGGACACCACACCAGACATACAGAAAGCCCTGAAGATTTTAGCCCAGCGAGTACAGCTAATAACAGAACTGAGTTCTTTAATCATAATAGGCGTTTTTTGAAACTATGGGTGTAATCCCTATTGGCCAGGAGAGCTTTGTACACATTGATTTTATTGAGCTTTAGATTGGGTGATATGAGTTCTTATTTAGCCAGCCTACGTATATCATACAGTGATCCGTGACCCGCAAGTGGCACCACAGTCGCAGTTCTCTCTCTATGTATAAACGGAGCCTAGAAAACACTATTAAGACTCGCCTTAGTCCTGGTTTCTCAGTCACTGAGCCTCCATTTTCAGAATAAAGGGGCCAACCTGTTGTGACCATTTTTTTGGCATTGATATACCTAAAAAAATTTCTTGGATTTGTTTTGACTATCTTTAGCCACCTGTCTTTCATTTTTTGTATTTTTGCTGATTTGATTCTTTTTAAGATTTTGGTAGTTTTTTGGAAGTATGAAAGCCTCAGGTGACCCGTTCAGATTTAATTTTTTAAATGCACCTCTTTGTCTCACTTATTGCCTTTAACTGTAGCTGTAAGCACGCTGGGGTGTAATCTAGCCCGTCTATACTTGTTACCTATTGCGAATAAATTAGAAGTATAAAAACAAGGATGATTGCATTTCTACCATTTAGACAGTGAGCATCACTCAGGTGACAGTATCTGATCCCAGTCTATATCCTGTATTGCAGCCTTGAATTTTTGGAGAAATTAGCCCTTAAAATTCAAAGTTGTTCGATTTTCCCACGTCTTCTTTGCGTTGTTAAAGTTTCTATAGAGGAAAATAATTTATTATGAGCGCTGTTCCCAAGGGGGTCCCTGATAAGGACATTTGGACAATCTCTCATGGTAGAAACTACAAGGTTCCAAACAAGTGCGTACCTCTTGTGGGATCTTTCTACAAGCTGCACATAAAGTATCCTGAAGAATGTTCAAAAATGTCCCCCTTCAAGATGAAGACGAGCCCTGACACCAATTTATATTTGGAAAGTAGTCTCCCATCATCACTACGGTCCCCTCGTGTGCAGCGCCGCTCCATCTGTTATATAGGGACCCGTCTATTTCCTCAGAGATGTTAGTGGGTCTATTATAAATTACACCAAAAATACTTTTCTCAAAGCGCTCTTGGCTGAAATTTCAACCCACAAAAGTTTTCAGCCTCCTCCACACTCTGAGACCACTGACTCATTCACAATCGCTTCAAGTCTCTTCTGAAATACCAGACATACACCACTTCCCCCTCCTATTTGCCCCTGTCTTTCAGAACGAGTGGTAAAAACCTTGATAGTTAACGCCCCAATCATGCGATTTGCTAAAGCCATGTCTCTTCTGCTACACCAACAACATCTAACTGTTCCTCTAATATCAGAGCCTCAGAGCTCGCCATTTTGCGTGAGAACCTCTGGCATTTGTGAACATACATTACTTTTCCCAAGTTATTATCTGATTCAAAAGCTAAATGTTACTGGCACATATATTCCTCACCGATGATAGATCTGCAACTGTGGATCTCCGTATCCACTGCCTTAGGGCCCCATACAACAGCCCACATCACCACCCACCAAACATAACCTGCCCCCTCTCGGACCTTGTCTCCACTTTCAGTGTCCTTCCTTTTCCGTCCTCCAGCCGATCCTGAGTTTATAATACTCCGCAACCCCAGGCTAAGATCTTCTCCCCCAGACAGCAGCACCCCCCCTTCCCACTTAGTGCAAGTTGTTATCTGCAGGAAAACAAGCTTGTACCCCAGTGATTGAAAAGTCAGCAAGCTCTAGGAATCCCAAATCCCTTGCTGCTACAACCGGATCTGAAGCCTGCATTTAAACTGCCTGAGATACGCTGTCTGCTCTGTGTATAGGCGCATGGCACAGGGTGGATTCCGGGAGAATTACTACATGGAGTCCTTTCCTTAGATTTGAACCTAGTTCTTTAAATAAATTAGTCTTCAGGCTCCTCCAACCTACCTCTGTCGGTCAGTGCGTACCAACATTGGACCACGACCAGGTGGGTCATCCCCAGCCCCCACTCCCAAGTAAGTAATTATCACCCTTTCCACCACATCTGAACCCTGGACCAGGGAGACAGCAAACCTCGGTATTTGAGGCGGGTCTTGGCGACAAATTATTCTATCCGTCTTCCTGAATTATAGAGTCCCCCTACAAACCACTAGCTTGCCTCTGCATTGCTTACCTGACTCCCATCCACCCTACTACTAAGCTGGTCTGCGACCCCCGGCTGTGAGGGAGAGAAGGATCCGACTAGGGCTGCCATTTCTGACACTGAAGTCCTTACATCATTGCCACATTTCTGCCAATTTTGCTTGGATGTTCAGAGTCAGAGTTGGCCTCTTTTCTTGACCCCTACTACCCCCTATAGTTTACAGTAACCAGCACCCACATGGCCCTGCAGGCTTTCCTCAACCCTCCACTTCACCCCCGCTTTTTGCTGCTCAGTGAGAAGCACATACTCTTTCAAGATATGTCAATTGCTCGCAGACCGGTTTTGCAATATATTCCTCCCAGATCTCTAACACGAGATTCCAGAGAAAATATGGCTGATGCTTCTGGTAGAAGATCATGTACCTAATACATCGGATTATGGTAGTCTATTTAAGGATACGTTTCTAGTATTAATATAAGACTGCATGTGAGTATATGTTGTTGGGGAAAGGAAAAAAAGTGGTATTGGTCGATGCCAAAATTGCAACAAATGGAAAAATGCGTCTTTACATGTTTTTATTATTGAATTGTACTAAAGGATGTTTTATAGAGCTGATTTTAAAAAATAAATTCCAATTGCGCAGAATTGCCCAGGATTTTGGCGCATGTGATAGATTGTGGCACATCGGCGCCGGCTTTCAGTGACAGAATGGGGGGCGTGGCCGTCTGAAAACCCACAGATTCGGTTGTAAAACCACAGAATTAAAAAACAAAATTGAGGTCGCAGAATGCACTCACGACACCCCTGGACAAGGAGGTGTGACACTCGTGGACTTCAGCGCCAGCAGCAGCAGCGACCCACATAGCTGGATATCGGCGCTACAGACCTCGTAGTGTAGAATTCGGCAAGCTGACGAATATCAAAGATAGGAGACAATCGCGCCGCGGCGATCGCGATTGGGACCGGGGGTGGCTAAGAAATCTGCCCCAATGTATACCCGTGAAATGAATGTGTTCTGTAACATGAAAAAATATCATGTTGTGGATGCCACATAGATTTGTGGTGTAAACTCATTTATAACAGTGTCTGAGAGCAGAACTGTTCTAGTTGCCCATGGCAACCGAATCAGGAGCTCAGCTTTAATTGTCCCACCGCTCATTATAAAAATAAAAGCTGAGCTCTGATTGGTTTCCCTGGGCGGCAACGAGAAACAGTTTTACGCGGGAAACATCCTGATAAATCTCCCCTCACCGTGAATGAGGATGGGGGGTGCTAACTGACCTTCGCTACTTAAATAGAAAGGCTTGGTGCAAGCAATTGTTAACTTGCGCAAAGAGAAGAACGCATTAGAGTTAGTTATCCTATTCTAAAGGTCACATGTCGATTGACCCTGGTCTCACAGTGAAGTGTAAAGTTAAGATTAAATAAAATTGAATAGGTCCCACATATGGCTGCAATAGGGCACCGTCACACGCAGCCAACGCAGGGAGAATGTAAATCAGGGTTAATAAATAACCCCAAACTATCCAGAGTTTCGTAGTTGAGAAAAAGGATGAGCAGTTCTCTCGCAAACATTGCACAGCATAATAACGAAACACCTTAGAGATTAACCTGCAGCGATGTATGCTATGCTATGCAGGGCTGTCCGTCAAGCGGTCTTAACAGCAAACTGCTCACTTTATGCAGAACTGGAGATTTTAAAGCCGCAGGGGGGCGTGCGGAAGATTACCCTCTTCAGGATAGAAGAGGGAACGAAATATGTTTTACACAAAATTTTGGTCTCCATTCCTCAAACAACTAGAACACTCGTTAATCAGAATCCTTTCACACGTCAACGGTTAGCGCTACATTTGTCACAACTGCCGTGCTTATGGGGGACGTAGTATATGGTTCAGATATACATCCCCATAGATGGAAATGGACCACATGGCGCAACGCTATCGCTGTACGATGCAGTCCTAATTTTTTCACGGCTATACGGCACCTGTGCGCTCATATATCCCCTATGGATGTATGTGACCGGGGAAAAAGAGGTGAGCAGCGCTCACATCCTCCGCCTCTCCCCGCGCGCTGCACGCGTGTGCCGGGCTTTAATGGCAGTGTTGGCAGGTAGTACCTTATTGAGGTTAAACGTTATTAGAAGACAGATTTGGTTGAAAGAATAAAGGTAAACCAGAGTGCCGATGCCCACATCCTGAGACTGGTGTAAGATGCCATCCTGAACTTCAATAGCAAAGGTGGGATAGTCAGCCTTGATGTTATGCGAAAGGGTACAGTATATGACTCACATATTAGACTATACGTGATACATGCAAGAAATTACAATAATCACATCCCCACCTTAGATTACTATAGGCTTAATGGGTCGGCCATTTTACCTCATGTTTGTTTGAAAATGTGTGTGTAAGTATGTGGAGGGCAGGCTATTAGGTAAATTTATCAATTACATTGATTAAAACAGTTCTGCTCTGATTTCTTGACATGTAATGAAGGCCCCTGTCTTTACTCATCAGTTAGACATTCCTGTCCATAAAATTGGCCGCAGAGGAGGGTATGTGTCTCAACTGTCCAAAAACAATCAAACATGGTCGTTGCAGCCGCTGCATAATGTGGTGCCGCTATACATATAAAAAAGGAAATCAAACTGGATCTTTTTTTTTAATATACTATCATAAGCTCCTGGCAGGGCGATTGTTACGGACAATTAGAGATCACATGAAACCCTCCAGCTGTGGCCATTTTATGGACAGGAACGTTGACTGTGAGGGAAAAGACAGGAGGCTTCACTTTACATATTAAGCAAGCACGAGCAGAACTATTAATTAGATGTATATTGGTTAAATTACCTAATTACCCCCCCCCCCCCACAACACACCAAATTACTAAAGTCATGAGGGTAAAGTGGCGAATCCCTTTAATTGCCTACACCCCAAAAATGTTCATGTAAGGGGTACTTGCCTCTTTCCAAACTCTCGTCTGTGTTCAGCAGGTAAACACCAGTTTTGGATTCGCTTGACTTAACCATCTTCTGTAAAAGACAAATCTCTGCCGTCCCATTGTCACATTTAACATGAAATCTTCCACAAAAGGGGAAAAAAGAAAAGTTGAGGCAAATAAAAAATGAGCTTTGCAGAGGGGAAAAAGCAGTTCAGTTTAGAACATTACAAGGGTTCTCATTTCTCTAATTGTGTATGAAAAGAACAATTTTCCAATCTACTTTCTGTTATCAATCGCTGTTGTTTCTAGATCTTGCTTGCTGCCTTCAACCTGAAGCTTCTACGTTTGCTTATGTGATTTGAATCTGTCTTTGGTCATGTGATGTGGGACTCATTTACTTTTATGGAGAGTAACAGAGCTGTGTGTAATAATGAAGTTGGTGCCAACTGTGTGACATACATGACCAGGGGACCGTTCTTTGTTCTCCACAGGAAGTGTAGTAAAACAATTGAAGCTCCTGTTGATGCCGGCAAGCAGGATCTTTGCCCAAATGTGATTACTTATCATTTCATAAACATATTATTATTTGCTTAAAGGATGCTTTGAATCTCCATAAGAGTGATCAAAAAAAGTGAGTCTTTGATTGTTCTAGTCTATGGATGTTTTTGATTGACGTCATTTGACTTGTGACAGATTTTCTCAGAGTGGTATTCTGTCATTTTATTTCAGTGTTCCCACAGATGCCTCCACATTGAAGCCATTGAGATAGTGGGTGTTTTCATATTGGCTTGTGTTTTCAATGAAACTCCATTGTACGTGGAAAAAATTATGACAACTTGTCCTATTTATTTTCACGGATGGGATCATGAAGGCAATACAAGTCTATTGGTCGCATAAAAAACGGATCTTTTCACTGATAAGCTTTTAGGTGTAAGGTTTTCAAAGAGCAAGCAATGTAAACCTCAGTTTTTTTGCGGACACAAAGACAAAAGGAAGAAAAACTGAAGCACAACGGAGACAAAACCAAGAAGTATGAAGCACCTGAAGCTGAGCCCCAGTGCCAATGAGTCTTAAAGGGGTAGTTCTGGGTAAATATGAATGTCTTATACAACAAACCCAGACCTGATGCTTATAAATAAATGAATATACAAGCCTCCAATATCATTCGTACAAAATGAAATTTAAATAGTGGACTTACTCTATCACAATAATCACAAAAAGGTATGGCCTCATTTAATGCGGCACTTCCACAGTTAACAAGATGGCTATCAATGTGGAAAGCTTACAAGTCCACAGGATCCGACCTTAACTTTCAGTAAGACTCCTCCTCCCTCTCATGCGCTACTTGAAAACCTGCCAGTCGATGAAAACGACTGCTCTGTCTCAGGAAGGTGAAGCGACATGTGATGTGACAGGAATAGTGGCTGCTCCACGCAGAGGAAAGTCAGAGAGGACTGCTTTGCAAGGGGCAGGGAATTTAATTCTTCATGTACATTGTAGTACTCAGCATTGGCTCATTCTGCTAAGTCGTGGGAGCAAAATTCTAAAATAATTACAGTATTAGATTAATTAATAATCTACGCTATACTTTTAAATGACCCATTTAGTATGTTGGAAGATGCAGTGGATGGTTCCTTGGCCTTTAAAGGTACCCTACCTTTAAGTTACGATGTATTTTTCCCGCAGAATTATTTGTGTGGAAACCATGACACCACTAAACAGCCCGATTATATGCTGTTTGAAGCAGTCAGCGCTAAAAAAATTTAGAGGGTACTCCATTCTGATCAGTGGTGTCTTATTGGAGATGGGCAGGTGAACCATCTTAAGTGGCCAACGATTGAAGGTATATTATGTCCTACTTAAAAACTGAAAAAATGTAATGGCCCTACAGATATGGACTGTATGGACCATTAAAGAGCAGTAATTGATAAGTTATTCAGGATTAAAATCCACACTTGCGCCATTTTTCTCCTCTTTGTTTATTTCGGAAGGTTTTTGATTGTCCTTGTTGTGGTTTTTTATCTTACTGTGATTACCCATTTTGCTTTTCTGTGGACATGGATTGATTTGCCTTGTCTGCTTAAAACATCAATATGAGAGGACATCTGTAAAATCTTAGTGTTGATTTATGGTTATCTTTAGGAACAATGTGAGGCATTTTTAGGCTATGAATTTTCCTGAGCAAACATTGAGCTGCAAAATTATTAGAGGGTCGTAGGGACCTTACAGCAAAAACTGTGGATTGATGGGCACCCGCCATCGCGGTTTTGTAATCACCTGCCTAAATCCTAAAGCCACTGGAATCTAGTGGGTGATGATCACTTTCAGGATCTTTGTACTACAAAAAATAAAAAATAGAGAAATTTAAATATTAAATGTAGTGATAGCAGTACAATATGTTCGAGAAGAAACCATATAATTCACATAAAAGGGCCATAAAGAAAACGGCAATTCGGCCTACACCAAAATGTTTAAAATATAATCTACAAATCACTTACACATGGGACTCGAAGGAATGGATTCCATTTTAACTTTTTTATTTACTACATTAAAAAAAGAAAAAACCTAAAAACATTTGTGAAGTGAAAAATTGCTTGAAAAATCGACAATACCAATTATGATTTTCCAAGGAGTTGAACACCATTACATTAATCCCATTAATATGTTAGTTGACAACAATATTCAATTAATGTACGTACAATATATGCACAACCTTAGTGTAGGAAACCTAAGTCAATGCTCTTTGTGGCCTGATCCAAAAGTTATATGTAGTCAGGTGAAACAACCCAGCGATATCATCCATTTTCCAAATGGTCACCTTTTACCAGTTTCCATTGCCTAAAAACTCTACATTTGGTATTTTAAGGCCACACTTATGAACACAGGCGTCTTGAAAACACACACGTAGAAATGTTTTCGGAAATCAGCCACACGATAACAAGGAAGAGAATACAGACTTGCACAAGTACTGATTTGATCCTTGAGGTACACTTTCTAGATACCTATGAAAGATGCCTTATTTATCTGTACAAGTTAAAGCAAAGTACGAAAAACATGTTGGATGGATATGGTAAGAGTGTTGTCATTCCACAGTGAAACAAGGATGGTAGACATGGGCTAAACAGGTCAGGAAAAAAACCAAGTGAAACAAAAACAAACAGCCAGTACATTCGGTCTATTATGGTATATTCTAGTGGGAAGAGATTGGATAAACATGGGGAAAGATGGAGCTTACTTCATCGTGAAATGTAAAGAAGTTGAGCACTTGTTGATTGCTGTAGGCTCATTGCTTGAGTAAGCTAAACCCTTTAAGTGCTTTGAGCCAACTTATTTGTAACAGAGTTCTTACGGGTTTGCCACCACACTGTATAGAAAACGTTTTCACCATTTCTCATCACACATCCCATAGGATGATTAGCACAATAAAGTATTTTTAACCCCAACCTTACTTTACAGGAGTTATTGAAGCGCTGTTACAGACTGCGAATCGGACCGTCAGCCTTTTTTGTGGGCTTCTTGCTGTACATTACTTCTTCCCTCGCGCAACATGAGGTCTCTTTTATTTGAAAGAAAATAAAGCCTGAAGTTTTAACTGGAGTGAGTGCCAGCTTCTTTTCTCTTTTAATGAAACACTTTACAAGTTTTATATCTACTTTTCATTGCTGTTTAAGCTCTCATCACTCAGCGATGCTCAGTTTCAGTAATATTCCGAGTGTGGGCGGAGTTAATCGCTAAATAGAGCAATTGCATGATGCTGTTGTCATCTGATGTGTGCTGACAGGTGATTATCAGGCCAAGGTTATCACACTTTTATTTAGCTTCTGAAAACATCTATGTAAGTATTAATCATATAAGACCATCAGGTTGTAAAGAAAGGATGATCCGAAGATCCATATAAAAAAATAATGTTGGGCAGTTTATCAAGGCTGTATGCTGAAATGTCAGACTATTGTAGTTGCCCATGGAAACCCAATCACAGTCCCCTTTAAAATATTCCTGAGCACCGTAAAAGGAAATGCTGAGCTGTGATTGCGTTGCCATTGGAAACTAGAAATATTCTGACTTTCAGGACCTGATTAAATCGCCTCAATGACTCTCTCAGGTCTGTGAACTACCTATACCACACCACAGTCAGCTCTGCTATATCCCTGTCTCCCTGGCTTATCGACATATTTGCCTAGAAGCTTGTTAAAGTAAGTCTTGTACATGCTACTTTCTGGCATGGAAAGTCCCTGTCCCTGAAGCTAGCTGGTATTGTTATGCAAGGGGGAGGAGCAGGAGGAAAATAACACTGCAGTGTGCAGAATGAGAAGTAATTCATGAGAAGAATCCGACAGAGTCAGAATATTTATGGTCTTATCCAAAATTGTCTTATTACAGCACTGATTACAGACCAGGTTCTGTGAAATCTCTTTTTTTTTTGTTATTTACATTGAACTACAAGATGTGATTTGTATCGTTGAGTATATTTAAAGGGGCTCATTCCAGAAAAAAACATAAGCCTATTTCATATACAAACGGAGGTCCATAATAAACTATAATTAAATGTAATTAGTGTTATTAAAATGTTTTGATCCCTCTACAGAAAAATGCTGATGACATAATCTGAAGAGGAATTAAAATGCTACTGGCCCTTTATCATCCAGTGATTTTTACATGTGGAGCAGACAAGGACAGAGGGATCTGGTCACATGTCCACATCAAATGTTTCTGCACCTGCCTTGGCAGGTTCATTGAATCACCACCAGTTTAGCTGTAGTCGGGTTTGGTTGCAGTTGCATCCAATATGGTCAGTGTTGGGGTTGGCACATCAGTGAGGTGGTTTGGGGGGGTAATGATGCAGTGACACGCATCATACTATGGTAACAAGCAAGAAGAAAGGCTGTTTAGATCTCAGTAGAGCGACGAAGCATGAGAGGGAGAGAGTGTTGTTACTGAGAACTAAAGAATCAGGGATTGTATTTCCAGGGGCGGCCATCTTTTGATAACTCCACCGCTTTAACAAGGCCATAACATTTTGTGCATCATAAACTCAAACTATTTACCCATGTTTCGTCGACCTTGATGTGATATAGGTTCATAGGATGCGGGTCTTCTCGCACCTTGATTGTAGTATCACGTCATGCGATCGGTACAGCGGTAGCCGGGGATCCTGCAGCAACAGCTGACTGTGTTTAACCCTATAGATGTGCTGGCATAGGTGCATCGGACGCGACGATCGGCCCTTCCGTTGTTATGGCACGGAGGTGCCGATCGTTACCATGGCAACCCTATGATTTCCATCTTAAGGACCCCAGGGCTATGCTATGGTAGCTGCATGCAGATTGTGCCACATGCACGATTCTAACAGTTGTGAAGCTGTCACCTATGCCAAAATGCTTAGGGCTACTATGTAATTGCGCACTAAATTAGTAGGCACAAGCATATTACAATGGGAGAAGTGAATCAAAATGACACCTTGTTCATGTCCAACCCTGGGGACAAATATAAACAGTTAGTTAAAAAAACAAGGCAAACTCTAAAAATTTTTTTTTAAAAGAATAAAAGTTCCCCTTCTTAAAACCCCATCCAAACAAGTACTCAAATTTTAAAACAGAAAGAATGGAAATAAATACCCCCCAAAAAAAAAACACAACATATTTGGTATCACCCTTCAAGTAAACTAACATGCACTGAACCATACGGTGAGCGCCCGTTACTAAAAAAAAACAAAAAACACAAAAAACCCCCCTCCAAAAATTATTTAAATTTTAACATTGGACCGCATTAAAAAAGCGCATAAAAGTGATAAAAAGTGAATTTAACCCCATACATGAACAAGAAAAAGTACGCTTGTCCCGACAAAAAAATAAGCTCTAAAACAGCTTCTGGACTCTGTAAACCAAAACAAAAAAATATAAAAATGTTCTGCCCATTGTTCATGGCGATACAAAATCAAACCCAAATTCTCACAAAAGGAGTTCTATATTCTGCCGAAAAACAATGGTTCGTTATGACCCTAAAAAAAGCCATATAAATGGAGGGTATCAACTGTATCTTGATAACAATTAGAATAATGAGTGTACCACATCATTAAACAAAACCATAAACAAGAATAATGATTTTTTTTTAACCACCACAAGAAAAAGAGCTAATAAAATCTGATTTATGAGCTATTGAGCCCCCCCCCCCTCCCCCCCCCCGCCGCCCCCCCCCTACACCCCCACACTCCCCCCCCCCAGACTCCACATACCCCCACCTCCCCCCGCCCCCCCCCCCCCCCCCCTCCCCCCCCCCACCCCCCCCCCCACCCCCCTAGTAAATGATGTACTTGAAAAGCTGGATCTCATCCACAAAAAAAAATAATCCCTGCAATATGTAAGCAAATTACAAAAAAATAAACAGGACATTTATATCTAGTAAAATGTGCAATGTAGATGCGCTCTGAACTGTCATGCCTTCCCTTCTAATTTTGGAGGGCCGGGCGAGACCTGATGACGCATTCTAAAGGGTAACACACTTCTTGTTCGGTAAAGTTAATTTTTAGCACATTTGTGGCGGTGTTTTGTAGTTTTTTGTAGTTGTTAGTTGTAGTTTCTAAAATGTGAATAATTTAGCAGGGTTTTATGTCCAGTATCTTAGGCTGTACGTCTCAAAGTGAAGATTCAAGCTGATCGGGAAGCGGTGGACTCTAAATAAGGGTTTTAGCGATTATTTCATAAAAATCGGAGAAAAGATTGCACCCACAATTCTGAAACCCCTAACAAACCTAGGAAAAGAGACGAGGATGCACTATAAAACCCTGTGCCCTCGATATTTATAAACAGCACATTCCAGAAAGGTTAGTTAATATATAAGGTTAATTGGTGATATGAAAGGTGAAAAGCAGAAAATTTTGAAATGGTTGACAATGAATAATTGTAAGAAATTTTTGCACCTTAAATTTAAATTTTTTTCATAACTAAACACAAAGGAGTGACTACATCAACAATGTTTCTAATCACTTTGAAGACAATGTGTGTTGACGGTTAAGTTTAAAAAACATGCTCAAAATCACCCTGGATATGATTTAAAGCGTCAACAAGTTAAAACCTGTCCTATAATGACACCAGGGCAATTCACGCATAAAAATCAGGACCACTGGTCCCTAAAGTCTAAAAAATGGACTTCTTAGCGACACAAAGGGGTCAGGCTCCATGTTGTGACTAATTGACATTGAGTTTTGTTGTTGTATTCATTGTATTGTTATAGCATTATGGTTTTGTATTTTGTGGTGAATCACCCCTTTAAACAGAAAAGTCATGTTGTTGAAAAAATCCTTCTTAAATCATTACGTTTGAAGTACCTTAGATTCTATCCTATAATCAAGATAGATTGGTTTTTCCTACAATAGGATATTTTTGAATACTCCATAACATCTTGTTTCCAAAGCAAAAATCGTTGTCAGTTTGCAAACAAAATCAGTTTAAATGCTGAAAAAGGTTACAAACTTTTAGGTTGTTTGTCAGTTTTCAGTGAATTCTTGCTTGAAACCTCTATACCAGTTGATGGCCTCAACTATGGCAGAGGTGCCAGAGAGGTGGCACTAGAGCCCTTTTGTGGGCCCACTCAGGCCAATCACCAGGGAGATGACTCCAGTTATCTTCCTGCAGTCCAAGACAGCCAGGACTGCTGTGCACAGAGTATTTTTATAGTGACAGCTCTACCCTTGGGAATATGTTCTGCTTTATGGTTTGTCTCAGGTGCTGGTTATAAATGAAAGATGTGACAGAGCATGGGAGTATTGTTGGTAAAGGATAATCACAAAGAAATTTGTGTGGGCACTTTGCGATATACATGGGTCTTTGTTGTAGTTTGGAAACCGGGTCTCTAAAATGTGTTTGCCATCACTGCTCTATACGAGATGAAAGGTAATGATGATGTATGCTGAAGGAATGGCTAAGTGCCTTTAAGCAACAGCAGCTCAGTCATTCGTATGGCAGACTTGGAATGAGTGCTGTAATTGAAATTGGTGTGTGGAGGGATATTGCTTTGGAGAAAGGCTCAAAGAGTAGAGCTCCCTTGATCTTAGGGAAAGAAGGAAAAGGCTAAGTCAATGGAAGACTGGTCTGAATACACAAATATCTGAACAGCATAAAGAAAGGGAATACTTAGATTAAACCTAACAGATGGTGACATTTGGCAAGAAATTGGTTCAAGCAAGTATCACAACTGAACTCCGATATTGAAGCTTCTTTACTTATGATGAAGAAGGCTCCACCTTAGATATACCTGGTACCAATCTTTAAAGGGATTGTGTCACTGGCCATAATGACCCTCTGTCATTACAGCTTAGTATTTTGAACAATTTTTTCAATATACACCTATTACCAATTTTGCCTAGTTCTCATTATAATGAGATGGAATTACAGACAGTCCCCAGGTTACGTACAAGATAGGGTCCGGGGGTTTGTTATTAAGTTGAATTTGTATGTAAGTCGAAACTGTATATTTTATAATTGAAGTTCTAGCAAAATTTTTTTATTTGCCCCAGTGACAATTGGAGTTTCAAATTTTTTTTGCTGTAGTGGGACCAAGGATTATCAATAAGCTTCTACCGAAAACCGTACAGCTAATCATTGCAGTCTGGGACTAATAAAGCTTCAATCATTGTCAGACAAGTGGTCAAAGGGTCCGTCTGTAACTAGGGGTCATCTGTAAGTCGGGTGTCCTTAAGTAAGGGACAGCCTGTATTACTGGTGTCGTAGAATACAACTTTGGTGTTTTCCACTAGCTGTCACACTGTAATACTATATTATACAATGCTATACTATGAGGTTAGTCAGTTAGGAGTGAAATTATTATGTATCTACATATACCATCATACTCATGTAAAGGGTTAAACTGGTCACACCCTAAGGGAGCACAGCCTTTACTCAGGAGCAAAGTTGAGGAGCCAAAATTTAAATCCATACATGGGTAATTTATCACCAAACAGTTAAGACTTTTTTTTGTCACTGTTGACTGACGCGAAAAAAAAAATGTTTTTCTATTTCTGTTCTAGGGGAAAAGGGTGATTTAAACTTTGAATTTTTTTTTAAAATATATTTCTACATTGTTTAAAACTTAAATATTTTTTATGTCCCCTTAAGGTATTTGAACCCTAGGATATGTAATTTCTCTCTCTATATTCTGCAATACTACTGTATTTGCTGCATCTGAATAAGGCTGGTCTAATTAAGTGTTATATATTTGTAGACTACAGAGAAAAGGCCCCCCGCCATGCTTACTCTAAGATCAGGGTAGCAAGGTGTGTGCTCATCTTTTTGGCTTAAAGGAAACCTACACTTCTGTGTAGGTATTAGATTTACCACCGGGCCACCAGCTCAGGGTGAGGGTTGCCGGAGGCTTACACTTAGATAGTGGTTTAAACCACTAGTAATCGCGTTTAAACACATTTTGATTTACAAGCCCCGAGGTAAAGCTTCGACGCTTGCCGCGCCGTGCGTGCGTGAACGCCTCCGGCACTCCTTGGAGGCGCACTGCGCGCAACGGCCCTTCACAGCGCCGAATCTACCTCGGGGCTGTAAATCAAAATGTGTTTAAACCGCGATATGTGGTTTAAACACTAGCTAAGGTAAGCTCCGGCACCAGCTCACCCTGAGCTGGTGCCCGGTGTTTACATCTAATACCTACCATCAGAAGTGGTAGGTTTCCTTTAAGTCATAGAACTTTTTTTTCATAATTTGTACATTTCATACATATATTAAATATTATATTATATATTCAACAGTAATATTCCTTGAGGACATATAAGGAGGTAAGTAGAATAAAACATAATTAGATTGAGATTGAGAATTATGATGTTAATTAGAGATGAGCGAACATGCTCGTCCGAGCTTGATGCTCGGTCGAGCATTAGGGTACTCGAAACTGCTCGTTACTCGGACGAATACTTCGCCCGCTCGCATTGTTTATTACAGGGATATTCTAAAAGATAAACGCTACAGTAAAACAAGATAATTGAAAGGAAATGGTATTGGTATTTTACATATATAACCAGGGCCCTGAGGTTACAAGTCGAATTCCGAATTGATGTAAGTCGCCAACTTTATTTTTATCAATTGTAACCCCTACCAACAAAGATTTTATTGGTTCTCTTGACCCAATTGTATTTTTAAACTTTGGATTGTAAATAAGAATCATCATTAAACAATATGGTTAATTTGGCACCTTGCTAACCCTTACGTGATCATTGTAGCCTGGTCTAAAAGTACAATAAATTAACCAACATTCGGGATATCCGTTTGGTTTCTTAACGTAGCATTTAGGAAAAATCTGACAACAGTCAACACTGTCTTGACAAATCAGTATCTAGTGACAACACCCAACACAAATGCAGGTGAAACACATGTAAACTTGTAGAGATCACGCGAGCAGAAGAGACGAAGTCAACCCATAATTTGGGCGAGAGTTTTGTACAGAAGTTATGGCACACGTTCAGATTAGAATAAATGAGGCTCTTGCGGTCATAAACTGGCACTAAGATGAAGTACAATGTTGCTTTTGGTTGACATTACATTGTAAAGTACCAGTAAATAAAAAGGAAAAGGTAAATTAAAAAGTTTAAAAAAATTAAAAAACACAAGGTTAAGTGCTGCAAATTTTAAATTTAAACATCTGTGAAATAATTCCAAGTTACATTTAAAACATAAAAAAAATCCACTTAGCCAGGCAATTTGGTGCATAAAGTAGTGCAAAAATACGCAGAAAAAAGGATCCAGGAACAAAAAGTCACATGAAATCTGAATATAAGATACATAAGCACTGCACAAGGAGCGACCAAGGTGTACTTCAAATCGAAATCACAAATACAAGTTCGCAAAAAATGAACAATTTAACTAGGAAAAATAAAGATAGATGTCCCCCATTGGTTTCAGACCATTTTTAAAATGTACATAATGGCGCCGAGTGATTGCTGTGTGGTTTATGTTGGGCTTTAGAAGCAACCATTGAAAGGACTTTGGGCAGAGGGGAAAACTGTAGGTCAATACGTTAGTACAATGGTAGGTCTCAATTTAAGATTTTGATCTCCATTCCTCACTACAGTTCTTTTTTTGCAACAGAAAGTAGGTTCAATATATATAGTGTATGGGAGAAGGATATTGGAAACCTTTAGACGTAATATAGTTCTTAGTAATCATCCATATGTAAACATATGGTGTGCGGTGAGGAAGTGTATAATATATCTTATATAGTAGGTTTGGGATTATCTTCCTGGTTGGTCAATGGTTAGGTAATTTTGGATTGGTTTGTACGCGACCTCTTCGGCGTGTACAATAATATTTATTTAGGAGCTTAGTTCACGTAATATTGTATCTTTAACTTTGTTACCATGGATTGATTTTCTTATAAATGTCCACTCCTTGGGTTTATGGACTTGGTGACCACATCACATCGACTGTTGGTTATAATACTGATCTATACTAGTTCTTAAAATGGGCACATACTTAGTTACACAAACTCTGGATGATGAGATGATGATGCTGATGATGCTTGATGGATGAGATGTTTTTTTTCTCATGAGTAGAGGCGCTTTCTGAATTGGTGGACTCAGTTGGGTGTGGGGGCGTCATTCAAATGATTGATTAGAATTCTTGGATCGTTTGTGTCGGGTGTGACCTTGATTAAAATCGTGGTAGGGCCTTTGAAAACTAGCATTATGGTCAATTGGTTGGGTTGGAAGACAAGGATAAAAGCGCTTCCACTTCTTGAATGTAAATATGGTTTGTATGTAGGATTGAAGCATTGGGGTGCTGGGTGTGTTTGAGGTAGAATAGTAGATTGTCATTCGGAAGGGAAGCCGCTACAGGTATGAAAAGGGAAGATTTGGTTTCCCAACCTAAGTGTCACTGTGGGCGGGGCAGTTCTGATAGGGGTGGAATTAGGTGAACGCGGAGTCCTTCTCCCAGATTTTGTCAAGAGTATGTGGCATCCCACTGATTGGGTAGGAATAGCATGGGTTTAGATAATTGTAGAAATGATGGCCCAACGATGGTGATTGGAGAATGACGGGGGAGGGAAGGGGACATCTCAGTGAGATTTTAACACTATTCACAATTGGGTGGTGGATATAGAAAGGTATTGATGATGGGAGAAGATTTGCCATTTGAGCGACAAAGTTGCCTACAACAAAAAGAACTCAGATAGGAGAATATTTAGATAATAACGCCATTTTCTTTGTATCTTTTTCTCTTTACACTCATCGTCTCTCTATCATTTCAGTATATGGAATAAAATAAAATGGAGAGCAGGGAGTAATGATATGTTTTGAATATATGTTTTAAAAGCACCATTTTAATATAAATAAGAGGAAGTGAATTCGCTGGTGGCACCCGGGACGAACCATATTGGCAAAATTTAGGGTCGGCTCTTGGAAGACCACCAACCACAATGGAAATTTTTCTGCATTTTTGGTTCTTATGTGAATGTGCTAATTTCCTATTATAAGCAGAAGAATCTTATTATATTACAGGGTTGTATATGAGTGTGTGTATTTAGTTCTTATAGTGCACAACGGAAGGAAAACTGAGGAAAAAAAACGCCTAGGAGGGCCTGTGATATAAATGTCAATAACCTATTTGGGATTGGAGCCTTTGGGTCTTGGGATTTGAAGGGGAGGTTTATTGATAAAAGTGGTTTAAAAAGAGCTGAAACCAGAAGGTCGAGCACCGGTCGTATTTTATTCTATGGCTAATTGTTTGTGTTTTATTTTTTTAACAGATTGCATTTACTTATCCACAATCTTTACAGATAGCCTCCCTATAGAAACAAGCACCAATTCAGGCTCAGACAAGAACTTGACATGGATTAATGTGGCCAAAATCTTCCTAGAAGCATTATCCGAGCGTAGCATCTTTTTTCCGCGGAAAGATGCTTTAACAGTGAGGAAGATTTTTTACCCCCAGGGCAAGGACCACAGCTTACCATCCATTTTGGAACTTCATAACATTTGTTTATTTTTTCACATTTCCCTCGCGTTTTCTGTTTCCTTCATGGCTCTGGACAAGCAACTGCATCGTTCCTGATTCAGGCCGCCAGCCTTTTCAATATTCGTCTCTGAACACCTGCTGGTGCTTTATTAAGAACATATTTGCTTAAAACATCTTCTGCTCTGCATATGTCCAGATAACTGTAGCTTCCACTCAATTGTCCATGGTTCAATCTTTCCACTTGGACACATTTCACATGAAGTATGGCTTAGGGCCATGTCCAACAACACTCATAATGTGTCAAATTCCCTCATGTCAATTACATGTATTTCTGCGCTGCTGGACAGCCCTGCAATAGCCCCCACACCACGCCACTGCGTATTGATAAATACTCTGTGCTAAAAAAAACATTGCTACCATATATTTGCTAAACATCTGTTATATCACCACAAGTTTTGGTCTGTGCCGTCATTACAGGAAAACCGGACTTCAGCCAAAAGTTCGGGTTCGAGTTTTGGATTTGGGCTCACCTGCAAAACCCATCAAACCAGCTTTTCAACTCATTGCTAAGGCTAACGCTTAATTAGTACGGGCACCATCATGGGTATTAACCCTATTCGATGTTCAGGCCAACCGCATAAGGAATTTAAATTTTGGCAATCCGACCAACTTTAAAGTGTTACATCATGGGAATAGAGGCAGTGGCCTAACTAGACAGCTGATGGATCCACGTGCAACAGTCCTGTGGGGGCCTCCGACTATATGTTGTGTTTATAGTAATTAGTCTCTTCATATGGGAAAGTGACACCATAAGGGGCCCTAACAACTTCTTGGGCCCTGGTGCCCTGTACCGCCTTGTCCAACCCCCTCCAGAGTATTGCCTTGGAGATGGTTCCAGTGGCTCAGCGTGCCCGATGACTTTTCCGACACATTTACAATGGTTGACCAAAACCTATGATCCGTACCAGCACTGCGTGTTGGGTCATAGTTTGTCCCCGAACCAAACATTTGTTCAAGGTTGGCCAAACTCCCAAATACGAACATGGCACCCCAACTGGCTTCTGAGTCACTCCTGCCACGCCCTGCCGTTTCATATTGTCATCATGATCGCTGGTTCTCCTATAACAAAGATAGGGGGAGCTTCTAGAATGATAAAACTCATAGCAAACCTATACTCACCAATCATAAAACTCCTGGAAACTTTTCTTTTATCCAGACTCTCTATTCCAGGTACACAGCATATCTTTTCACATACAAACAGCAAAAGCTTCACATACAAAAAAATCATCTTTGAAATATTACCTCCTTCCTCCCTGATGTTGCGAGAGTCCTGAAACTGCACGCGTCTCTACCGTCAAGGTCTGACTATGAACTCAAGTTTAACAGCTTGCAATTTGTACTTCTTCTCAACATCTAGCACGATAAGAAGAGTTATGCTGGTGGATAATTCCTCTGATATTATATGACTGTATTGAGCAAAGTAAAAGGAACCTCTGGTTTAGCTGCTAATTCACATGCTTAATTAACCGTCGTGGTCATATCTATGATATAAACTTGATGGACTGCTTGTTACACATCTGTGCTATTCTTCTCTGTTTTGCAAGGTAAACAGTGATGAATGCACTGAGTTCTGTTTACTTACTGTACTTTCTCTTCGACAGCCTTGTTGAATGTTGTACACTCCCTATCCTGAACTTTACTCTTTGCCACTGTAGTTACTAGCTTAGTAAGCTTGTGGTATGCTTTGATTCTACAACTCAGTGTTTCTTGACTCTACTACTCTGACTATCTCTTTCCTAAGTGATTTTTGGTACTGCGTTTTGTCCTTTTGTCCTTTTGGTTGGCAACATCTTGATTTTTGGTTTTGACTTGCCTTTATCCTGTATTTTCATTTTAGTGGGCGTGGTAGGGAATCATCGACTAGCTGTCCCCTGACCTCATAGAATAAGCGGCACTCATGCTGACAGCTAGGCAAGGGGTTAGGTCTCGGGTCCCTCGTGTCTGTGTCATTGTCCATTCCCAGATCTTGCTTTATAACTAAGACATGAGGATTTCTCTCTCCTTTTGTCCAATTTGGTTCCTAGATAGAGGCATTCTTTAGAAGCCGCAAATAGGGCAAGTTTCTCGTAAGACAATTGATTGAAAGATGTTGATCCCATTGTTTATGTCTTTAAATATGAACCAAAAATGAATACCATCCTCATCATATACTATATCTATCTTAGATATGATTGCCCAGCTGCAAACCACGTACCTGTAATAATCCTCATATATGACCTTGGTTTGTGCTGTTAGTAGAAATCATGTCATGCGGATGTTTGTTATTATCTTTTTTGCTCGAAGCATAACTAATGGAATTGAGTAATTTGATATTTTCAATTGGTATAGGTAGAAAACTAAAATGCGCCAAGCGTAGAAATAGTTGTGCGACCGCAAAGGCCCACGAAATAGATGTAAAATCAAACCTCGGTCGAGATGTCTAGATGTGGCGTCTGCCAGTCTAGTGTGCTCACACTGTCGGCATCGACTTAGCATGGGCGCGCTTCCTGTATCAGTGTTCCTGATCTCACTGCAGACATGGCTTTATATCAAGACCGACACGTGACAATCCTGAGGCAAATGCATTTGTCCACATGTTTCTCTTTTCCTCACAAATTAATTCCGTCACCACTGTACTCAGGCTCCGACTGTAGCCTTGCCACATGGCCTGTAGATCATAAGTCCCATCTGCGGGGTCTAGACCCGAATATCAATCTCATACCCGTCAGCCACACAACAACTCACATCCACTCTGCATCCAGCCACCCATGTCTAAAGGGGAAGGCCCGACCAATTTCCCGCCTTCCCATCAGATTCCGGTCTATCCATGCCAAAGAGGCGTTTGTAGTCAGCACCACACTATACCCTAAGACATGCACTTACCCTGCGGTGGTGGCCCATGCTCAGGCTTGCACTGTCCATTCCAATCTACCCAGCCTACCGCATCCTGTGTGTCACCCTTTTAGTAGATTAAATGCCATGCCTGAATCCTCTACCTTCTAGAGACAATGGTCTGTTCTGAAGTTTAAGCCTATCATAAATAATAGTGCAGCATAATTCATAGTAAAACTTATATACATCACCGTATATATACTCGAGTATAAGCCGACCACAATATAGCTGAGGCCACTATTTTACCACAAAAACCTGGTAAACCTATATTTTTTTACTTGAGTATACCGGCTGTTGGGTTCGCCACATTTTTTGCTGCTGAAAAACTAGGTTCTTGTACTCGAGTAGTCTATTATCACATATATAGATATATATATTATATAAATAGTACTATATAATATAAATATACTTATTAAGAGAAAAGGTTACAGTTCCCATTTTCCCCTCCTTTACGCTTGGACATTGTGTGCAAATCAACTTTTCCTCCTTTTCCGCGTAAGAGCGCATAAATCCAATGCCAATATAGTTTTTTCCTTACTTAGAGGAAACTCAACATCATGGATCACCTACTAAGTATCCAGTACTCACTAGGTTCCTGTCCATATATTCTATCCTATCCTTTTTTTATTAAACGTTCTCCGAGAAACTTTATCCAAGATATATGCCCACTTTTTTAGAAGGTATGGGGGGTGATTAGCGTGTGCAGGGGTGGGAAGCTATGCGAATCCTGACCAAGTAGCCGCTTTTCGGTCCTCTTACCTCTCCTGTCCTTCAGACTTCATCTGAGTCCTGGAGCACTGTGCCGGTGTGGCAGCTGCTGCTTCCAGATAAGGCTGCCCAGTTTTTGAACAGGATCGAAACGGCCCTGGGCATGGCGAGGTGCCATCGTTCTTGCTCCATGGTGCGACTCTCCATGGCCTAATAGTCCTTTTCAGAAATTGCCCATATATCTCGGTAATTCAAGTTTTCTGAGGCATTGGGGCCCCCAAATGTTTTGCTCAAAAAACGATTCGTCATGCAATAATGCACGGCACCCACAGCCACCGCTCACTCTAGTAGGTGATCATCTGATGGTCGGTTTCCTTCAATGGTAATTCCAATTGCTTAGTGATTTTTCCCAAATTTTATAGTCATCTCCTTTTCAATATAACCAGCTCAATTGTGGCTGTTCGCCCTTCTGGAGTTTGTTCTGTTCTGCTATATGTCGCATAACTCCCTAAATCCGTGCGTGGGTTGGAGAGAATCTCTTCCTGTCCTGTTCTTGAGCTGGCCATGATAAGATGTCCAAGTTAATTCTGATCCCTTGTTTTCTCTCATACAAATCCTTCCACCATAAACACCACTGAGTACTGCCTAGGGTATCTCCACCCGAATGATATAGTGTACTAACCTGGCAGCTTTCATCAATTGAGACGCATGAAGCATGTAGCTATAGTAGTAGATACACACTCCCCGGCCACTTTATTGCACATCCTGATTTCGAAGCTCTCGTTCCACCCACATCCAAGGCTTATTTGATGGAGATCTGAGACTGTGGAGGCATTTGAGTACAGTGAAACTTATTGTCACGTCCAAGAAAACCAGTCTGAGTGATTCAGTTTATGACATGGCGCTTATCTTGCTAAAGTCAGCCCTGACGTTGGGTCTTTTGGGTCATTACAGGCGGATTTGGTCCATGGTCCACAATCTCGGTGAGCTGTGGCGTGCAACGATGATCAATTGGTACCAAGGGGGCCCAAAGATGCAAGAATATTCCCCACACCATGACACCACCACACCAGCCTGAACCGTTGATACAAGGCAGGATGGATCCATGCTTTCATGTTTGATGTCCAAATTCCTGACCCTACCATCCAATGTCCGCAGCAGAATCGAGACTCATCAGACCAAGCCACGTTTTTTCCAATTTTCCTAATGCCAATTTCGATGAGCTTGTGCAAATTATACCTCATTTCCTGTTCTTAGCTTGACAGAGTGGACCCGGTTTGGTCTTCTGCTGCTGTAGCCCATCTGCCTCAAAGTTCGACGTCTGTGCGTTCAAGAGATGCTCTCTGTCCTACCTTGGTTGTACGGTGGCGATTTGAGTCACTGTTTGCCTTTCTATCCTGTCAAACCTCTGCCCATTCTCCTCTGACCTCTGGCATCAACAAGGCATTTCTGCCCCAGAACTGCCGCTCACTGATGTTTTTTTTTTTTTGCGTACCATTCTCTGTAAACCCTAGAGATGGTTGTGCGGGAAAATCCAGTAGATCAGCAAGTTTCTGAAATACTCAGACCGCCCTTCTGGCACCAACAACATGCCGACGTTCAAAGGCAACTCAAATCCCCTTTCTTCCCATACTGATCTTGGTTTGACTGCCGAGATTGGCCTTGACCATGTCTACAATGCCGAAATCCACTGAGTTGGCCGCCATGTGGGCTTGGCTGATTTTAAATAAGGTGTTAACGAAGCGAGTTGGACAGGTGTATCCTATAAAGTGGCCGGTGGTGTTAATAGTAGAAATAGTCGTCAAATAGTATATGGGTTGATAACAAGTGGGAGAGATAAAAAGATCTGTAAAAGCACAACCTTGTTGAAGAACCCTGGAAGTGACACAAGGACAGGAACCCTTCACTATACTCGTCCTTGTGCAATCTTCAGCCACGATCTACAAAGAACAAGGCCTTCCTGCTAGCTACACCAGGAGCATCACAATGACCTCCCTACAGGTCATAACAGACAATAGTATAGTTTATACCATTGAATTTATATTAGATTGTAAATAAATGGATTATTTATTTTAGACTCCTTTTGGCAGTTTGTCATTTTGTAAGGACATTGATAACTGACATATGTAAATCTTAGAATTGGCCTAGAAAATGTGACAACCTAAAAACCTTCTAATGTGGCATTCTGTTTTAAATGCCTTATTTTTAGCATTTACCACGAACAGTAACAATATGTCAAAGCTGCTTTTAATCAGCCTATCAATGTCAGTGATTGTTTCCAAGCAGTGAATGAGAACCGTTACACTGATTACATTGAGATAAGCTCGGACAACATTGATGACTTTGTAACTCCACTGACAACAAAAAAGGTGGGACCATGCGAATTCTTGCAAGTATTAACCATCCCTGCCCTGACATTTTGCCATGGGAGAGGGAGGGGCCACATCATATCTTGGGAGGTTCTGCTAGTTCCTAGCATTATTGTGGGTTTGGCCAAAGTAATCTCATCTGCAATTTTCCATAGAATTTTCATAGAATTTCCTAGAATTTTCCATACTGATGAGACAAAATTGTAAAAATGTAGATTTGTTTAAATATTTTATATTATATATTAAATATTGTTTCATGAGTTTCTGTTAATTCACACATGTAAATGGGTACTCGCACCTTGTAGATATCAGCAGCAGTTTTTCCATCGGAAATAACTTACCTCTTTGTTTCACTGATTCATTCACTGAGGATTTTTTTTCATATGACATCCTTCCCTGGTTCCTTAGTAACCTCTTCCCATTTATGTTCTAAAGCTACAGTATCACTCCATACATTGTTTTCCTACTATAGGGTGACACTTTTTGTAATTTAGGTCACTTATATGACAGCCTATGGGAGGAGGAACAGTTTGTCCATATATCGGAGGCATTTCTTTTTAAAATGGAAACTGTCGAAATATTTTCTTCTTTGCTGGGCCTTCTTGTGGCCTTATTTATGAAGTGTTGGCGCCACAAGTTTGGTGTTTTTCTGGTTTTTGTTTTTGACAGCAAAATTGGTGTGAATCGCAACATTTTCTATTTTTCCGACTTTTTTTTGTGGTGCAGTTTTTGGCGGCAATTTTTGGCATAATTAGAGAAGCTAAAAGGTCTATTTCACCTTCAAGAGTGTGGATACAGTTCTCAACTTTTGTTTTTTTCACAAATTATTAATTCCCTTGCGCACAAACTTACATCACACTGAAAAATAGAGCACGTTTTCCAGTGCCACCCTGCGCCCATTAATAAATGTCCCCCCCACGACTACACTTTATCAAAGATAGCCCTATAGTACTTTTTTGTGGGGTTGTCTAGTTTTAGTTTTCACTACTTTAACTTTGTGGGTAACACACTGTTTATCTGGGGCACATTTACTAAGGTCATTGCACCAGTTTGTGTTGGACTTGCGGCATTCTTTTAGTGGAACTGCTTGTCCCAGGTTATTTTAAGAAGTGTCTCCCCACATTTGTTTCACATGTACCCTTTTGTGGCGCAGCTCCTAGGCATCATGCAACACAAAAAATGGGGGATTCCGGTGCTAAGTCGGACCATGCACCATATTTATCATGGAAAGTGGTTTGCACCCCTATGTTTAAAGCTGCACCTAAACAAGTTGGTGAACTCTGCAGGCCAGTGGAGGGAGTGCCAGATTCATGATTTCTGGCGTTCCTGTTATTCCATGAATCTGGGCAGCACCTGCACTATAAACACAGGAACAAACCCCATGCTGCACTATAACAGTTTTGCACTACTCTCAGTAAGTGCCCCACTGTTCCTATATTAGACATGCGGATCCTTTATTATGGATTTTAGCATTTTTTTTACGCTAACTGCCCTATTTATGTGTCAGCACCACACCTTAGCTTCTTTACCCACACTCTCATTTTTTTATCAGCTCTATTTGGGCACAATTGTGAGTTTTTTCCTGCCCTTTCTAGATCCTCAGACACTTTTTTGTGCAATTTGGTTGCCCACCTAGACCCACAAAAAGCAAGTCCAACCAAGTTATTTTCAGTGTATGAATGTAGAGTCATTTTAGACACTTCAACTGTGAGTCAATTTATTAAGTCCATATGAACCCCATAGAAATTGCACACATTTGAGTGCACCAAAAAGGACCTGGCGACATAAATAATAAATGACCCCATTTTTTATGTGTTTTGACAGAATTCTAATTCTAACTATAAGAGGTACAAAGTTTACACTGTCCGAACTACACCAGATTTCTGCATTAATCTTAACACTTGGCGAGGAGTATACGACGTCCAGTAAAACTTTGCTATTAGTGTAGATTTGTACTGGGGTTAGCCATGAGACTTCAGAAGAAGAGCAAAGGGCTCTCTTGTTTCCACTCACCGGTTTTTAGTGTTTTTTCATTGCCGTCCTGTCTTAATACGATGTACCTGTAATTTATCAATGCGTGGAATTTTCTGTTCCTGCCATACATCATGTCTGCGAAGAGACTAGTATTCTCGGAAGCTCACCTTTAAAATCTACTTAGCCTCAAAAAGGTAATTCGCCTGATTCTCACTCTTCTTCAGGTCTAAACTTTGAACTTACGTTTTCAAACTTATTCAAACGAATTGCTCCACTATTTGTGATCCGTGACACTTGCATTTTGAGTTCAATAAGTCTTTCTGTTGACCTACAGTATGGCTGGTGTCAGTCATCTAAAGCTGATATGAATTACCTGCAGTCATTTGGGCTCGAGTGGAGACTTTCCATTGAATAGGGAGCTGGTCGAACTTTGTTCTTTGCCTTTTTGTGAACATTTGCCAAAGCTTTTATCTGTATAGTGTCAAATAAAAAACTCATAATCTGTTTGTGTCGTTTTGAGAGTGTTTGATTCAAGCTTTACTACCTTATGTTAATTGAAAAGCCCTAGGTTTCTAATAAACAACATTGGATTTGAATGGGATGTAAGCAGGTGGCAAAGCAATTAATTTAATGACCAACCTGAATTCCTAATTCTAAAGCTGATGATACAAGTACATAATAGAGTCTGCATCCTTCTCTGGTTCATTATCATAGTCGTAAAGAATACTGCAGGAATACATGGGTTTAATCTCCTGTATACCAGTTTCATCTTGGTTGATCACAAGTTTTTAGGAGTGAAGCTTTATACAGGGTATATTATCAAGTAAATAACACTCTACCCCTGTAACGAGGCAGAGCAGGTAATTAAATGTTATAATATGTTAGTTTCTAGTAAAAAAGAACCGTCAGGCAAATTACCCCAAAATTAAATATCTTTATACACGGCCATTAGAAAGCAGTCCCTATTTTAACTTGTCCCCATAACTTCCTGTAAACTTAACAATCGGGTAATAAAGCTTTATGGCAAGTGACCTGAGATGGTCCAATATCATTCTGCTGTCCCGCTATGCATGACTAGAAGGTAGCATCCCATGCAGAACAGTTTTCGTGCAGAACATGTCCAGGTAGTTTGTGTAAGCTGATGTCTGTGTCTCACACATGTGTATAGCAAACATGTCATGTACTTGGTGTAGCTGTGTCTGTATCTCTCACGTATGTACAGCGAACATGTCCGGTCTTTGTAGTCTGATGTCTGTGTCCACACCTGTGTATACGACATGTCATGTAACTTGGTGCTTGATTTCGTGTCTCAAGCATGTGTATGTGCAGAACATGTCCCGGTACTTGTGTAGGCTGATGTCTGTGTCTCATACAGTGTAATAGAACCTGTCAGTTACTTTGTGTAACTGTGGCTGTGTCTCTCACATGTGTATAGGAGAACATGTTGTGTCTTGTGTAGCTGAATATCTGTGGTCTCTCCATGTGTATAGGAGAATCTGTCAGGTATTGTGTAGCTGATGTCTGTGTCTCTCACACGTGTATAGCAGAACATTGCAGGTACTTGTGGGTAGGCTGATGTCAGTGTCTCTCACATATGTATAGCAGAACATGTCAGCACTTGTGTGGCTGATGTCCCTGTGTCTCACACATGTGTATGGAGAACATGTCAGGTACTTGTGTAGCCCCGATGTCTGTGTCCTCTCACATTTGTATAAGAGAACATGTAGTATTTGTGTATCTGATGTCTGGTGTTCTCACACATGTGTATAGCAGAACAGTTCATGCACCTTGTGTGCTGATGTCCTGTATGTCTCACACATGTGTATAGAGAACCTTCAGGTGCTTGTTAGCTGATGTCTGTGACTCGCACATGTGATAGCATAACCGTCAGATTCATGTGTAGCTGATCTCTGTTCCCTCACACATATGTATAGGAGAAGAGAGCATGTCAGGAGTTAAAAGCACAGACACTGCATGCTTGCTATACATTAGAATCCAAAAAATTGGACCCCAATGTCCAGGGATGGATATTTTTTTCAACTCATTCAAAAATTAAAAAATCTGCCATTGGCTGAAAATTTTACCTTTTCTGGACAAAATTATAAAAACATAACGTTTATTTATGAACGCCCAGGGCCTATAACGTGATCAGGAGAAGACAATGAAACTAAGAGCACAGTAAACAAACTACATTACACAATGTATAGGGGAGGAAGGGGAGGGGTAACAGGGTGACATCACTGTCTCTCTCCAGGTGACGCACTGAATGGAATCCTTTTAGTCTGTAAATAGTTACAGAGCTTGATGACAGGTTGGTTCTTTAAAACAACGCAGCCGTTTTTTTGTCTTCCATTTTTTGCTCCCCAAATTCAAAATCTATAAACTTTTTATTTTTGCATGTACAGTATAGAGCTGTATCACTTATTTTTTGCGTACATCCTTCTCAGTACCATTAATCGCATATATTGCATGCCCCGTTTTGTACATGGAAGCTGAAAAAACTTCTAAATGTGTGAAATTGGTGAAAAACGCATTTTGTGTCACTTCCTTGTGGGCTCGTTTTTACGACTTTTCTATGCCTTCCAAATCATACACCGGCTTTATTGTGTGGTTTGGTATGATCACTGTGAATTGGTGGGGGATGGAGCTGGAATTAGTGGGGGATAGGGGACTAACACAAGTTGTCAGCTTCCCCTTCCGGAACCCACAACATGCTGCTGGCAGGGACACAGGTATTTGAATTAACTTATATAAACTATGAAATGATTTACATCCTGACAAAGGCATTTAAACAATAAACATCGGCTTTTGGAACCTGTCACCAGCTTAAAATCTAATTCCCGGTGACAGTGGCACTAAGAGTGAAGTCACATGTTGCGTTTTGGTTGCATTTACATTGCGTTTTTTAAGCTGTTGTAATGTGTTTCAAAATGCAACCAAAATGCCACGTGTGTCCTCACCCTTAGAAGTAACCAGTAAATTAAAAAGAAAATGTAAATTAAAAAAATTATGAATTTTATAAAAACAGGTTAATGTGCAAAATTTTAAACATTTAAAGCATGTGAAATAATTCCAAGTTACATTTTAAAACATAAAAAAAATCCACTGTACCAGGTGCAGATTTGTGCATAAAGAGTTGCAAAAATAAGCAGAAAAAGTGATCCATGATTTGTGCATAAAGAGTTGCAAAAATAAGCAGAAAAAGTGATCCATAAGTGAAAAGTCACATGGAACATCTGGAATATAACGATACATAAGGCACTGCACAAGGAGCAGACCAAGGTGTACTTCAAAAGATACATAAGGCACTGCACAAGGAGCAGACCAAGGTGTACTTCAAAATCAAAATCACAAGTCGCAAAAAATGAGACAATTTAACTAGGAGAAATAAAGATACATGTCCCCCATAGTGTTTCAGACCATTTAAAAAAAAGTACATAATGCCGAGTCTGATGTGTTATGTTTGGGCTTGAAAAGAACAATGGAAGGACATTGGAGAGGGGAAAACTTAGGTAATACGTTAAGTAAAAAGGAGGCCTAAATTTAGATTTTGAACTCATTCATGAAAAAATAGTTTTTGGACAGAAAGTAGGTTTAATATATAGTGTTATGGAGAAGGATTGAAACACATTTAGAACGTAATATAGTTATGTAAATCATATATGTAAAACATATGGTGTGCGGGGGAAGTGTATAAATATATCTATGATATAGTAGTTTGGGATATATTTACTGGATATTGGTAATGGTATAGGTAATTTTGGATTGGTTTGTATAGAATATTAGGAGTGTACAAATAATATTTATGTAGAGTGAGAATTAGTATAAATTGTATCTTTAACTTTTTAAATGAATCAATTATTCATATAATGTCCACTTGATTGATTGATGTTTAATGGAGCGGTTAGAAACATACATAGCTTTGTTAATAATATGATGCATATAATAGTATTACAAAATGGGCACATACTTAGTTACAACCTAAGGGAAGATGATGTTTTCTCCCATTGAGTAGAGGCGCTCTTCTGAATTGGTGGATCAGTTGGTGTGGGGGGAGTCATTCAAATTGATTGATATAAATTCTTGGAGTTTGATCTGTGTGGATGATTAGAAGAGCGGGTAGGGCCTTTTGAAACCTAGATATATGGTAATTGGTTGAGGTTTGGAAAGGAGAAAGAGCTTCAATCTTGAATGTAAATATGGTTTGTATGGTAGGATTGAAGCATTGGGGTGAATGGTTGATGTAGAAGAATAAGTGCATTGGAAGGAAGGCAGATGAAAAGGGGAAGATTTGGTTTCCAACCTAAGTGTACTGTGGGAGGGCAGTTCTGATAGGTGGAATTTAGGTGAAAGCGGAGTCTTCTCCCAGGATTTTTGTCAAAGGATGTAGGCATCCACTGATTGGAGGAATAGAATGGTGTTAGATAATTGTAGAAATGATGGCCCAACTGAGATGGTGATTGGAGAATGACTGGGGAGGGAAGGGGACATCTCAGTGAGATTTTAACACATATTCAAATATGGGTGGGGATAGAAAGGTGATTGATGATGGGAGAATGATTGCCCATTTGAGACAATAATTGCCTACAACAAAAGAGACTTCAGATAGGAGATATTTAGATTATAAATGCCATTTCTTTGATCCTTTTTTCTCTTTACACTCTTCTCTTTATCATTTCGATATATGGAAATAGGAGAAGGAAGGGAGTAATGATTATTTTTGGATATATGGTTTTAAGAGAACATTTTAATATAAATAAGAGGAAGTGAATTAGCTGGTGATGCCCCCGGAAGAAGCCATATTGGCAAAATTTAGGGTCGGTCTTGGATGACCAACCAACCCATCAATGGAATTTTCTATGCATTTTGTTCTTATGTGAAATGTGATAATTTTACTATTAAAGAAGAATCTTAATCTATATATGCAGGGTATGATATGTGTGTGTATTATTTCTTATAGTGAATACACAGAAGGAAAACGGAAGGAAAAAACGCATGGAGAGCCTGTGATATAAATGTAAACCTATTTGGGATTGGAGCCTTTGTGTCTTGGGAATTTTAAGGAGGAGGTTTATTGATAAAAGTGGTTTAAAAAGAGCTGAAACCAGAAGCGTCGAGCACCGGTCGTATTTTATTCTATGCTATTGTTTGTGTTTATGTTTTTTTTAACAGCATTGATTTACTTTCCACAAATCTTTACAGAATAGAAAAAGCACAATTCAGGCCTCAGAAAGAACTGAGCATGAAATATGTAATGTGGCCAAAATCTTCCTAGAAGCAATGTAATCAGAGCAGTAGCATCTGTTTTCCCTTAAGGAAGAGAAATGCTTTAAAGTAGGAAGCATTATTTTACCCCCAGGGCAGGACCATCAGCTTACATCAAAATTTAGTGTAACTTTAATAACATTTGTTTAGTTTTTACATTTCTCCAGCTGTTTTCTGGAATTACTTATTGCTCATGGAAAAAGCAAACTGAAATATTCCTGACTTCAGGCAGCAGCATTTTAAATATTTGTCTCTGAAAAACCTGATGGGTGGCTTTATTAAGAACATATTTGATTAAAAATCTTCTTGCTATCATATGTACCAGAATAAACTGTAGCTTCCAGCTAATTGTACATTGTTCAATCTTTCACTTGTGACAATTTACACTGAAGATGAGCCTTAAGGGCATGTCCGCACACAACAGATATGTTGTAAAATTCCCTCCATGTAATTACATTGTATTTTCTGGCGCACAAGCCCTGAAATAGCCCCCTACACCACGCACTAGCGTATGATAAATCACTCTGTGCTAAAAAAAAAATTGCTACATAATATTGCAAACATCTTTATATACCACAAAGTTTTGGTCTGTGCCGATCATTACAGGAAACCGGACTTCAGCCAAAAGTTCAGGTTCGAGTTTGGCATTTGGGCTCACCTGCAAAAAACCCATCAACCAGCTTTTCACACTCATTGCTAAGGCTAACACCAGTAATTAGTACGGGCACCAATCATGGGTATTAACCCTTTCGATGTTGCAGGCAAAGACACTAAAGGAATTTAAATTTTGGCAAAGCCACCAACTGCATTTAAGTGATTACATCATGGGAAGAGATGGTCAGTGGCGTAACTAGAAGCTGATGGACCCAAGTGCAAAGTCTGTGCCGGGCCTCCGACTATAATGTATGGTTTATAGTAATAGTCTTCTCATATGGGAAAATAACACCATAAGGGGCCCCTAAACTTCTTGGGCCCTGGTGCGACCGCTACCTCTGCACCCCCTCACATTACGCCCCTGGAGATGGTTCTAGGGAGCAGCAGTGCACAGGACTTTTCCAGACACATTTAAATGGTTGACACCTATGATCAGTACCAGCACTGCGTGTTTGGGTTCAAGTTCAGGTACCCTAACCAAACATTTGTTCAAGGTTCGGCCAAACTCTCCAAATCCGAACTCGACTGGGTCAGCACATCACTATTCATGACAAGAACTGGAACTGTCCAAACAAAATAAATAAAGATAAGGCAACATGTCTACATGCTGAGATGCTGTCCATAGTGAGAACATGGCACCCCAGTAATCAGCTGGCTTCTGAGTCATTCCATGCCACGCCATGCCAAGTTTAATATTGCCATCATGATCGATGATTCTCCATATAATACAAAGATAAGTGGGAGCTTCTAGAATGATATATCATGAGAAACTATACTCACCAATCATAAAAATCATGGAAATTTTCTTTCTATCCAGACTCTCTATTCCAAGTTACAAATAATTCTTTCAATACAGCAAAATTTCAATACAAAAAAAATTCATATTTGAAATATTTACCTCCATTTACCTCCCTGTAATGTTGTAGGAGCTCCCTGAAACATGCACGCTGTCTCTACAGCAAGGTATGATCTATGAACTATCATAGTTATTTAAAGCATGATTTGTAACTTCTTCAACATATAGATAAGAAAAGAGTTATGTCTGGTGAGAATAATTTCCTCTTATATTATATGACTGTATTGAGAAAAGTAAAAGGAACCTCTGTTATGCTGCTAATTCACATGCTTAATTAACACTCGTGGTCATTCTATTTGATATTAAACTTGATGACTCCTTGTTACATCTGTGCCTATGTCATTCTCTGTTTGCAAGGTACAGCTGAGGATGCACTGAAGTCTCTGTTTACTTTACTGTACTTTCTGACAGCCTTGATTGAATTGTACCACTCCCCATCCTGAACTTTACTCTTTGCCTACTGTAGTTACTACTTAGTAAGCTTGTGGTATGCTTTGATTCTACAACCTAGTGTTTCTGACTCTACTACTCTTGACTATTCCTTTTCCTAAGTGATTTTGTACTGCGTTTGTCCTTTTGGTTTGGCAACCATTCTTATATGTTTGTTTTGACTTGCCTTTATCTCTGTATTTTCACTTTAGTGCGGGTAGTGAACATCGACTAGCTGTCCCTTATCTCATAGGATAAGCGAGGCAATCAGGCTGGGACAGCTAGGAAGGGGTTTAGTCTCAGGTCCCTCTGTCTGTGTCATATGTCCATTCCCAGATCTTGCTTTATAATCTAAGAATGAGGCTTTCTCTTCCTTTTTGTCCAATTTGGTTCCTAGATGGAGGGCATTCTTTAGAAGCCGCAAATAGGCAAAGTTTCTTCTGTAAAGACAATTGATTTAAAAGATGTTGATCCCATTGTTTATTTCTTTAAATATGAACAAAAAATGAATACATCCTCCTCATATAACTTATTATACTTATATACTATATTGCACAGCTGAAAATCACGTACCGTAAGAAATCACTATATATGACCTTGGATTTTAGCTTTTAGTAGAAGAATCATTCATGCGTTTTATATATGTTTTTGCTTTCACAGCATATCTAATGGAATTGATACATTTGTATATTTCAATTGTTTAAAAAAACTGCCAAGAATATTTGGCCAGAAAAATAGAAAAATAACACAGAATGGATCTAGTGGCTGCTGCAGTGTTCACCTTTACACTGTGATGGGCCGGCTGTCCTGTTAGATATTCCTTCTCACTGCAGACATGAGCTTATTATAAAGCAGAACGTGACAAATCCACTGAGTAAACTGCATTTGTCACAAATGTTTCTCATTTTCCTTCACAAATAATTCCTGTCACCACTGTAACTCAGAGCTCCGAATGTAGCCATTTACAATGTGAATAGAATATAATGGTAAACCATCTGCTGGGCTAGAAAGAAAATATAAATATACCAGCGTCAAGAACAAAACACAAATCAACAATCTGAATCAGCACCATGTCTAAAGGAGGACAAGAGAAATTCTACCGCCTTCCATAAAGAATTCAGGTCTATCAAATGCTAAGAGGAGTATTGTATGTCAGCAACACTTACCCTAAGAATGCACTTACCCTGCCAGATAGTGGACATGAAATCAGGTAGAAATGTTCCATTCCAAATATAACAGCCTACCGCCATCATTGTGTTAGCATACCCTTTTATAGCATTAAATGCCGAAATGCCTGAATGCATCTACCTTTCTAGAGAAATGGCCTGTTCTGAAGGTTTAAGCCTAATTCATAAATGAATAGTGCAGATAATTATAGTAAACTTATATAATCACCGTATATACTCGAGTATAAAGCCGACCCAAAGTATAGCTGAGGCCACTATTTTACCACAAAACCTGAGGTAAACCTTATTTTTTTTACTTGAGAAAGCCGAGTTTGGGTTTTCAGCACATTTTTTGTGGCTTGAAAAATAGGCTTGTACTCGAGTATATAGATATATATATTATATTATATATATATATAATATAAATATATATATAATAATATAAATGTAGATTTATTAAGGAAAAATGTTAGTGTCCCATTTTCCCTCATTTTTCTGCCTTGTACATTGTGTGCAAATCAACTTTTCCAATCCTTTTCCAAGTAATAGCAAATAAATCCAATGCCAATATAGTTTTTCATTACTTAGAGGAAACCTAACATCATGGATCTACCTACTAAGGTAGATCCAGTAACAGGTTCCTGTAATATATTCTATCCTAATCCTTTTTTTATTAAAAGATCCTCAGGAAACTTTTATCCAAGATATATGCAAATTTTCTTAAGAGGCTATGGGGGGTGGATTAGCCGTGCAGTGGAGTGGGAGCTATGGCGAATCCATGACCAAGTAGCCTCTTTCGAGTCCTCTTACCCTCCTGCCTTCAGACTCATCTGAGATCCTGGAGCACTGTGCAGGTGGAGCAGCTCTGGCTTCTCAGATAAGGCTGCACAGTTTCTGAACAGGGATCGAAAAAGGCTACTGGGGCATGGAGTAGCCATAGTTCTTGCTCCATGGTGCGACTACTCCATGCTCCAATAGTCTTTTAAGAAAATTTGCATATATCTCGGATATAAGTTTTCTGAGGATCTGGGGCACAAAATGTTTTGATAAAAAACGATTCGGATAGAATAAATTACAGGAACCCGCCACCAGATCTACTTTAGTAGGTAGATCCATGATGGTAGGTTTCCTTTAAATGGTAATTCCAATTGCTTAGTGATTTTTACCAAATTTTTATATGTCACTCCCTTTAAAAATATAACCAGCACATATTGTGCTGTTCTCCCTTTATGGAGTTTTTCTGTTCTGCTATATGTCATAAATCTCCCTAAGAATCCGTGAAGTGGGTGGAGAGAAATCTCTTCCTGTCTGTGTCTTGAGCTGAGCCAATTATAAGATGTCCATAGTTCCCATTATGCCTTGTTTTCTCTCATAAAATAACTTCCTACAAGTAAAACCACTGAGTACTGCATAGGGTATACATCCAGAATCTATATAGTGACTAACCTGGCAGCTTTCATCACATTGAGAAGCATGAAGCATGTAGTATATAGTAGTATACACTCACCGGCCACTTTATTGCACATCCATGATGCGAATCTCTCGTTCCACCACATCCCAAAGATGCTCTATTGGATTGAGATCTGGAGACTGTGGAGGCCATTTGAGTACAGTGAACTTATTGTCATGTTCAAGAAACCAGTCTGAGATGATTCCAGCTTATGACATGGCGCATATACGCTGAAAGTAGCCATCAGACGTTGGGTAATTGTGGTCATAAAGGGATGGCATGGTCAGAACATACTCAGGTAGCTGTGGCGTTGCAACGATGATCAATTGGTACCAAGGGGGCCCAAAGGAGATGCAAGAAATATTTCCCACACCATGACACCACCACCACCAGCCTGAACCGTTGATCCAAGGCAGGATGGATCCATGCTTTCATGTGTTGATGCCAAATTCTGACCCTACCATCCAAATGTCGCAGCAGAAATCGAGACTCATCAGACCAGCAACGTTTTCAATTTTCTAATGTCCAATTTCGATGAGCTTGTGCAAATTATAGCCTCAGTTTCTGCTGTTCTTAGCTGAAAGGAGTGGCACCCGGTGTGGTCTTCTGCTGCTGTAGCCCATCTGCCTCAAAGTTCGACGTACTGTGCGTTCAAGAGATGCTCTTCTGCCTACCTTGGTTGACGGGTGGCGATTTGAGTCATGTTGCCTTTCTATCAGCTCAAACCATCTGCCCATTCTCCTCTGACCTCTGGGCATCAACAAGGCATTTCTGCCCACCAGAACTGCCGCTCACTGGATGTTTTTTTTTTTTTTTCGGACCATTCTCTGTAAACCCTAGAGATGGTTGTGCGTGGAAAATCCCAGTAGATCAGCAGTTTCTGAAATACTCAGACCGCCCTTCTGGCACCAACAACCATGCCACGTTCAAAGGCAACTCAAATCACCTTTCTTCCCCATACTGATGCTTGGTTGAACGCAGGAGATGTCTTGACCATGTCTACATGCCTAAATCCACTGAGTTGCCGCCATGTGATTGGCTGATTAGAAATAAGGTGTTAACGAGCAGTTGGACAGGTGTACCTAATAAAGTGGCCGGTGAGTGTATATAGTAGAAATAGTAGTCAAATAGTAATATGGGTTGAGAACAGAGAGGGAGAGATAAAAAGATCTGTAAAATCACAACCTTGGTTGAAGAACCTGGAAGGGGACAAAAGGGACAGGAGAGCCCTTCAACTATACTCTTCCTTGTGCAATCTTCATCCACAGATCTACATAAGAAACAAGGCTCTCCTGCTAGCTACACACAGAGAGCATCACATGACCTCCCTACAGGTCATAACAGACATATAGTATAGTTTATACCATTGAATTTTATATTATATTGTAAATAAATGGATTATTATTTTCGACTCCTTTTGTCAGTTTGTCATTTTTGTAAGGACATTTGATAACTGACATATGTAAATCTTAGAATTGCCTAAGAAAATGTGACAAACTAAAAACCTTCTAATGTGACATTCTGTTTAAATGCCTATTGTGAGCATTTACCACGACACAGTAACAATATGTCAAAGCTGCTCTTTATCAGCCTATCAATGTACAGTGATTGTTTCCAAGCATTGAATGAGAACATTTACACTGATGACATTGAGATAAGCCTCGGACAACATTGATGACTTTGTAACTCCACTGACAACAAAAAGGTGGGACATGCTGAATTCTTGCAAGTATTAACCATCCATGCCCTGACATTTGCCATGGGAGAGGAGAGGAGGCAAATCATATCTTGGAGGTTCTGCTAGTCCTAGCATTATTGTTGGGTTTGGCCAAAGTTCATCTCATCTGCAATTTTCCATAGAATTTTCATAGAATTTCCATAGAATTTTCCATACTGATGAGAAAAAATTGTAAAAATGTAGATTTGTTTAAATATTTTATATTATATATTAAATATTGTTTATGATTTTCTGGTTAATTCACACATGTAAATGGGGTACTCACACCTTTGTAGATAATCAGCAGCCAGTTTCCATCAGAAATAACTTACCTCTTTGTAGATTCTTTCACTGAGGATTTTCATACTGACATCTTCCCTGGTTCATTTAGTACCTCTTCCCATTTATGTTCTAAAGCTACATTATCACATACATACCATTATTTTCTACTATAGGGTGCCACTTTTTGTAATTTAGGTCTCACTCATATGACAGCCTATTGGGAGGAGGATAACAATTGTCCATATATCGGAGGGCATTTCTTTTTAAATGGAAAACTGTCGGAAATATTTTCTTCTTTGCTGGGCTTCTTGTGCCTTATTTATGAAGTGTTGGCGCCACAATTTTGGTGGTTTTCTGGTTTTCTGTTTTTGACAGCAAAATTGTGTGAATCCAACACTTTTTTCTATTTTTCCGACTTTTTTTGTGGTACAGTTTTTGGTGCAATTTTTGGCATAATTAGAGAAGCTAAAAGGTATATTTCACCTTCAAGAGTGTGGATACAGTTCTCAACTTTTTGTTTTTTTCACAAAATGATTAATCCCTTGCGCCACAAACTTACATCACACTGAAAAATAGAGCACGTTTCCAGTGCCACCCTGCGCCCAAATTAATAAATGTCCCCCCACAGACTACACTTTATCAAATAAGAGCCACTATAGTACTTTTTGTGGGGTTGTCTAGTTTATGTTTCACTACTTTAACTTTGTGGTAACACACTGTTTATACTGGGGCACATTTACTAAGGTCATTGCACCAGTTTTCTGTTGGACTTTGCGCATTCTTTTAGGTGCAAACTGCTTGCACAGGTATTTAAGAAGTGTCTGCACCACATTTGTTTCACATGTGACCCTTTTGTGGCGCAGCTGCACTAGGCATCATGCAACACAAAAAATGGGGGATTCCAGTGCTAAGTCGGACCATGCACCAGATTTATCATGGAAAGTTGGTTGCACACCCTATGTTAAAGCTGCACCATAAAAAAGTTGGTGAACTCTGTCAGGCCAGTGTAGGGAGTGCCAGATTCATGATTTCTGGCGCCTGTTCTTCATGAATCTGGCACACGCTGCACTATACACAGGCAAACCCCATGCTGCACTATACACAGTTTGCACTACTCTCAGTGAATGTGCCCCACTGTTCCTATATTAGACATTGCGGATCCTTTATTATAGGATTTTAGCCATTTTTTTACGCTACTGCCCTATTTGTCAGCACCACACATTAGCTTCTTTACCAATACATTTTTTTAGCAGCTCTATTTGGGCACAATTTGTGATTTTTTTCCTGCCCTTCTAGATCCTCAGACACTTTTTTTGTGCAATTTGTGTTGCACACCTAGACCCACAAAAAGCAAGTCAACCAAGTTATATTTCAGTGTAATGAATGTAGAGTCATTTTAGACACTTTCAACTGTGAGTCAATTTTATTAAGCCCATATGACACAATAGAAAATTGCACACAGTTTGTGCACCAAAAAAGGACCTGGCGACATAAATAATAAATGACCCCCATTTTTTATGTGTTTATGACAGAATTCTAATTCTAACTAATAAGAGGTACAAAGTTACACTGTCCTAAACTACACCAGATTTATCATTAAGCATTAAACACTTGCGGTGAAGTATAAGACTGTCCAGTATAACTTTGCTAGTAGTGTAGATTTGTACTGTGTTAGCCATGAAGAGCAGAAGAAGAGCAAAGGGCTCTCTTGTTTCACCTCACAGGTTTTTAGGGTTTTTCATTGCCATCCTGTCGTAAATACGATGTCCCTGTATTTATCAATGCTGTGAATTTTTTCTGTTTCATGCATAACATCATGTCTGACGAAGAGAACTAGTATTCTCGGAAGCTCACCTTTAAATCTACTCAGCCTCAAAAAGGTATCGCCTGATTTCTTCACTCTTCTTCAGGTCTAACTTTGAACTTACGTTTCAAACTTATTCAAACTGAATTAGCTCCACTATTTGTGATCCGTGAAACACGTGCAGTTTTGTTGAAATTTCAATAAAGCTTGCATGTTGACTAACAGTATGCTGGTGTCAGTCATCTAAAGCTGAATATGGAATTACCTGCAGTCATTTGGGCTCGAGTGGAGACTTTCCATTGAATAGGTGAGCTGGTCTGAACTTTGTTTTTGCCTTTTTGTGAACATTTGCAAAAGCTTTTATCTGTATAGTGCAAATAAAAAACTCATAATCTGTTCAGTGTCGTGTTGAGAGTGTTTGATGCAAAGCGTTACTACCTTATGTTAATTGAAAAGCAATAGGTTTCTAGATAAAACACATTGGATTTGAATAGGATGTAAGCAGGTGGCAAAGCATGAATTTAATGTAGACCAACCTGAATTCCTAATTCTAAAGCTGAATGATAAAAGTAAATAATAGAGTCTGCATCCTTCTCTGCATTATCAATAGTCGTAAAGAAATACTGCAGGGAATACATGGGTTAATCTCCTGTAGACCAGTTTCATCTTTGGTTGATCACAAGTTTTAGAGAGTGAAGCTTATACAAGGGTATATTCCAAGTAAATAACACTCTATCCTGTAACTAGGAGAGGCAGGTAATTAAATGTATAATATGTTAGTTGTTTAGTAAAAAAGAACCTGTCAGGCAAATGAACCCCAAAATTAAATATATTTATACACTGCCATTAGAAAGCATTTCCCCTATTTTACATTGTCCCCATACATGCCTGTAAACTTAAACAATCGGGTAATAAAGCTGTATGCAAGTGACCTGAGATGGGTCCAATATCATTCTGCGGTCCAGCTTATGCATGAGTAGAAGGTACAGCCCAGTGCAGAACATGTTTAGCAGAACATGTCAGGTAGTTGTGTAGCTGATGTCTGTGTCTCACACATGTGTATAGCAGAACATGTCAGGTACTTGTGTAGCTGATGTCTGTATCTCTCACGTATGTACAGCAGAACATGTCCGGTACTTGTGTAGCTGATGTCTGTGTCTCACACATGTGTATAGCAGAACATGTCATGTACTTGTGTAGCTGATGTCTGTGTCTCAAGCATGTGTATAGCAGAACATGTCAGGTACTTGTGTAGCTGATGTCTGTGTCTCACACATGTGTAAAGTAGAACATGTCAGGTACTTGTGTAACTGATGTCTGTGTCTCTCACATGTGTATAGGAGAACATGTCAGGTATTTGTGTAGCTGATATCTGTGTCTCTCACATGTGTATAGCAGAACATGTCAGGTACTTGTGTGGCTGATGTCTGTGTTTCACACACGGGTATAGCAGAACATGTCAGGTACTTGTGTAGCTGATGTCAGTGTCTCACACATGTGTATAGCAGAACATGTCAGGTACTTGTGTAGCTGATGTATGTGTCTCACACATGTGTATAGCAGAACATGTCAGGTACTTGTGTAGCTGATGTCAGTGTCTCTCACATGTGTATAGCAGAACATGTCAGGCACTTGTGTGGCTGATGTCTGTGTCTCACACATGTGTATAGGAGAACATGTCAGGTACTTGTGTAGCTGATGTCTGTGTCTCTCACATGTGTATAAGAGAACATGTTAGGTATTTGTGTAGCTGATGTCTGTGTCTCACACATGTGTATAGCAGAACAGGTCAGGCACTTGTGTAGCTGATGTCTGTGTCTCACACATGTGTATAGGAGAAGCTTTCAGGTGCTTGTGTAGCTGATGTCTGTGACTCTCACATGTGAATAGCAGAACACGTCAGATTCATGTGTAGCTGATCTCTGTTCCTCACACATATGTATAGGAGAAGAGAGCATGTCAGGAGATAAAGCACAGACACTAGCAATGCTTTGCTATACATTAAGAATACAAAAATGGACCCAATGTCAGGGCATGGATATTTGTTTCAACTCATTACAAAAAATTAAAAAATCTGCCATTGGCTGAAAATTGTACCTTTATCTGGACAAAATTAATAAAACATAACTTTTATTATGACCAAAACGTGCTATAACGTGATCAGGAGAAGACAATGAAACTAAGAGCACAGTAAACAAAATACATTACACAGATGTATAGGGGAGGAGAGGGGAGGGGTAACAGGGTGACATCACTGTCTCTCTCCAGGTGACCAGCTGAGATGGAATCCTTGTGACAGGTGTTCTTTAAACACGCAGCATTTTTTTGCTCATTTTTTGCTCCCCAAATTCAAACATCTATAACTTTTTAATTTTTGCATGTATAGAGCTGTATAACGTATTTTTTGCGTACATACTTCTCAGTAACATTTATCGCATATATTGCATGCCGTGTACATGGAAGCTGAAAAAAAATTCTAAATGTGGTGAAATTGGTGAAAAACGCATTTGTGTCACTTTCTTGTGGGCTCCGTTTTTACGACTTTTACTATGCCTTCCAAATCATACACCTGCTTTATTGTGTGGTTTGGTATGATCACTGTGAATTGGTGAGGGGGATGGAGCTGGATGAGTGTGGAGGATAGGGGACTAACACAAGTTGCAGCTTCCCCTCCCGGAACCCACAACATGCTGCTGGCAGGGACACAGGTAATGTGAATTAACTTATATAAACTACTGAAATGATTTACAATCCTGACAAAGGCATTTAAAAAATAAACATAGGCTTTTGGAACCTGTCACCAGCTTAAAATCACATTCCTGGTGACAGGTTCCCTTTAAGTAAAGTGTGCCTTCTGTTGCCTGTCGACTCTCTCAAGTTTCTACTGGTCTAAACTAAAATTCAAGTACAACGTTATCCCTAGATCACAGGATTATGGAGACCCCACATTTACCCATGGCACAACAAATGCAATTAAAATACTGACCATATATTACAAAGCTGTCATAACTTGTCCCCTCCATATATCTCTGACCTAATCAATCTCATACATAATCACCGATCCTCACAAGACTTTCTGCTTTTCTTATAAATTCTTCTTACAACCATCACCAATTCTTCTTCCATTCATCCCCCATACTTTTGATCTCACTACTGAATACTGCAAACTTTAATAACAAAAAATTAAAAAGCTTCAAATCACCCCTTCTCCTTAGGACTGATAGAAAACTAAATAAACAGTAAAAATCACAAACATGTTAGGTATCACCACGTCCCAAAATGCCGCTAATCATAATATAAAAATGGTTATTCCTGGCAAGGAACCCCATAACGAAAAAACACTATTTTGCATCACATAAAAAATGTTATAGAGTGATCAAATGGTAGCAATGAAAACGTCAGCTCATCTTGCAAAAAATGACCCCTCACACAACTCCGTACACCGAAGTATGAAAGTTATTAGCGTCAGAAGATGGCGAAACGAATTTTTTTTTCATACACATTGTGGCACATTTACTAAGGATTTTGCACCAGTTTATGTCAGGCTTTGCACATTTTTTCTAGTGGAAACTGTTTGCACAGGTATTTAAGAAGTGTCTGCACCGCAAATGTGTCACACGCGACTGTTTTGTGGTGCAGCTGTGCTAGGCACCTTGCAACACAAATTAGGGGGCGTTCCGGTGCTCAGTCAGACCACGCACCAGATTTAACATGCAAAGTCTGTCACACGCCCTATGTTAAAGGTGCACCACAAAAAAGATGGTCCAGTCTAGCGCCAGATTCATGCTTACTGGCACACGTTTTTAATGAAACCATTGTTTTAATTTTTGAAAATATATTAAAACACAATGAAACCTGTATAAATTTGGTATCACTGTGATTGTACCAAAGCAAAGAATAAAGTAGATATATCATTTGGAGCGCAGAGTGAAAGTTGTAAAAACTGAGCCCACAACAAAATGATGCAAATGCGTTTTTTCGCCAATTGCACCACATTTGGAATTATTTTCCAGCTTCCCTGTACAAGGCATGGAATAATAAATAACGTCACTGAGAAGTAAAGTTTGTTACGCCGAAAATAAGCCCATACACAGCTCTGTACATGGAAAATTGAAAAAAGTTATAGATTTTTAATCATGGGGAGCAAAAAAATGTGTGAAAAAACGCTGCAACATGAAGGGGTTAAATACATCAGAAAGGTTCTCCAATCTACAAACTTTACCTAAAAAAATATTTATTAATGATTGCCTACAACACCAAATAACCTCACTACTTTTCTCCCCCCTAGTCTCTTCATTTACCCTCCCGTACAGATTGTAAGAGAAGGGTCCTCCTTCCAAAGTCTAGTTTGCTTTACAGTATATGGCAATTATGATGAAAATATGAATGCTGCTTTATTAATATACCTTCATATTTGCCAATTTATTCCTTTGGAAAACACTGCACTTTGGCCTAGAATAATTAATATAGATTTTTCATATGTTGTTCTTAATATTGATAATCATGGTGGTGATGTGTCAATGCTGTTCTTGTGCTTGTTGTCACTTGTTATCCTATGAGCTGTCACTTTTCATACCGGTTAGATTTTTGTGTACTTGATACCCTGCTGCTGCTGTTCTCTGTTCTGCATGTTTTATGAATAAATTTGATCTGTGCATTGTTCCTGAACCTTTATGGTTGCATTGTCATTCTGTACATTAATATTTCATTGATGTGAAATACAATGAATATTGTGTTGAAAGTTTTATGCGGAACCTCACTAATATACAGTTACATGTTTATTAGCTTCATTATTATAATGGTGTATACAATTTCTTATTTGTACTGCTGTTATGTGAAGGGTTGTATTGTGTTTGTGGGTTGGGATTTGGACTTTTTAATCTTTTAGGCATTACTGAGAATTTAAAGCAAAAACAGAAAGCTTTAGGGGTTACCTAACCTAACAACAAATATTACATTAGTCAATAAAACATTGTACTTTTGGAAATATATGGCTTTAACCATTTGCTTCTCAGTGTATTGAAAGGTTCTAATCCCTGTGTGAGCTTTTGCCCATGTTACTAGCAGTATGGAATTTGGTAGAGATTTTAAACTGAAAGTAAATTTATCAGGGAGGGTAGGAGCATAAAAAGAGCCAGGTAAGTGGAGAAATAAACAGTTTCCTCTTACACAAAGATTTTTGTGATATTCAATATTTTGGAGTTAGTGACCATTTAAATGGCAAGAGAAGATTTTAAAGTGGTGAAAATGTAACCCTCAAAATGTAAACAATTGCATGAATGACTTTTATTTTACTACATGAATATTTTTATACCTATTAAGAAGGTATTTCATGAAGAAAATTTAGTGATGAGGTGATTGATGTTATTCTAGAGTTTGTAACGTTCTGGCTAACAGATCATTTGCTAATGGAGGAGGAAAGTGGACTTTTTTGATGGTCTAAGTCACTGATCATCGTCGATATTAGTCTGGCTTAGATATATCGACGACATGTGCGTAATCAGAACATCTACAGTGACGAATTTTGACAATATTCACTGAATATTAATGAGTTGGCCTAAGGTGGAATTGCAGTGAGGATTATACAAATCAAGCAAAATAAATGACCTAGAGATTTACTGTGCAGGGGGTTTCCCAAACAGATGCTAAACAACATGCCAGGACCAGGAATAGAAAATGCTTGCTAGTTTCCATGCAACAACAACCAGGTGATAACATTACTTGCCTGGTGGGAATGTTTGATTTACATTATAAGTCAGTTCTGGACGCCCCAAGGAAGTATTGGAAAGTCCTTTGGGCAGAGCTTGATATCTGGGATTGTATTATGGAGTCACCATCAGTCACCTTTAAAACAGGGAAAAATCTTCATGGTAGACTGGTGGATAGCCATATGGAACCCATACAAAGGTCAACCACCGGGCTAGATATCAAGAGACTAGAAACCTATAGATGTGGCAACTCTACAGCCTGCCCATTTATATGCGCAGGTTATCAATACACCAGTGCAGCAACAGGCAAAGTTTATGAAATCAAGGGGGTTATCCTTTTACTCACGTGTCCGTGTTCACTGAATTACGTGGGGAAGACCTATAGACAATTTAGGTGCTGCATTAGGGACCATGTATGTTAAACACATCTTGGAGATGCATGGTGAAGATCCCTTCTCACTTTGTTTTCAGGCTATTGAATGAGTTAGACCACCAAAGCTGGGTGGTGATTTGGATAACCTTCTACTGCACAAAGAGGCACAATGGATCTATAGGCTGGCTGGACTGTGTGGAACCAAAAGGCCTTAATGAACAACTTCTCATTACCAGCTTTATTTGATAAGGATTTCCCAATACCCAAGATCCAAGATATTCCTTGTCCTGTACAATCAAAACAGGTCTTACAAGTCATTCATTCTGGATCATACACCCACATACACCTTTACTGGGTACCTGGCCAGATGGTATTGATAGCCATAATCCTTGAATCACTTCATTACTAATTATTAAAATGGTTTTGATAAAATTGGTAAGGAAAGAAAATGGAACAAAAATGTGTTAACTTGTCACTTAAGTGGACCTGACATCATGTAGGAAATGCTGAGTAACTTAGTTAAAGGGGTTGTCCGAGTTTATAAAATATATATATATTGTGCCGGCGAGCGGGCTGACCTAAAAGATAAAGCTGGGTACTTGACCGGTTCCGGTGCCGTCAAAAGCCGTTCCGCGGCTGCTGTCGCTCCGGTCCGGGCGCCATGTAAACAAACATGGCCGCCGGAGCAGCGCTGCATTCAGCTTCCGGCCGGCCGTGGCCGGGTACGCCTATCCGTCCCTATACACAGCATTGTGTATGGGGGCCGGAAGGTTGTCGGGTCCGGACGGAAGCGGAATGCAGCATACCGGAGGGCACCGGAAGGTAAGTACATCTTTATTGTTTTAGGCAGCCCGCTCCCGGCCACATATAGTTTTTTTTTCAAAACTCGGACAACCCCTTTAATGCAATTCATGCAACAGAATGTTGAAAAGGCATTATAACTATTGCTGGTGTAAATCTAGAATATAAGGTAACGGCAACAGAGTAGGGATGTACATTGCTGGTCTTACTGATTACTTTCTCAAGGGTTTAGTTTCTGCAGGTCACAGGTTGGTGTTATGAGTATAGACATGGTGAGGAATTTCACTTCTTCACCACTTGAAGGTTGATGAAAAAAAGTTTTTTAAACCTCTTTATAGAATTGTTAACTACAGTATCTTCCTTAATGCCAAAGTGAACATGTGCACTCAGTAAAATATTTATCCCATACACCAAACATTGTAATACAAAATAATCACTTTCAAGGAGTGCTGAACTGTATAAGCGCTGAGGAAGCTGGGGGAGGGAAAGACAGTGTAAACGCCAGTAAAGCCTGATCACAGAGGGGCTAGAGTAGCCCCTTAGAGTCATTAGGATAATTTTAAAAGTTGATTTTAGAAGGAAGGAGGCCGTGGATAACAAATGTATGGAGATTAAAACAGTAACGGTGCCTGGATCTATGAATAAGTGTCCCTGGTTTATCAGGATGGATTTTGATGTTAGATTTCCTTTAATATCACATCAGGATTCGGTTTCTAGCTGTCACAGAGCCGGAGATGTCCGTTGTTAAAGTTAAAATTGAGACTGGAAAGGAGTTTATAGTGCAACAGTTGAGATCTTCAGTTCTCCTGATGTGCTATTAAATGGAACTTTAATATGACACCAGAACTGTGTGTTCAGAAGATATAACCGTTTGAAGCTGTCCACAGTCATGACATCTATCTATTTGCTATCTGCAACTGGTATGTGCAATTAGGATATATGTAGACGTATATCAGTTGTGAAGGGGTTAATGTGTCTAAAAATTAAAGATTTATACTAAAATAGATTTAGCACAGATAAGAAGTTAAAGGTCGCAACAGGTTAAAGAGGTGGTACCAAGTTTGTACGTGATCCCCTGATCGCTGACAGACCTACTGCAATCCCCACAGATCATGAGAACAGGACCCCAAGCTATAAGTGGAGCAGCATTACAAGTATGCAGAGATCCATGAGCGCAGTGCTCAGTAATTTCTAACACTTCCTTACTATATTATGGAATGGCAGGATGCATACTCGTTCTGCTGCCCCAATACCTAGAGAGAACAGGACTATTCTCAGGATTCCTGAGCGTCCACTTCTCGTGATCATTTGGGATCCCAGCAGTCGACCCCTCACCAATCAACTTGTTGGTAACTTGCAAACTTAGAACAACCCCTTTTGGGATTAAAATATTTGTGAAATGACATGAAATCATATTGTTTTAAGTATCTAAAATGAGAAAAGTAACGACCATCCGACTGTGAGAGGCAAAGACCCCATAGTCGGGCTAATTTACTTAGGGTCCCGCAGCCACATTTTCGTTGTGTTTTCCGACTTTTCTGGGATTGTGTTGTACGCAATCAGATTTTGGTGCATTGGCGCCGGCTTTCAGGTGACAGAAATCGGGGGGCGGGCCATCGGACGATCCGACGGATCCGGACTAAGCGCAGGATTTAACATTTAAATGTGTGTCGCAAGCCAAGCACTTACATGCAGCAGGAAGAAGATGGTGAACTCCGGCGGACCTGATCGGGGGAAGCAACAAAAGCAGGAAATTGGGCGCACGATTTACGTGAATCGCGGCAGAGTTCATCCTCGTTGGACAGTTCGTATCGGGGATCGCCCAGGGACCGGGTAAGTAAATGTGCCCCAATGTCTCAGGTCCTCAAAGCGGTTTCCAGGCTTCTGTATTACTAAAGAGCTAATTCATAGGAGAGGTCATTAGTAGCTCATCCTTTATATGTTCCTGCATTGATCTTGTAGCATTGGTGAGTGGTTCCATTGTGAAATTAGAAATGAATGGTGACAGGGGAACAATACATATGTTGAATGGAAGCGTGAGGGTTACATTTCAAGCAAATAGGAGAAAAATGTCCGTCACAGGTAAGTGACTTGTAGGTGCGCATTGTGTGGGGCTGCCATTCCTCTATGTCACCAATAAGTTGTTCTTCCAGTACTGTGTATTAGACAAATGGCGTCAACTCCACTCTATAATTAAGACATTGTCAACACAAGAAACGCAGCACCAGGCGTTACGGTGTCTATGGATACAAATGTCTTGGGAGAAATTCATATCCAGACACCGAAAACCTGAGCAACTCTTGTCATATCTACTTGTGAGAAGCTGCTAGACTGGAGCCGTACTCACCTGAGTTTCATCTTTACAGCTAAAGAAGATTCGTCCAAAGCTTTACTGTCCGGCTTAAGTGTAACCCGCCAGGCCCGGCGCTCAAACGTGAGTACACCGGAAGGTTGTCGGGTCCGGCCGGAAGCTGAATGCAGCGCTTCTCCGGCGGCCATGTTTGTTTACATGGCGCCCGGACCGGAGCGACAGCAGCGCTGGATACGGGAGGGCACCGGGAGGTAAGTACAGCTTTATTATTTTAGTCAGCCCGCTCCCGGCCACATATATTTTTTTATCAAAACTCGAACAACCCCTTTAACTTCATTAATATTGTGTTTGTGATCAAGTATGTGTTTGCCCAAAAGATTTTCCCTTTCTCCAAAGTTTAAATGTGAATTAGCCAAGAGAGGTGGTACACTTTTTTTTCAGATACACCCCCAGAAAAAAAAAGGTTACTGCCTTTTGGGCTGTACGATCTAATACATATATAAACTCCCAAGAACCTGATCTTTTGAATGGGTGGACAGGAGAAAAAAACTCTGGTATGCTTTTTAACATTTTGTACTTGGTGATGGGTCAACTTTTATGGCCATAAGATGGTACGGTAGGGGGTAGCTAGTTTAAAAGAAAAGCAAATGAGTAGATACATAACCATGTAGTTATGTAGTCATAATGTAGTAACTGTTTGTATACAGCAAGAGACTGAAATCCAGATGGTGTTGTCCTCTAGGGGCTACCCCTACTGGAACATTGCCCACATTCCAACATAGCTGCCTCACCTCTCCAAGTACCCTATATAATACATCTATAAAAAGAGTTTAAAGTTGAGCCTCCACTTGTTTTGTCTTTTACTTCTCACACTGAACTGAAACTGCACTTAAACCAATGGTTCCCCCTCTACTCCTGATGTCCTAAGCAAATATTTGAAGATAGCTCTGAATAATGCTAACCTTTTCCAGCTCTTCCAAGTCAACTGAGTCCTGCAGTATACAAGAGCCCCTGTATATTGCTATTTGTTCCGACTGGAACTAAATTAGATCAAATAAATAAGAGATCCATAAAATAAATTACAAATACACATTGATAAAATGTAAGTAATACATGTATAGTAAGAAACATTCTACCAGGGTCTGAACTGTGGTTTACCAAGGAAAGCTTTCACAGGAGAGAGGGTTAATTTGAAGGCCTGCGAGGTAAATCGTGCAATGATTATATAAAACATCATTTCTTTTAAAGCAGGGATAGATCCCAAGGGAGAGAGAATATAAAATACATCTCATTTCGATTTCAAATAGAATTGTTCCCCTTCTAAGCTTCTATTCACTGTAAAAATCTCGAAACATTAAACAAGGCTGCAGCTAGGATTTGAGAACCCCATGTAGGGATTCACTCAAATGGTAGCCTTTAGAGAAGCGCCAGGCAGCAGTCTTTCAGGGGCCCAAAACAGGTGTCTTTATTTAGACATAAAAAATAACAGGCAAAAGGGCTTGCTCCAGCCAGCAAAACAAAATGCATAGTCCATATGATAAATCTCAGTCCATACATGGCGCCCGGACCGGAGCGACAGCAGCGCTGGATACGGGAGGGCACCGGGAGGTAAGTACAGCTTTATTATTTTAGTCAGCCCGCTCCCGGCCACATATATTTTTTTATCAAAACTCGAACAACCCCTTTAACTTCATTAATATTGTGTTTGTGATCAAGTATGTGTTTGCCCAAAAGATTTTCCCTTTCTCCAAAGTTTAAATGTGAATTAGCCAAGAGAGGTGGTACACTTTTTTTTCAGATACACCCCCAGAAAAAAAAGGTTACTGCCTTTTGGGCTGTACGATCTAATACATATATAAACTCCCAAGAACTTGATCTTTTGAATGGGTGGACAGGAGAAAAAAACTCTGGTATGCTTTTTAACATTTTGTACTTGGTGATGGGTCAACTTTTATGGCCATAAGATGGTACGGTAGGGGGTAGCTAGTTTAAAAGAAAAGCAAATGAGTAGATACATAACCATGTAGTTATGTAGTCATAATGTAGTAACTGTTTGTATACAGCAAGAGACTGAAATCCAGATGGTGTTGTCCTCTAGGGGCTACCCCTACTGGAACATTGCCCACATTCCAACATGGCTGCCTCACCTCTCCAAGTACCCTATATAATACATCTATAAAAAGAGTTTAAAGTTGAGCCTCCACTTGTTTTGTCTTTTACTTCTCACACTGAACTGAAACTGCACTTAAACCAATGGTTCCCCCTCTACTCCTGATGTCCTAAGCAAATATTTGAAGATAGCTCTGAATAATGCTAACCTTTTCCAGCTCTTCCAAGTCAACTGAGTCCTACAGTATACAAGACCCCCTGTATATTGCTATTTGTTCCGACTGGAACTAAATTAGATCAAATAAATAAGAGATCCATAAAATAAATTACAAATACACATTGATAAAATGTAAGTAATACATGTATAGTAAGAAACATTCTACCAGGGTCTGAACTGTGGTTTACCAAGGAAAGCTTTCACAGGAGAGAGGGTTAATTTGAAGGCCTGCGAGGTAAATCGTGCAATGATTATATAAAACATCATTTCTTTTAAAGCAGGCATAGATCCCAAGGGAGAGAGAATATAAAATACATCTCATTTCGATTTCAAATAGAATTGTTCCCCTTCTAAGCTTCTATTCACTGTAAAAATCTCGAAACATTAAACAAGGCTGCAGCTAGGATTTGAGAACCCCATGTAGGGATTCACTCAAATGGTAGCCTTTAGAGAAGCGCCAGGCAGCAGTCTTTCAGGGGCCCAAAACAGGTGTCTTTATTTAGACATCCCTCTTGCTGTGAGCTCAGCGTTTTGCAGAATATTTTGTAAATAGAAGGTGATGAACTGTAAATAGAGTCTGCAGCTCCTGTCTGCAATGTATCTAATGTATTATTATATGTTCCAGTGTCTGGCTGAGCTTTGTGCTGCTAGAAATGAGCTGCTCTGCACAGGGGCTCAGTGCTTTCTTCTCAATAACGCCACCTTCGGGCTGGAGTGTTTTTGCGCCCGTTTTTGCGCTAAATGAAAACGTTGCAAGTGATGAATATCATTAGGCGCAGCAAAACATCTGGATTGGTAATAGATGAGGGAAAGCTGCTTATTTTTGCTGCGCGGCTAGTTTTGGTGGTTATCGCAAAAATGGCGCAAAAAACGGTGCGCCTGAATGAAAAGGCGCAAAACAACAGAAAAAAACGAGTGATACATGTGACCCCTTGTGTATGAGAAAAAATATTGTTTCTCCATCTCCTGATTACTTTTTCATTGTTCGGTGTACGGAGTTGTGTGAGATTTTGCAAGAAAGAGGTGACATTGCTGCTATTTTGAGGACCGTTTGACCTTTTGATACGTTTTTGTTATGATAATTTTTTATATGTTGCAAACTGGTAAAAAAGTGTAGTATGGGACATTAGCCATATTTTCGTTATGGGATTCAACATTTGGAATAACCGTTATATATTTGATAGACCCGGAGCACGGAGATACCTAACATGTTTATTTTTATATCAGTTCTAGGGAAAGGGGGGTGATTTGAGCTTTTAGGTTTTATTTATAATTGTGTTTCTTTTTTCTTTTTTAAAACTTTTTTTTACAGATTATATATGTAATGATCCTACCCTATACTACAGTATAGCATACTACATCATAGCATACACAGTATGGCAGTATATGGGGATTTTCCATATCATCATTATGTCATGGCAACAACTCGCCGCTTCCTGGTGACATCACGGGAGCAGCGACAATTAAACAAAGATGGCATCGTTCCCCCAATTGTCTTTTAAATGCCACAGAAAGCATCAAAGGTTAAAAACCGGCGATCGGTTGCTAGTACCAACTGTACCAAGCCCCATTGGGGATCATTTACTAAGGGCCCTGATTCGCGTTTTCCGACGTGTTACCCAAATATTCCGATTTGCGGCGATTTCCCCTGTATTGCCCGGGATTTTGGGCCACGTGATCGGATTGTGGCGCATCGGCGCCGGCATGCACGTGACGGAAATCGGGGGGCGTGGCTGAACGAAAACCCGAAGGATTTGGAAAAAACACTGCATTTAAAAAAAGAAATGTGTCGCTTGGGACGCGCTTACCTTCACTTGGTCCGGCCCGGTGAACTCCAGTGCGTTCAGATGCTTTTCAGCGCGCAGCAGCACACCTGGTGGACGGCGGAGGAACTACCTGATGAATCCGGCCGGGGGAGTGCGAGCGAGAGAAAGAGATCCCGCACCGGGTAAGTAACGGGTAAGTAAATCTGCCCCATTGTCTCTATGAAGTGTTACAAGTGGGGGTGAGCCTAAACAACAGAACTCCAACTTCTGGCTAAAATCGGGGTTTGAGGACCTGAACCACAATATTCAGCTGGACCCGAACATTGGGTTTGGGTTTGGTCAACCCAAATTTCACAAGTATAAGTCAACACAGTATATTTATAACTGGGAAATCCTCTAAGTCAGTACATTTTAGCAATGGTAATATTTTTTTAGATTTCAGTACTTTCTAAAGAAAAATGAACATTTTTGTCGTGGTGCATTTTTTTTTTGCCTGATTTTTTTTGTTATTTCTTGACCAATTTGGAGAATGATTATTTATTGTTGTTTCTGTTCGTTGGAAAAAAAGATCTTTTTATCTATTAATGATAGATTTGATGTGTTATTATTGCAACAATAAAATATCTTTTTCTTAATTAAAATTTAATGGATTTTAATGGTTTCATTTGTATTTTTTAAATTATATAAAACCTAATTTAACGTGTATATTTCTTGCCTAAAATCAATCTGTCAATAGTTTTGACTATGCAGTAGAGATGAGCAGAACCGTGGTCGGGTTCGAGTTCGGCCGCCTCACCCAGATATTTGCCAGCTGGCGGCTGATCAGCCAATCTGGGCAAACTGATTGCCCCTAGCAATGGCTTTGATTGGCCGAAACCGAATGCCAAACCGACCATTGGGTCCGGTCATTTCTTACTATGCAGCAGTACAGTCAGTCAGTTTAAGGTATTGTCTCGGACATAAGACATTTGGTATGTTGTTAGTAGCAGCAGGACTGTGATATATATGCATTATATTCCAGGATTCTGGAGGTAGTCCTCACACGCTGTGCTCTTAGCTCTAAGCATCGAACAGCCGTTTCCTTTGCTCTGGTATCTAAACACAGCTTTTACTCAGAGCAGAGCCTATGAAGCCTCTCAATGCAGAGAACTAAAGCACAGCGTGTGAGGACACCACTCCTAATACACTTGGAGATTCTAAAACCCCTGTATATAAATCTATTTCACAGTTCTGCTGCTACTAACAACATTACAATGATTACACATCTCTCCAGGCACAATACATAACATGGGTTGTGGTACTATATGGTCCATTACCTCTTCCTATCGCATGAAAAACCATTGGTGCCAACAATAGAGGGGACCAACAGACATGACAAAAGTAGGAATTTTATGTAAGGGGTTGTATCGGGTAGTACATATCCCCTGTACCTAAATGTGTGATGTGGGGGCCAACAGATGATGTCATCTGCGATCTGCAAAATATTGGACCACAAATCCCCACGTGATCCATACAAGGGGGACCGTAGGTTTCGACCACCTGGTGGTGAACATGGATGTCCCATAGAAGTCAGTGGTGCCGAGGACAGTTCTGCATCCTCCGTTCCTTTGACTTTTATGAGGATTCTGAATTCCCCCTCGGGGCACTTGCAATGTCTCTGCCGATTGCAGGGATGCACTGATTTTCTTTGGATAGGGAATATGTGTAATCCCTTTAAAGGAAACCTACCACTTGTAGTGGCAGGTTTCCGATGGAAATACCGGGCACCAGCTAGGGTGAGCTGGTCCGGAGCTATTTTAGTAGTGTTTACGGTACGGTTTTAAACTTTTAAACGTTATAGCGGCGCAGGCAGGACGCGCTCGGCGCGTACCGTGCCGCGGCTTCATCCTTCCTATGTAGACCAGCACGGTAGGCCGAGCGCGTACCACCCTGCGCGGCTTATAAAGTTTAAAAAGTTTAAACCGCGATACGCGGTTTAAAACACTAACTAAATAAGCTCGGCACCAGCTCACCGAGCGGTGCCGTATGCCATCGGAACCTTCCACTACAGTGGAGGTTTCCTTAAGGTCTCATTGTTTTACTTATTTCATTCCAAATTTTGTTTGAATAAATGATAGGAATAGAGAAGTTTCCTCTAAACCAAAATCCCACACAGGAATCTCTGCATGTTGTTTTCTCTACGTGAAGCCCCATTCCCGTCCTTTAAAAGCTCCCGCTGACTAAGAAAGCGGAGCCGCTGGACGCTGCGCGCCCACAGGAAACAGGCTTTGCCAACAACTGACCAGCTCCATTATTTCCCATGGTTTGTTAGCACTGTGTGTGGAGACTGTGTGTACTCTGGAGAGGGTCCGCGAGGGGGGAGGGGCTCAGAAAAATAGCCACACGGAGGGCTTCAGCAGACTCACGGCACGCATATACTTTTTTTCTGTTGGCCCCACGGGATTCGGCGCCAGAAGGGCCGTTTGAGTCCGCCTGTGCGACGAAGGGGATTATGTGGGGGGTCTGATGGGAAACTTTTTTTTTACTTTTTGGGGCTCGAGGAATGGCATGCAGGCAAAAAAACCATGTTGGGGGTCTGTAATCCCTATCATACGCATAGCAGTGTCCTTATGTTCTTCTTTTAACCAAAAAAGAACATTGAAAAAAAATGTTTCATGTAAAATATTTTCATCATCGTAGGGTTTTGTGTATGGATTTTTGGCTGTTATTATATTCATGTGCAGGCTGCATCGGAATTTTGGAGCCCAATTAGGCAAGAGTTATTGATCAGCATAGGCATAAGGGGTATAAGAATGGGACCATTCTCTCTAGAGTCCAGAACTTAAGTGATTTACTGTCAGACTATCCATAGAATCATCATCCAGATGTATTTAGCTTTTACAACACATATCCACACTGATACCTAAAATACACAGTCACTTACAGTGTATATTATATGCTCCTCACACAGTTCATTCTGTGCCTGCATATATCACTATATAACCATCACCCCAGAACTGACACCCACTTCACCAACATTATGCATTATATCACTCAGACTATATCTTATAAATACAAAATAACACCTTGATATAAAACACCGTCAAAACATCACTGACAATAGATGATGTCACAGTTCTTATCTCCTCCCCCCCTGTACAATGACCTCTAAAATAGATACATGAACCATCATTACATACTACTGACAAATAGATGATGTCACAGCTTATCTCTCCCCCCCTGTACAATGACCTCTATATAGATAACAGACCCATATTACATCACTACTGACAATAGTATGATGTCACAAGCTTATCTCCTCCCCTCCCTGCTAACAATGATCTCTATATAGATAAACGCTGACCCATCATTACATCACTACGACAAGATGATTGTCACAGCTTATATCTCCTCCCCCTGTACAAGACCTCTATATAGATAACACTGACCCACATACATCACTACTGACAATAGATGAAGTCACAGCACTTATCCTCCTCCTCGTACAGACCTCTATATAGATAATACTGACCCATATACATCACTAGTGAAATAGATTGATTTGTCACAGCTTATCTTCCTTCCCTCTCCTGTACAATGACCTCTATATAGATAACGACCCATCATACATCACTACTGCATAGATGATGTCAGCTAATATCCTCCCCTGCCTGTACAATGACCTCTATATAGATAACACTGACCATCATACATCACTACTGACATAGATGATTGTCACAGCTATCTCCTCCTCTCCTGTACAATTGATCTCTTATAGATGACACTGACCCATCATTACATCACTACTGACAATAGATGATGTCACAGCTTATCTCTCCCCCTCCCTGTCAATGACCTCTAATAGATAAACACTGACCCATCATTACATCATACTGACAATAGCTGAGTCACCGCTTATCTCCTCACCCTCCTGTACAAGACTCTCTAATAACACACTGACCATCAATACATCAATACGACAATAGAGAGGTCACAGCTTATCTCCTCCCCCTCCCGTAACAGGACCTCTATATAGAAACACTGACCCATCATTAACATCACTACTGACAATGAGATGATGTCACAGCTTATTCTCTCCCCTCCATGTACAATGAACTTCTATATAGATAACACTGAACCATCATTACATCACTACTGACAATAGATGATGTCACAGCTTCTTCCTCCCTCTCCCTGTACAATGACCTCTATATAGATAACACTGACCCATCATTACATCATACTGACAATAGATGATGTCACAGCATATCTCATCCTCCCCCCTGTACAATGACCTCTATACAGATAACACTGACCCATCATACATAACTACTGACAATTGATGATGTCACAGCTTTATCTCTCCTCCCCTCCCTGTACAGTGACTCATATAGATAACACTGACCCATCATTACATCACTACTAGAGATGAGCGAACACTAATGCTCGGTACTCGTTTATCAGGACAAACTTTCCCGATGCTCGAGTGCTCGTCTCGAAAAACGAACCCCATTGAAGTCAATGGGGACCCGAGCATTTTTCAAAGGGGACCAAGGCTTGCACAGAAGAGTGTGCCAAACACCTGGGGAAACCTCAGAAAGGATGGAAAACACCACGGAAATGGACAAAAACAGCAGGGGCGATGCATGGATATGGCTCTGGGCTGCATAATCGCAACATATGCCAAAATTATGGGCAACAGCATGGCCATGACAGAGAGTGACAGAATGTGAAGCTAGATAGCATCTAAAAATCCAATAATGACCCGACACTATAGGGGACGGCATGCAGAGGCAAGCGGCCAGCAGGCTAGAGAGGTGTCATGGCGACATACCCTAAAGTGGATCAGGCTTCAAACCAATGGGTGGCAGGAGAGGAACCAAAGGGAGGTGAGAAGAAGCGCTCAATAATATCGGTACATGATAAAAGTTTGGCCAGATATTTTGGGATTACACGCAGGGTGGCGACCAAAGTTACATGGAAGCCATGAAAACAACCCAAAATTCTGCCTGACACAGCTCGTTTGATAAGGGGACCATGTATGGAGGCAGTGAACTAGTAGTAGATAAAGGTGCTGCGTGTTAAAATTGTTAGTTGGATCTTGGCATGGAGCTGGCGCTCCTGCCAGGCGAGCTTTGCAATTCCAAGCCCCTGTTATAGGCTACTCCCCAAACAGCACTTCTAAGAACCTTTTGTATAAGATCAGGTGAGTAGCTTCTTATAAGTTTAGGATTAGGGGGTGGAGGGAAGTAAAACAGACTGACGCAAGAGCGCTGAAATATATGGTTAATCATAAAAGTTTGCCGATAGATATTTTGGGATAAACAGCAGGGGTGGCGCAACAAAGTAAAACTTTGATGTGGAATCCATGAAAAACAACCCAAATTTCTGCCGACACACCTCGTTTGATAAGGGAGGAGGATGTATGGAGGCAGCTATATGGGAGACCTGAATGAGGACGGGTTAGCAATGGAGACAACGTGTGGAGGCTGCTATGGAGACAATTTAATTTGGATAGTGCCTGATGTGGCAGTCCCAAAAAGTTTTCAACCAGAGGAGCAGGTAGGTGTCCCTCCAGAAAAATGGATAGATAGATGAGTGCCTGTATGGGCAGTCCCAAAATGTTTCAAACCAGGAGAGCAGGAGGTGGCCCTCCAGTAAAATGGAATAGATTGAGTGCCTGTAGTGGCAGTCCCAAAAAGTTTTCAACCAGAGAGAGCAGGAGGTGTCCCTCCAGAAAAAGGAAATAGATTGAGTGCCTGTATGTGGCAGTCCCACAAAAAGTTCAAACCAGAGGAAGCGGTAGGTGGCCCTCCAGTAAATGAAATAGATGAGTGCCTGTATGGCCGAGTCCCAAAAGTTTTCAAACCAGAGGAGCAGGTAGGGTCTCCCTCCAGAAAAAGGAATAGATGAGTGCTGTATGGTGGCAGTCCCCAAAAAATTTTTCAAACAGAGGAGCAGGTAGGTGGCCCTCCAGTAAAATGGAATAATTGAGTGCCGTTATGTGGACAGTCCCAAAAATTTTTAAAAAAGAGGACCGGTAGGGGCCCCTCCAGAAAAATGGAATAGATTGGTGCCTGTAGTGGTACTCACAAAATTGTTTCAACAGAGGACGGTGAGGTGGCCCTCCAGAAAAATTAAATGCAAATAAAGTACTATAGCAAGGCCAGTGGGCCCTGTCAAAAAATAGCCAGGTTCCTCTGCTTTACTGTACAAAGAGGAGGAGAAGGAGGAGGAAAATGAGGAGGAGGAGGAGTGGATCAATTATTCAGGTTGAGCTTCCTTCACCTGGTGGAGATTGGAAATTCTGAGAAATCAGCCTATTCATTTTTAATAAGCGTCAGCCTGTGACGCTGTCAGTCGACAGGGTGGTGTACGTTATCTGTGATGAAGCCACACAGCTGCACTGAAAACCCGCTCGGGACAAGACGCTAGCGGCAGGGCAGGCAAGAACCTTCCAAGGCGTACAGCGCCAGTCGTGCCAACATGTCCAGGCTTTGAAAACCCAGTAGTTGTAGGGAGCTGTGTGATCATTTAGGACGATGGTATGGTCAGCTACGTACCCCCTCACCATCTTTCTGAAAGATCAGCCCTACTCTGCCGAGACTGGGGACAGGTGACAGTGTTTGCTGGGGGTGACATAAAGCTGGCAAAAGCCTTGTAAAGACGTACCTTCCGTGCTGGACAACTGATGCTCGCCTACTCGCCTCGCTACTTGTCCCGCAGAAACTACGCACTCTGCCGCTAGCGCTGTCAGAAGGGAAATACTGTGTCAGATGTGAAACAAGGGTCCTCCCTGCTGGTATTCATGCATTCTCACACTCCTTTCCTCTGCAGGGATGAGAGGAGGGAAAGATTTTCTGTACCGTGGGTCTCAGGAGAGTGAACACCACCAGTAATTGGTGCTGGAATAAATTTTGAACGCGAGGTCACGGGATAGGCAGCCTCGCATGAAATGCGCATACTGCCGCGCAGAGTACCAACGCGTAAGAATTCACTCCCTCACTGGCCTGACTGTCCATTTCCTCCTCCTCCAAACTCTCCAACTCCTCTTCTTCTGCCATACTCCGCTGAAACAGTGAGGACGCAACAATGGTCCCCACTCTTGTGTTCCGCGACAACATTCCCCCCTCTCTCTCATCACCTCTCCACTCCCACCTCCCTCCGATATGCGCTGAGAAACAAACCTGAGCGGTTGCTTGGCTATCAACAAGGAATCTTCTTCCCCCGTCTCTTGTGACGAGCGCAAAAGCTTCCGGACTTCATGCTGACGAGAGTTTTTCAACAGGCCAAGCAGCGCGGAGTGGTGAAGCGCTGATCGATGGCGGCATCGCCACTGACCATCTGTGTTGACTCCCCTCAAAGTTACTCAGCACCTGACAGATATCAGACATCCACGTCACACTCTCATTGTAGACTTTGAGGAAGCTGACTGACCTGATACCAGTTTGGTGGAGTTGACATCTGGCAGTCTACAATCGCTCTGCGTGCTGGTAAACTCTGGATAACATGGTCGGTGTTGAATTCCAACCCGTGGGAGTCAGGCAACGTCGGGTGAGAGCGGGCAGGTTGGAGGGGCGCTGCGCTGCCCTGAGAGTGGCAGCATCTGTGTGGACTTCTGAAATGCGCCCACAGAGATGCGGGCACCCTCGTGAGCAAATCTGACAGATTGGGTATGGCTGAGGAAACGCTGAACTATCAGAATTTAACACCATGGGCCAGGCATGGCACATGTGTCAGTCTGCCGAGTTGTGCAGAGCCGCCACCAGGTTCGGACCGTTTGTCACACACAACACATTGCCTGGCTTCAGCGCAGCGTGACCCACGCCACCAGATCCAAGTCTGCGCCAGTGAGGCCCGTAAAGCTCTTGGGCGGTTGTGCTTTTGTCGCATAGGCCTCAGCGTTTTGAGCATCCGACCTCCGGCTGTCGACTTAGCGACGCACTGCTGCTTGTGCCTAGAGCACCGATGATGGGCGTAGGCACCACGGATGGTAGTTCGGCAGGTAGGAGCGCTTGGAGGAGGGCGGGGGGGACGGGAGGAGGAGGATAGTAGCTGACCTGAAACACCTGGGACCGAGGTCAGCGAAGCCCGCAATCCTCGGCGTCGGCAGTTAATTATAGACAGCCCCGGTCAGAACCTCGCGATCCCAGCCCTCCACCAAGTTTAACCCAATGTGCCGCTCGTAAGCGAATATACGTTTGGCCCTGCCACCGCGGCACTGTACACGTGTCTGTCGGTCAGGTGGACCTTGTCAGAAGAAACGGGGTTGGTCAGGCACGTGGTGATGTTGCCTGACACATGTGGTGCAGGGCACTGCGGGACGAGCATCAGAGAAAAGTAGTGGCGGCGGGGACCGAATCAGAGGGGCGGCCGCACGACCATGACCCTGAGAAAGCCCGCCGTCCTACGAGGCTAGCACTATCGCCTACAAGCTGAGCCTTAAGGTGGGTGGACCCGGTTGCTATGAGTCGCTCCAGCGTTACAGCAAGGGTATGGCGAGCGACCGTGCAGATATCGCGGATCGTGGAGGGACGTTGGGGTGGTTTTGGGGGACAGGGTTACTTCCCTGCGTTTCCGGCTCGACAGCGGCGCGCTCGTATAGTGACGAGCTGACACGGAGTGCGTGTTGGTCGTGCCAGGCGACGGGGTGTTGTGGAGGGGAGGAGGGAACTTCAGGCTGCAGGGAACGGACAGGGTGTGCCCGGTTTGAGGGCTCTTGACACGGAGTGGCCCGTGTTTAGCATTCAAGCATGCGCGAATACTCGTGGTAGTAAGCTCGTAGTGGTGGATACACTGCTGAGCTGTTTGGCAAATGTTGCACACACAGCCGTCGGTCGTATCCGGGTTTCCATTAAAGAACCTTCCAGGGACTCGGAAGATCTAGCCCACGCCCCAGCAGAGCCCTCACACGGGAGCTTAACAGCGTGAACATTTGGCGCTTGACACCGAGTCTGGCCCTGCCTCTCCAGTCTGGCCCCACATAGGCTCTTCCAATGTTCGGGTCAGAGCGGAATCTCTCTCGTCTCAGAAGCACTGTGTTCACCCGGCCATCTCAAACCGCGGGGTTGGTCACCTCATCATCTCCTGTATACTCAGTCTGGTCTCCCACCTGGACTTCTTCGCGCCTGCCACAACAAACTACCACCTTGTCTGACAAAACGTGTCTCTCATCGTACGGCACCTCTTACACAATTCACTACGCAAGAAGGTATCATCACCCAAGGACTGTGGACTGTGAAACCTAGACGGGATCGGAAATCCAGGCACGTGACAGTGCTTTTGTGACTGTGGGAAGTCAGAAAACAACAAGTTCCTCAGAGTATGCCGTTCAACTATGCCAAATTTCCGGGAGGGGGGACGGGGGGAAGACTCGGGGGGGACGGAGGGATGAGGGGAAGGAGAGGAGGCATATGGAGATTGTCTGCGGTGGACATGTGTAGTTTTTTCTCTCTTTGCTTTCTTCTTATTTCCCGGCTTTGTTTCTCCCCCTCAGCCCCCCCTTAGGGGGGAGACGTGTGAATGCGAGGATGTCCGAACCCCCCCCCTTTCCCTTTTTCCCCGTCCCTCCTCTCCCCCCCCCTGCCTCTTATTAATCACTTTACTTTAACACAGTTTAGGCGCAATTTTGGCGCAGTTTAGGCGCAATGTTAGATTCGGGCACTTACATGTGATCCTGCTACAAGCTCCTCTCTGCTTCTCCCACAGCCCAGCATGAGAATGACCCCCACAGCAGCACCCAGGTGTGTGACACCCAGCACCCAGTGACCTCCTCAGCAGTGGCTTCTCCTGGAGGGGATCCCCCAGTGCTGGCCTCCTGCTGCACCCCTGTAATTCTGCACAATATCCCCCTCAGACACTGTGCAGAATTACATGGGGGACACTTGTTTGCAGTATCTGCAACATTCTGCAAACTTGTGCAAAGTTCTCTCCTCTCTTGCTGTGAGCTCAGCGTTTTGCAGAATATTTTGTAAATAGAAGGTGATGAACTGTAAATAGAGTCTGCAGCTCCTGTCTGCAATGTATCTAATGTATCTATTATATGTTCCAGTGTCTGGCTGAGCTTTGCTGCTAGAAATGAGCTGCTCTGCACAGGGGCTCAGTGCTTTCTTCTCAGATAACGCCACCTTCGGGCTGGAGTGTTTTTGCGCCCGTTTTTGCGCCTAAATGAAAACGTTGCAAGTGATGAATATCATTAGGCGCAGCAAAACATCTGGATTGGTAATATAGATGAGGGAAAGCTGCTTATTTTTGCTGCGCGGCTAGTTTGGTGGTTAATCGCAAAAATGGCGCAAAAACGGTGCGCCTGAATGAAAAGGCGCAAAAACAACAGAAAAAACGAGTGATACATGTGACCCCTTGTGTATGAAAAAAAATATTTGTTTCTCCATCTCCTGATTACTTTTTCATTGTTCGGTGTACGGAGCTTTGTGTGATGTCATTTTTTGCAAGACGAGGTGACATTGCTGCTATTTTGAGGACTGTTTGACCTTTTGATACGTTTTTGTTATGAATAATTTTTTATATGTTGCAAACTGGTAAAAAAGTGTAGTATGGGACATTTAGCCACTATTTTCCGTTATGGGATTCAACATTGGGAATAACCGTTATTATATTTTGATAGACCCGGAGCACGGAGATACCTAACATGTTTATTTTTATATCAGTTCTAGGGAAAGGGGGGTGATTTGAGCTTTTAGGTTTTATTAATTTGTGTTTTCTTTTTTTCTTTTTTAAAACTTTTTTTTACAGATTATCTGATAATATGATCCTACCATATACTACAGTATAGCATACTACATCATAGCATACTACAGTATGGCAGTATATGGGGATTTTCTATATCATCTATTATGTCATGGCAACAACTCGCCGCTTCCTGGTGACATCACGGGTAGCGACAATTAAAACAAAGATGGCATCGTTCCCCCCAATTGTCTTTTAAATGCCACCAGAAAGCATCAAAGGTTAAAACCGGCGATCGGTGCTAGTACCAACTGTACCAAGCCCCATTGGGGATCATTTACTAAGGGCCTGATTCGCGTTTTCCCGACGTGTTACCCAAATATTTCCGATTTGCGGCGATTTCCCCTGTATTGCCCCGGGATTTTGGCGCACGTGATCGGATTGTGGCGCATCGGCGCCGGCATGCACGTGACGGAAATCAGGGGGCGTGGCTGAACGAAAACCCGACGGATTTGGAAAAACCACTGCATTTAAAAAAAGAAATGTGTCGCTTGGGACGCGCTTACCTTCACTTGGTCCGGCCCTGTGAACTCCAGTGCGTTCAGATGCTTTTCAGCGCAGCAGCGCCACCTGGTGGACGGCGGAGGAACTACCTTGATGAATCCCGGCCGGTCCCGAATCCAGCACAGAGTACGTGCCGCTGGATCGCGAACGGACCGGGTAAGTAAATCTGCCCCATTGTCTCTATGAAGTGTTACAAGTGGGGGTGAGCCTAAACAACGAACTCCAACTTCTGGCTAAAATCGGGGTTTGAGGACCTGAACCCACAATATTCAGCATGGACCCGAACATTGGGGTTTGGGTTTGGTCAACCCAAATTTTCACAAGTATAAGTCAACCACAGTATATTTATAACTGGGAAATCCCTCTAAGTCAGTACATTTTAGCAATGGTAATTTTTTTTTTATATTTCAGTACTTTCTAAAGAAAAATGAACATTTTTGTCGTGGTGACATTTTTTTTTTTTGCCTGATTTTTTTTTGTTATTTCTTGACAACATTTTGGAGAATGATTTATTTATTGTTTGTTTTCTGTTCGTTGGAAAAAAAGATCTTTTTATCTTATTAATGATAGATTTTGATGTTATTATTGCAACAATAAAATATCTTTTTCTTAATTAAAATTTAATTGGATTTTAATTGTTTTCATTTGTTATTAAATTATATTAAACCTAATTTAACGTTTATATTTCTCTGCCTAAAATCAATCTGTCAATAGTTTTGACTATGCAGTAGAGATGAGCAGAACCGCTGGTCGGGTTCGAGTTCGGCCGCCTCACCCAGATATTTGCCAGCTGGCGGCTGATCAGCCAATCTGGCAAACTGATGCCCCTAGCAATGGCTTTGATTGGCCGAAACCGAATGCCAAACCCGACCATTGGGTCCGGTCATTTCTACTATGCAGCAGTACAGTCAGTTTAAGGTATTGTCTCTGGACATAAGACATTTGTGTATGTTGTTAGTAGCAGCAGGACTGTGATATATATGCATTTATATTCCAGGATTCCGGAGGTATGTCCTCACACTGCTGTGCTCTTAGCTCTATGCATCGAACAGCCGTTTCCCTCTGCTCTGGTATCTAAACAACAGCTTTTACTCAGAGCAGAGCCTATGAAGCCTCTCAATGCAGAGAACTAAGAGCACAGCAGTGTGAGGACACACCCCTAATACACTTGGAGATTCTAAAACCCCAGTATATAAATCTATTTTCACAGTTCTGCTGCTACTAACAACATTCACAATGATTACACATCTCTCCAGGCACAATACATAACATGGGTTGTGGTACTATATGGTCCATTACCTCTTCCTATGCCATGAAAACCCATTGGTGCCAACAATAGAGGGGACCAACAGACTGACAAAAGTAGGAATTTTAGTGTAAGGGGTGGTATCGGCTAGTACATTTATCCCCTGTACCTAAATGTGTGATCGTGGGGCTCCAACAGATGATGTCATCTGCGATCTGCAAAATATTGGACCACAAATCCCCCAACGTGATCCGTACAAGGGGGACCGTAGGTTTCGACCACCCTGGTGGTGAACATGGATGTCCCATAGAAGTCAGTGGTGCCGAGGACAGTTCTGCATCCTCCGTTCCTTTGACTTCCTTTGACTTCTGAATTCTTGCTCGGGGCACTTGCAATGTCTCTGCCGATTTCAGGGATGCACTGATCTTCTTTGGATAGGGAATATGTGGCTTATTGTTTTGGCTCATTGTTTACATTATTTCATTCCAAATTTTTGTAGAAATAAATGACTAGAGAATAGAAGAATTTCCTCTAAACCAAAATCCCACACAAGGAATCTTCTGCATGTTGTTTTCTCTACGTGAAGCCCCATTCCCCGTCTATAATAAGCTCCCGCTGACTAAGCACAAGCGGGAGCCGCTGGCACGCTGCGGGCGCCCACAGACACCGGCTTCTGCCAAAACTGACCAGCTCCCCATTATTTCCCATGGTTAGTTAGCACGGTGTGGAGACTGTGTGTACTCGGCGGGCTCGAGGAATTGGCACTGCAGACACAACACCCATGTTGGGGGTCTGTAATCCCTATCATCAACAGCATAGCAGACGTTCCTTCTATGTTCCTTCTTTTAACCAAAGAACATTGAAAAAAAATGTTTTCATCGTAAAATATTTTCCATCATGGTAGTGAGTTTTTTGTGTTATGGATTTTTGGCTGTTATTATATTCATGTGCAGGGCTGCCATTCGGAATTTTGGAGCCCCATTAAGGCAAGATGTTATTGATCAGACATAGGCATAAGGGGTATATAGAATGGTGACCATTCTCTCTTATGAGTCCAGAACTTTAAGATGATTTTTTACTGGTCATGACTTATCCCTACAGAACTCATCATCCAGATGTATTTAGCTTTTTACAACACATATCCACACTGCATACCTAAAAATCTTTTTTTTTACATTTTACTTTTTTTTTTCTATCACAAGTTTTCCCCTGTAACTGAGGCATCTATAAGATCCTCAATTACAGGGGAAATGACTACCTGTCACTGGGGACAGGTGATCAGAGCTGTACTGGGTCTAATCAGACCCAGCAGCTCTGATTAACCCCTTTAGACACGGCGGTCACGTGATTCCCGAGTCTATAGAGCCGGCTGCAGCGCCGCTCACCTCCTCCCTGCATCGCGCTCATTCAGCGCGATGCAGGGAGGATCGGAGAAGGGAGAAGCGGTAACGAACCGCATCTCCCTTCTCCCTAGGGTCTCCGGGTGCCTCTGACACCCGGAGACCGGGTCCTGCTCCCGTGATTAGCTTTAGACGTCAGCGGGCGGTCCAAAAGGAGTTAATTGGCTGAGGAGAAATTTCACCCCATGCTTCCCAAAGCTCCTCCCACAAGTTGGATCAGCTTGATGGGCACTTTTTGCATCCCATACGGTAAAGCTGCTCCCAGAACAGCTCAATGGGTTTGAGATCTAGAGACTGGGCAGCTCATCCATTACAGATAGATACCATCTGCTGCTTCTGCCCTAAATAGTTCCTGCATAATTTGGAGGTGCTTTGACTCATTGTCCTCTAGTAGGTTGAAATTGGCTCCATTCGAGCTCTGTCCTCAGGGTTTGGTATGGTGTTGCAAAAGGGAGTAATAACCTTCCTTATTCAAAATCCATTTGACCTTGTACAAATCTCCCACTTTACCGGCACCAAAGCAATCACAGACCATCACATGACCTCCACCATGGTGACAGATGGTGTCAGGCATCTCCCAGCATCTTTTCAGTTATTTTGTGTCTCATAAATGTTCTTCTGTGTGATCCAAACAATTTAAACTTAGATTGGTCAGTCCATAACACTTTTTCCAATCTTCCTCTCTCCAATGTCTGTACTTTTGCCCATATTAATCTTTGCCTTTTATTAGGCAGTTCAGATATGGCTTTTTCTTTGCACTCTGCCCCGAAGGCCACATCCTGGAGTCGCCTCCTCACTGTACAGGCTGACACTGGTGTTTGGTGGATACTATTAAATGAAGCTGCTAGTTGAGGACCTGTGAGGTATTGGTTTCCAAAACTAGAGACTCTAATGTACTTGTTGTGTTTCTTAGTTGTGCAGCCGGGTCTCCCACTATTTCTACTGTGGTTAGAGCCTGTTTGCGCTCTCCTCTGAAGAGAGTAGTACACACTGCTGTAGGAAATCTTCAATTTCTTGGCAATTTGTTGTATGGAATGGCCTACATTTTTAAAAACAAGAATAGACTGTAGAGTTTCCCATGAAAGTATTTTTTTTTGGTCATAGTGAGAGTTTCAGACAACAAACAAATGTGATGCTCCAGATTCTCAACCAGCTCAAAAGATGCTCAGTTTTATAGCTTCTCTAAATCAGGCAAACTGTTTTCAGTTGTGCTAGCATACCAGAAAAAGGGTTTTCAAGAGTTTTCTAAACAACCATTAGCCTTCTTACAAAGTTAGCAAACACAATGGAGCAGATTTACTTACCTGGTCCAGTCGCGATCCAGCGGCGTGCTCTTCAACGCTGATTCGGGTTCTGCCACGATTCACTAAGGTCGTGCGCCTGATGTCCACTAGGTGTCGCTGCTGGGCTTAAGTCCACCGGAGTTCACCTTCTCCGTCTCGGTGTATGTGAGTGCTATTCTTGCGACACAATTTTTTTTTTAAATTCCGCAGTTTTTCCAAATTCCGACGGCCACATCCCCCCCCCCATTTCTGTCACGCGAAAGCCGCCGCTGATGCGCCCCAATCCGATTGCGTGCAATTTGGAAAAGTTCGGGAAACCCGACGAATATGCGCAATTCAGTCCCTTAGTAAATGAGCCCCAATGTACCATTGTTGGAATTGGACCTATAAACACCTTGCATTAAAAACCAGATGTTTACAGCTAAAGCCACAGGCTAGAATTCTCTTCTCAACTACAACTAAATAATTGTCTAAAAATGCTCCCAAAGTTCTACCGGCCTTTTTTTAATATAATCACATTTGGCCAAACCATATCCAAAACAAACAGCCCAAAAAAATGGTGCTTGTGACAACAGTGTTATAAAACATATGCATCATTTTACTACAAAAGTTAAAAGAATTGTCACGGGTGACCCCGCGATCCATGTCTTGGATCGCGGGTACACCCATGTTCTGCTGTCACATAGCTCCCCCGCCCCGGACCAGCACTCACTTCTCCCCACTCCAGGTCCGGCTCTGGTCCCGGTCTTCCTCGTCCTGGCTCCCAATCCTGCCTAGGACTAGGCCCGCACGCGTCCCCGCTCTCTAGGGTGCGCGTGGGGATGCACTGTGATTTAAAGGACCAGCTTCCCTTTAAAGGAAACCTACCACTTGTAGTGGCAGGTTTCCGATGGAAATACCGGGCACCAGCTCAGGGTGAGCTGGTGTCGGAGCTTATTTTAGTTAGTGTTTTAAACCGCGGTATCGCGGTTTAAGTATTTAGCTTTTTACAACACATATCCACACTGCATACCTAAAAATCCCACAGTCACTTACAGTGTAATATTATATGCTCCTCACACCAGTTCATTCTGTGCTCCTGCATATATCATATATAACCATCACCCCAGAACTGACCACACTCTGCCCCCACATATGTCATTTATATCACTCAAGACATATATCTTTATAATACAAAATAACACCTTGATATAAAACACCGTCAAAACATCACTGACAATAGATGATGTCACAGCTTATCTCCTCCCCCCCCTAGTAGATTAAAGGTGCTGCAGTTAAAACTATGTTAGTTGGATCTTGGCATGGAGCTGGCGCTCCGCTGCCAGGCGAGCTTTCGCCAATCCAAGCCCCTGTCTCTAGGCTACTCCCCAAACAGCACTTCTAAGAACCTTTTGTATAAGATCAAGTGTAGTAGCGTTCTTATAAGTTTAGGATATGGCGGGTGAGGGGAATGTAAACAGATGCGCAAGAAGCGCTGAAATAATATCGGTTAACGTTATTGTAGCCCTAAGAAGGGCTGTTGGGTTCTTGGAGAATCACTCCTGCCTAACAGTAAGCTAATAGAACACCCTAACGCTTTCCCTGACCAGCAGCAGCTCTCTCCCTAGCGGCATCCAGACACAGAATGATCCGAGCAGCGCGGGCAGCGGCTAGTCTATCCCAGGGTCACCTGATCTGGCCAGCCAACCACTGCTATCGACGTGTAAGGGTACCACGTCATGCTGGGTGGAGTGCAGAGTCTCCTGGCTTGTGATTGGCTCTGTTTCTGGCCGCCAAAAAGCAAAACGGCGGGAGCTGCCATTTTCTCGAGCAGTTTCGAGTACGCTAATGCTCGAACGAGCATCAAGCTCGGACGAGCATGTTCGCTCATCTCTAGTTAACACCAATAATGCTGTAATAATAGGAACCAGACAAATCCTATCAGTTTTCCACATTGCTTATGCAGTTTTGTAGGCAGGAGATATGGAGTACTGGCTGACACCTTTAAGCTGTATATTGTGGTAATTCGGCAGTCATTCCGCAAACATCAGAAACCAATAGTCACCCAATTGTAGACAGTGTTGTTTCGACCTTATTATGTCTCATTGATCGATCCTATCATATACTGCCATACTACAGTATGGCAGTATATGTGGATTTTACTCCCCATGCATTACAATGTGCAATTAGCACAGAAAACACCCGCGATCGGTGCTAGCAATATGCAGCAAAGACTTACCGGCTATGGAGAGGGCTCGGCCCGCGAGCCCTCTCCATGCACCATGCACTAGTACGGCGCGCGTCGGGAAGGGGTTAAAGAACTAAGAGAGCTTATCCCAAAATTGCTAGAAGTCTATCAGGCAGCATTTGAGACCGCCTTGTTATATTGAAACATTATTGACTTTATTCACTTTTATCAATATTTTTCTATATTCAAGCACTGACCAGTTTGTAACATTACAGGAAATAAGTGAAACTAGACACTCAGCTGCGCTCCACCTCCTGAAACAAATCATCTATTGAAAATGAAAGTTGCAATAATGATTTCACAAATGCCTCTCCATTCCATCCCGATACTCAATACTCTACCTTCTCAGCCAACCAATGGAAGTGGTGACTCATCTTCAGCCAGTGATTGGTTGAGCTTCATTCCTGTGGTGTCAAAAAGGATCAGGAAGCAGATATCTGGACCAAGGCCAGTGTTAGGAGGAGGGGGACATTGGTGTTATAAATACAGCATCTTTTTATTATATTTACCCCTTGGAAAAGCTGCTAGCAGGGCTGGTGCCCAGCACTGGGCATATCTGGGCAAGTGCTGAGGTCCAGAGCTGATGGGGGGGACGCATAAGGCTGAACATAAGGAATCCACTGGGGTCAGGGAAGCTTATATAAAATAACAATGAAGGGGCTGCTTGGTATCATAAACTAGAGAACAGGAGACTGTTTTTTCAGAATTTTATTGCCACCATGTGAGTTCACTGCAAAGGGGCCCACGAGGGCTTTGTCACCCAGGGGCCCATTGAAACCTGGAGCCGACCTGGCTGCTAGAGTTAACTATTTTTTTGCCAGTGTGTGTAGGAAATAGGAGATCACATGTTGATCATACAGGTAATCAATAGAATTAATAAAGAATGTAAAGACTTACTCTTTGAGGGTATGAGCTGGCATCTCACTCCGTTCATTTTGGATATAACAGTTTGTTCTTGTTTCTGGAATTACTGAAATGTGTCCAACAAGGCTGATGCAGCTGTGGTGATAATTCCAAGGCCATCTCTCACTCTGGCTTCCAAAGTATAGTCCCAGTCATCGTAAGATACAGAAACTAATCCAGATGGAAATTCAAATGGAATTATTCTGTGTTACCTGTCACCTGATTGGGAACAATCCAGATGAAACCTATCCCATAAGGCCTAAAGAGCGTGCTTCTTCAAAAATTTTAATGGATTCATCCTTTGAACAATAAAGGAGTATAACAGAAGAGATATGGTCAGTGAGTAAGGGTTTGTGCATCAGTATATGATGCGTCCAGAGTAATTATATTCTGCACGTCCCAATCCACAAAACTATTCTCCACAGTGTTTTTAATGAAACTTATAAAGTCTCGATATCCTGGGAAGTGCTTGTTATAACAAGAGAAAACATGCCAGTCATATTCCTCCATGATACTTAGCATGACAATAGCCTGCTGTGTGATGGAAGCTCCAAACTGGAAGAAGGTTGAGACATACTGTATAAAAGAAAACAGTAAACAAATTAATGATCGGGAAACAACCATTAGTGTAAATATTTACTTTATGTATCGGCTTGTGATAAGATTCAAAATTGGAATGTTCTGTGAATTTGCTGGTAGATATCAAAAAGATAAAGGGACCAAAAAGTAAGAAACAATGAACCAATGAATTAAAGAATTTAATAGATAAGAGTTAGGGATCAATGAAGGGAATGGAGGAGACAGGAGCGTACAGAGGCATGGGCAGGGGGGGCTGTAAGAATATTATAGTCAGGAATAAATGAAATGGATGTTGTGGACATGTGTATTGAGAGCATCAGTTTAAAATTTGTACCCCCTAGAAGGCATGGGCTCCTGGGCTACCCCCCAAACCTGCCTATGTTATGTTCCACTACTGCTAAGGAGAAGGAATGGAATGGCAAATGCGGAGAATTAAATAGGAATCATTTATATGATTGAGTGGAACTAGAAAGAAGAAGCAGCAGGGAGCAGTGGAGGATGTGGTCAGAACTGCCCAAGCTAAAATTATGAATTTCAACAATACTTCTCATTTCAAAGAATTTTCAATATGGCTTACATTTAGTACATGCTACATGTATTAGTACAACTACTATAGAGAAGTCTATAAGAAACAATGGGGCACATCCATAAATGTGTAATGTGCAAGGTCTGTTCTATGGCACCTGATTTTGGTGTTGTTTCGTGCTGCCATTTTTCTTAGTGTTGAAAATGCGTCAGAAATGAGGTTAGTAGACTTGCTTTTTGTTGGTTTAAATGTGTGCCAAAAATTGCACCAAAAACAGGTGTTCGAGAAAACTGTGCAGGAAAAATGTTGGGAAAACAAATGCTTCGCGCCCAAATTGAGCGATTATAAAAAAAGGTATTCGAGAAAACTGGGCAGGGAAAAATGTTGGGAAAACAAATGCTGTGCCCAAATTAGCGATATAAAAAAAGTTTGTGAGGGTTTTGTCCCGAAAAATTTGAAAAAGAGATTGGGGGAGGAAATTTATTAATGTTGACACAGCTTTTTTTTTCTGACACTTTTCCCACACTTCTTTTTACTTCCTACATATTTAGTCGGGCATAAAGCACTTCAATGTTCTTCCGAACATGGAGTGTCATTTTGATGCCCATTTTTTCGTTATGGTGCGCCAAATACATTAAGGCTGTGCACCACAATGTAAAATCACACTGCAAAAAACACTAAGTCGGCTGCCGAAAATAGACCTAGCGCCTCAAATTATAATCCCCTTCCCCCGTAGCCACAGATAAACCAAAATGATGTATGTGAATCCATCCTTTAAACTGCTTTATATGATTAACACAATCACTATAAGAGGTTGCATTTTGTACATGTGCTGTCATTTCAAAATTTATTGTGGTAATAATGAATAAACATTTGCATAACACTTCAGCAATGTAGGAGTTTTTAACTACATTTTTATATGACCATTAAGTTTTATGCACAACTCATTTCTTTTCACTGGATATATAGAATTACAACATTCAAGACTTTAAATCCAAATGCTGCGGAATAAGAAAAAGGAGAGGATCTGCCAAGAAACTGATCTGTATTGCAGATTTTACATCAGTCGCTTTGATGCTGTAGATTTCAGTTCTTTGCAATACAGATTGTGGTATTCGCTGCTAATGTTATACATTTCTGCACCATACAATTTGGTGTTTTGCACTTCCAGCAGAAAAGAAAGGGCAAACGGAGAAAGCACAGGGATGGAAGACCGAAGTGAAAATTAACAGGCCGGGGTGCCGGACATCGTGTCCCTGCGTTCCGGGCTGATCTTTTTCACAGAGATCCCAATGGGAGCAGAGTTTACTTACCGGTCCTGGCGCGATTCCAGCGGCGCGTTCTCTGTGGAGAATTCGGGTCTTCCGGATTCACTAAGGTATGCCGCCCGATGTCCACCAGGTGCCAAACTGCTGCCGCTGAAGTCCGTCAGAGTTCACTGGAGTTCACCAAGCTACCCTTGGGTGCAGGATAAGTGCTGTCAAGCGACAATTTTTTAAAAAAAATACGGCCAGGTATTTCCTAATCCGTCGGGTTTTTCTTACGGCCACGCCCCCGTTGGAGCATTTAATGGGGCATGGCGGGTCAAAATTTCAGGTTTTCTGATAGGCTAGGACACAAGTAGTGAAAGTTTCGTAGAATTGTTGTCATAAAAAAAACATCACGCGACTTAAAGGTTTATTACCTTAGAATGAAAAGTTAAACATCTCACATTTTATCTTATTCATTGTGTCTACTATAGGTACGATTGATGTTTCTTACCAAGCATACATTTATTTCGCTGTTGCGTACGGGATGGCCTCTCTATTTTGGACATTTAGTGAGATGCTCTCGCACCACTAACCCTGAACACAGGGGGGGGCACCAGCAGAGCAGCCTTTAATAGCATGTCGCCTGTCCCTGTATATAGGTCGTTCTTTCTTTCCGATTGTGTCTATCCTCTCTCTTCCCTCAGCCTCCCTTTTTTAAATTTTTCACACAGTTTTTTGCGATTTTGTATTTTTTTTTTTTTTTCTACGAGATTGTTTTTTGATTTTTTTTTTTTTTTTTTCTCCGACCTCTTTCTTCCTACACCTAGAACTTACCTGGATGTCCCCAAACTCTTGTCTGTGTCTCACATAATGTTTGCTCTCCTATTTCTCTCATTTCTGTCCTCTCCCTTACCCTTCATCTTTTTTTCCTCTCACTTTTCCCCCCTACCTACCTCAATTTACCCTTCTTTTTTTTTCCCCTCCACTACCATCCCTTGTGCCTTTCTACACCCACCTTGAGCGGATGTTGTATGGATCTATAATACCGCACCTAGATTTCTTAGAACCCTCTACTCAAATTTTATGGAGGTGAAAGGTTGAAATTAGCTAAAATACTGCATCATTCATCATGTTATATTGAAACATTTATTGACTTTATTCACTTTTATTCAATATTTTTCTATATTCAAGCACTGACCAGTCTTGTAACATTACAGGAAATAAGTGAAACTAGACACTCAGCTGCGCTCCACCTCCTGAAACAAATCATCTATTCAAAATGAAAGTTGCAATACTGATTTCACAAATGCCTCTCCATTCCCATCCCGATACTCAATACTCTACCTTCTCAGCCAACCAATGGAAGTGGTGACTCATCTTCAGCCAGTGATTGGTTGAGCTTCATTTCCTGTGTGTCAAAAAGGATCAGGAAGCAGATATCATGGACCAAGGCAGTGTTAGGAGGAGGTGACATTGGTGTTATAAATACAGCATCTTTTTATTAATATTTACCCCTTGGAAAAGCTGCTAGCAGGGCTGGTGCCAGCACTGGGCATTCCTGGGCAAGTGCTGAGGCCCAGAGCTGATGGGGGGACACATAAGGCTGGACATAAGGAATCCACTGGGGTCAGGGAAGCTTATATAAAATAACAATGAAGGGGCTGCTTGGTATCATAAACTAGAGAACAGGAGACTGTTTTCTTTCAGAATTTTTATTGCCACCATGTGAGTTCACTGCAAAGGGGCCCACTGAGGCTTTGTCACCCAGGGGCCCATTGAAACCTGGAGCCGACCCTGGCTGCCAGAGTTAACTATTTTTTTGCCATGTGTTGTAGGAAATAGGAGATCACATGTTGATCATACAGGTAATCAATAGAATTAATAAAGAATGTAAAGACTTACTCTTTGAGGGTATGAGCTGGCATCTCACTCCGTTCATTTTGGATATAACAGTTTGTTCTTGTTTCTGGAATTACTGAATATGTGTCCAACAAGGCTGATGCAGCTGTGGTGATAATTCCAAGGCCATCTCTCACTCTGGCTTCCAAAGTATAGTCCCAGTCATCGTAAGATACAGAAACTAATCCAGATGGAAATTCAAATGGAATTATTTCTGTGTTACCTGTCACCTGATTGGGAACAATCCAGATGTAACCATATCCCATAAGGCCTAAAGAGCGTGCTTCTTCAAAAATTTTAATGGATTCATCCTTTGAACAATAAAGGAGTATAACAGAAGAATGGATCTTCTTCAGCTGAGTAAGGGTTTGTGCATCAGTATATGATGCGTCCAGAGTAATTATATTCTGCACGTCCCAATCCACAAAACTATTCTCCACAGTGTTTTTAATGAAACTTATAAAGTCTCGATATCCTGGGAAAGTGCTTGTTATAACAGAGAAAACATGCCAGTCATATTCCTCCATGATACTTAGCATGACAATAGCCTGCTGTGTGATGGAAGCTCCAAACTGGAAGAAGGTTGACATTGCATCCTGTAAAAAGAAACAGTAAACAAATTAATGATCGGGAAACAACCACTTAGTGTAAATATTTACTTTATGTATCGGCTTGTGATAAGTATTCAAAATTGGAATGTTCCTGTGTAATTTGCTGGTAGATATCAACATTTGATAAAGGGCACCAATAATGTAAATTTGGCAATATAATAATTTATTCATAGCTTCTATTTAGACCTCTTTCAGCATTTTAATGAGTAGGTTTCAATGTTCGGAGAGTATGGTAAGGTACAGCAGGTTGCCATGGGCCCTGGGCTGTAAGAATATTATAGTCAGGAATAAATTAAATGGATGTTGTGGACATGTGTATTGAGAGCTCAGTTTAAAATTTGTGTGTTGATGTACCCCCTAGAAGGCATGGGCCCTGGGCTACCTCCCAAACTGCCTATGTTATGTTCCACTACTGCTTAGGAGTAAGGAATGGAATGGCAATTTCTTTTAGCAAAATGGGACATTTCATTTTATATATTTTGAGTTGGAACTAGAAAGAAGATCGCAGCAGGGAGCAGTGGAGGATTGGTCAGAACTGCCCAAGCTAAAATTTATGAATTTCAAAATACTTCTCATTTCAAAGAATTTTCAATATGGCTACATTTAGTACATGCTACATTGTATTACTGTACAACTACTATAGAGAAGTCTATAAGAACAATGGGGCACATCCAATGGGGCACATGTAATGTGCAAGGTCTGTTCTCTGGCACCTGATTTTGGTGTTGTTTCGTGCTGTCATTTTTCTTAGTGTTGAAAATGCGTCAGAAATGAAGTTGGTAGACTTGCTTTTTGCTGATTTAAATGTGTGCCAAAAATTGCACCAAAAACAGGTGTTCGAGAAACTGTGCAGGAAAAGTGTTGGGAAACAAATGCTGCGCCCAAATTGAGCGATAAAAAAAGGTGTTCGAGAAACTGGGCAGGAAAAGTTTTGGGAAACAAAGGCTGCGCCCAAATTGAGTGATAAAAAAAGTTGTGAGGGTTTTGTCCCGAAAATTTGAAAAAGAGATTGGGGAAATTTATTAAAGTTGACACAGCTTTTATTTCTGACACTTTTCCCACACTTCTTCTTACTTCCTACATATTAAGTCTGACATACAGCACTTCTAATGTTCTTCCTGAACATGGAGTGTCATTTCTGATGCCCATTTTTTCGTTATGGTGCGCCAAATACATTAAGGCTGTGCACCACAATGTAAAATCACACTGCAAAAAACACTAAAGTCGACTGCCGAAAATAGACCTAGTGCCTCAAATTTATAATCCCCCTTCCCCCGTAGCCACAGATAAACCAAAATGATGTATGTGAATCCATCCTTTAAACTGCTTTATATATGATTCACACAATCGCTATAAGAGGTTACATTTTGTACATGTGCTGTCATTTCAATAATTTATTGTGGTAATGAAATAACATTTGCATAACACTCAGCAATGTAGGAGTTTAAATACATTTTATATGACCATTAAGTTTATGCAATCTCATTTCTTTTCACTGATATAGAATACATTTCAAGACCTTAAATCCAAATGCTGCTGATAAGAAATGGAGAGGATCTGCAAGGAAACTGATCTGTATTGCAGATTTTACATCAGTCGCTTTGATGCTGTAGATTTCAGTCTTTGCAATACAGATTGTGGTATCTGCTGCTAATGTGATACATTTCTGCACCATACAATTTGGTGTTTTGCACTTCCAGCAGAAATATTGTAAATTTCTGCTGGAAGAGGCGTGAATAATTAACAGCCCGGGGTGCCGGACATCGTGTCCCTGCGTTCCGGGCTGATCTTTTTCACAGAGATCCCAATGGGGCAGATTTACTTACCCGGTCCTGTCGCGATCCAGCGGCGCGTTCTCTGTGGAGAATTCGGGTCTTCCGGCGATTCACTAAGGTAGTGCGCCCGATGTCCACCAGGTGTCACTGCTGCGCTGAAGTCCGTCAGAGTTCACTGGAGTTCACCAAGCTACCCTGGGTGCAGGTAAGTGCGTGTCAAGCGACAATTTTTTAAAAAAAATATGGCGGTTTTTCCGAATCCGTCGGGTTTTCTTACGGCCACGCCTCAGATTTCCGTCGCGTTTAGTGTTATATTTTCTTAAGTGGAGCATTTCATATGGGGCATGGCTGGGTCAAATTTTCAGTTCTCTGATAGACTAGGACACAAGTAGTGAAATGTTCTGTAGAATTTCTTTTCATAAAAACACCAAAGTTTTTACTTATAATGAAAATGTTAAACATCTCACAACTTATTCATGTGCTACTATAGTACGATTGCTTTTTTACCAAGCATACATTTATTCGCTTTGCGTAGGGATGCCTCCTTATTTTGGACATATTATGAGATGCTCTCGCACACTAATAACACAAGACAGATGCGATTTAAAATAGAAAGATGATATCTAGCAACAAGTTGGATATATGAGGAGATCATGAATATTCAATTTGTTCAAAGTGTGAAGATCTACTGCATCAAGAAGAATATATGTCCTGTAGAGAAATTAAAGTTAAATAGTTACTTATATATGATCCACTTTATATTTTGGGTGTAAATCCTCTTAAATGATGCTTTTTGAAGTGAAAGCTCATAAAATGACATATTCATTATCCCAATTAAGTTTTTTTTCATGACTCGTTTTATATTAATGCTTGAGGTTCTGTAATCTCTACATCACAAAGTTTTGGACACTGTCCAGAACAATTACCCATAAAATTAAGCAGAGTAATTGCACAATTCAATTACAGTTTAGAGGAACATTATCCAACAAAGGGTTTCTAATAATTTAGGGGAATATATTGTCTATCAACGTGTACCGGGTGTCCTTTGCTATAACCAGTAAAAGGCTTCCTGCGACATAAGTAATGTCATCTCTGCTGTTTCATCAGCCCAGACTTCTCAGTGTATACTAAATTATGATAGATTTATCGTGTCTGGGCACAAACCTCCGGAGTTAGAGCAACAGGAGATGCAAAGTCAATTAGTTTTATTTAAATGTGGATTTGGTTGAAGTGTATATAGAGTATTGGAAATGACTCTGCTGACAATGTTTGCAATCACATTGAGTGCTTGGCATTTGTTTATATGATGACAGAAATGCTAATTACAAAGTCATTCCTTCCTAGATATGAAGAATTATATTTCATTTGCAAAGATTATTGATTACATTTTTTTTAATTATATACCTCCAGAAATAGGAGTAACTTGCTTTCGTGAATATACTGTATTTCTTCCATAAAGTTAATTTCAATGGTTTATTATAATGATTTCAAGTGAAAGATTTGGAAATACCAATTTTATTTTAGTTGTATCAATAAAAGTAATATGACATTTAATTGTATTATTTCTAATAAAAAATGATATGTATTGGAACACATGTGTGCACCTACTTCACCGTAAATAATTTTTGGGGGGCAAATCAAGTGTTAACAATATTATATTTTTCGGACTATAGGATGCACTTTTCAGCAAGGAAATGTCCAGTAGTGCCAAAACCCTTTTTGCCACTGTCCTGGAGAAAGGGTGAAGTGTTGACAGGTGCTTCACATGACCGATGTACTGCTCCATCCGATGCCCCACATATATTTGACCATGCCTCAATTTAACCCACAAAAGTGGAGTGCTTAAAAGTGGAGTACGGATGGGTTGCTGTCTCCCTGAAAACCTGTCATTACATAGGGAGCCATGCAGGAGCCAAATGGTCCAGCTCACTATAAAGAGCCAGACTTCCCATCACTACTGACCTACCTCTCCCAACTACCCCAACTGTCACCTGCAAGGACCTTACATGACATCTTTGGGTCATGTATCTCAAGTCACATGACCTGGAAGCAGAGGCCCTGGATACAAAGTATGAGCTTCCTGTGCTCTGCAGCTACATGGAGACTGTGAGTAGTTGTAGGGCTGTTGGCTAGAGACATGTAAGAGATGGGAGTGTAGGTTATACTGAGGGGATGAAGGGAGGGATTTTATTTAGAGGATGAGAGCCTGATGTTCTCATTTTGCTTGTACAAAGTAATATGCTTTAGCTACAAATCTGCTAAATTCTTACTATTTATATTTCTTCCCTCTTAAATTTCAACAGCTCATACTATTGCACAAACTCATCTCCTTAATATATGTGTTGTATATATATATATATATATATATATATATATATATATATATATATGTACATATATGGCATGTAAGAAGTATTGTTAGTTAGATAATATTGAAGTACAGCATTCTCCTTAAAGATCACATTATTGTACAGTTTTGTCACATTATCATCAAAACCTGGCACTGAAATTAGTAAAATGTCTTTGCATTACAAAGAAACATCCCGATAATACCAAACTAGTGTGATGTCACCAGATTTGACATTCCTTCTGGTACCACCATATGGAATGTCCAATAATTCAATGGTCCACTGCCCAATGCCTTCAAGTGTATGGTGCCAGATTGTGCAGCAGGAATTATGCGGCTCACACATATCATGCCAGGAGACAGCGAACTATAAATTTACTATATTATATATGTCTGGTAGATAATTAGCTTTACAGGGACACTTTGCTATCTGCTGTACAACACTATCTTTCCTTGACAATTTCACACACGACTGATCCAGACCAGGTCTTGTTATATGTATACAGGCAGTTCCAGGGGCTATGTGCAAGATAAGTTCTGTAGGTTTGTTCTTAAAGGAAACCTACCACCACGGATCTACATATTAAAGAGGTGTTCCCATTTCATCCAATGAATGTTATTGTTTGTATAGTGAAAAGTTATACAATTTTCCAATATACTTTCTGTATCAATTTCTCATGGTTTTCTAGATCTCTGCTTGCTGTCATTCCATAGAAAACTTCATTGTTTACTTCCAGTGGATAGAAATCTGACCATGGTCACACAGGTGCACAGCTCGTTAGTATCATAGAGAATAATCAGAGCCGTGTGATATAACGAGCCGTGCACCTGTGTGACTATGGTCAGATTTCTATCCACAGGAAGTAAACATATTGCAATTAAAACAATCAGAGATCTAGAAAACCGTAAGGAATTGATACAGAAAGTATATTGAAAAATTGTAGAACTTTTGTACAAATGATAACATTTATTTGCTGTAATGAGAATACCCCTTTAAGGTAGATCTGGTGGCAGTTTCATCTAATCTATAGTGGGATAGACCATAATATGGCCAATCGTTTAGTCCCACCTATATCTTTTATCATTTTTAATTACCTTAATATGCAAGTTAACTAAAGAGATACTGGGGCTATCCTACTATAGATTAGATGAACCTACCACCTAATCTACCTTAATAGGTAGATCCGTGGTGGAAGGTTTCCTTTAAGTTGAATTTGTATGTAAGTCAGGACAGGTATATTTTTTATCTCCAGGCACATTTTTATTATTGTACCTGTAACAATTGGATTTTTAAAATATTGGGCGACCATGGGAACAAAGATTAATGATAAAAGTAATCAAAGTAACTTTTCACCCATATTACTATGCAAAACTCAACGTTAGTCCTGAGGGATTAAGACTTCAAAACACAAAAATGTAACAAACCCCCTTGGGCTTTCTGGCCTTTTAAGATCCACAACTTACGGTTTGTATTTCAATAAAGGCGATAATTTTTAACCTTGATATAATATCTAAAGTGACCGTCCAATCAAATGTTACCGTAAGTACCAAAAGTTTCTAGTTTTGCATCACAACTCTCAGTTACTGTACTGGAGTTATGGCCCACATTTTATTCTTTACTCTATCATCCTTATCTTTTACATACCACGGATAAGACATCTAGGTCAGGTAGGAAAAAAATAACGTAAGTATTTTGCTAACTGTGCACAAAAACTCTGCTTTACTCTCAGCTAATTGAAGCCCACCTGCTGTGTCATAATCATTTCATCATTATATGAGGGTAAAGACTGCCTAACAGTTTCAATTAGCAATAATAAGATTTAGGGAGAAGAAGGGAGAAGATGGGAAGGTGACTCCTGAATTTCTCATTATGTGAAAGTTCTTTTTGTTTTGTTATAATGTCTGCAAAACTCAATTATCAAGGTAATAATTGATGGAACGCCGACCAACTGGAGTACATGTTATATAGACACTTTCAACGTATTTTTTTTTTGCAGACAATGTTATAGAGCATGTGAAGATGAGCAGATTGTACATAGTGTCCCATCTACAGCAGCATGTTATAGAGCAGCTGGAGCTCAGCAGATTGTACATAGTGTCCTATCTGCAGGCAGTATGATATACAGCAGGAGGAGCTGAGCAGATTGTACATAGTGTCCTATCTGCAGCAACATGTTATAGAGCAGCTGATGTTCAGCAGATTGTACATATTGTTCTTTCTACGGGCAGTAAGTTATAGAACAGGATGAGTAGATAATATTGTACAAAGTGTACTATCTGCAACCAGCAGGTTATAGAGCAGGAAGAGTTGAGCAGATGGTACATGGTGTGGTATCTGCAGGCAGCATGTTATAGAGCAGTAGGAGCTAAACAGATTAGTATCCTATCTGTAGAAAGCATGTTATACAGCAGGAGGGGGTGAGCAGATTGCACAAAGTGTCCTATCTGCAGGCAATATGTTATATAGAGCAGGAGAAGCTGAACAGATTGTTCATAGTGTCCATAGTGTCCTATCTGCAGGCAGAACGTTATAGAGCAGGATGAGCTGAGAGGATTGTACACAGCGCCCTATCTACAGGCAGCAAAAAAGAGATGGTTGGAAGCACATACGTGTAGAAATTATCTGTACATTTAAATATTTTTGTGCCCTATTACATTTATTACACTCTAAGCAAAGTGCTAGAGATGGGTGCATAGGAGTGGAGATCCACGGATGTGCACCAATTCTTGCCACAGTGAGAGAGGGAGACAAAAAGCGCAAGAGATTCAAGCATATTTTTTTGGGAGAAGAGCTGTATAAGGAAGAATGGTTCTCACCTTTTCCAGAAGGAAATCAAGCAGATAATGGGTAAGTGCAGAAGAGAGAAGCTGCTGCCGGAGGGGTTCCTGGTCCGGACATCTAGCAAAATGACGGACTTGGCAATCCAACGAGTCTTTTTTAGAATTAGGTCCCACCAGACCCACCACCCCCTCGAGTCAGCTTATAGACCCGAGCAGCCCTATTTCACTCAATTTGACCGCCAAGACCCTTCGCCCGTCGCAACCACTCACCACCCAGACCAACCTCACCAAGTTCTTCATACCTCTGTATACTCCCCAACAAACGAAAAAATGCAAAAAAAGAAAAAACACAGAGGGTGTAGAGGAGGAAAAAAGACAAGACAAAGTAAAGAAAAGCAAAAACTCAATGTAAATCCATCCCCTGAAATGAATCTAAACAAGGACATTGTTTCCACCATAAAAATATTCAACTTATCCAAAAAAGAGTTATCCAAAAACGAAGTCTCCCTGTTGTTGAAGGGCCTCAATTTTTGCCCTGAAAAGACAACAGACGATTTTGAACTATTTCTGGATTTAAATAAGTTTGTGTGTAATCTATCTAGGAAAAGATTTTTTTCCACTAAAAACACACCCAATATCGCAACTTCCACCACACAAGATTCCTATCTTCACCAACCCGTTAGAAAAAAATCCACATTTAACCCTGTACACCATCGTGGCCACTTTGTGGAAACTTTCTACACCCTGGTGGCAGAGCAATTTAGAAATATAAAAGCCAAACAAATCCCCAAAAATAATCTCACAAAGGCTGAACAAACAGCCCTCAGAAAACTACAGAAGAACAATGAAATAACGATCCGGTCAGCAGACAAAGGGGGGGGGATTGTGATCCAAGACACCATCGAATATCTCGAAGAAGCCAATAATATTCTCACTGACTCGAAATACTACAGAGTATTACCGAAAGATCCCACTACTATATGGAAAAACGAATATAACAACATAATAAATGAAGCATTCAACCACAACATCCTGAACAAAACAGAAAAAATTTTTTTACTAATCGACCAACCAACTTAGCACTGTTCTACCATTTACCCAAAGTGCACAAAAATGAACAAAAACCTCCTGGCCGCCCCATAATATCGGGGATAGGCTGTCTCACGAGTCAATTGTCACACTACATTGACCTCTTCCTACAACCGATAGTGAAAAAGCTACCCTCCTATCTTAGAGATTCTGGCCACCTTATAGAAGATCTGGAAACAATACACTGAGAAAGAGATTATATATTTGTCTCTATTGACGTCACCTCCCTATATTCCAATATATCCCATTCCCTTGGCTTACGAGCCACCAAATATTTTCTAAATCAGGAACTAGAAATACCTCCGGAACAAACTAAATTCATACTACAAGGACTGGAATTCATTTTAACCCACAATTACTTCTCGTTCCAAGAGAAGATTTACCACCAGCTATTGGGAACGGCCATGGGGACTCGAGTGGCACCCAGTTACGCCAATCTGTGCATGAGCCACTTCGAGTCCTCCATGGTATATGAATCCCAATTTTGGGACACAAATGTCATCTACTATCGTCGTTATATTGACGATATTTTTATGATCATCAAAGGGACAATTCAGGACGCAGAAATATTCATTAAAGAACTAAACCTCAACAATTGGGGTATTCACTTCACGGTGAGTATCAGTAAAGAGCTAATGGTCTTTCTAGACTTAGAAATAGGCCATAGCTCCAACACCATTGTCACAAAAAATCATTTCAAAAAAGTTGACAGTAATGGATACCTTGATTTTAGAAGTGCCCATTATGGCAAATGTCTTAAGAATATACCATTCAGCCAATTTGCCAGAATCCGAAAAAACTGCACCTCAAACAAGGATTATCAAGAGCAAGCAAAAATTATATCTAGGAAATTTACTGAAAAAAACACTAATCCAGCTTATCAACTCAATAAAGAAAAAAGGAAACCAGGTCCCCCCAAAAAAACCACAGACGCAAGCAATTTTACATACAATTTCGTCACTACCTTTGACAAAGGTCATCATGCCATAAGAAAAATCCTGCAAGAAAACTGGCACATTTTTATTACAAGACCCGATCCTCAAAAAAAGAACTTCCACCACAACCCAGGATCACATATAGGAAAGCTAGGTCGATCAAAAATATACTAGCTCCGAGCAAACCAAAAAGCATCACCAAGAATACCAATCAGTCCATATTTTAGACTTGTATGTAAATATCTCACCTGATGAAGGCTCCGGCCTGGAGCCGAAACGCGTAGTGTTTCTAAATAAAATAGCTTTACATCCACCAGAGTGTACATATTCACTCATTGCAAGAAGCAGCGCCTCCAAGAGCGGGACAGTACTTTGAGTACCTCGTGGATCTTCGCATTTATTACACTCTGAGCTGGTTATAAAATAATAACTTTCAATTCTGTACATCCATTATTTATATGGTCACTATTTTTCAATACCCTCTGCATAAATGATTAGTACTTTATAAGATGGTGATTTTGTAAGATATCTTATTAGATGAAAATGCTTCCTTCTTATTTTGGCTTTTATCTTCTCCCCCCCTCTCCTTCATTCCTAATCCGCTGAATTTTATATTGCTTGGAAGACAAACAGAAGGTCACAGAGGGATCAGGGGGTCTGGGGGGAGGGGCTAGGGGAGCATTGAGTCAGAGCAGCTACATCTGGTGGAGCCACAGAATGGCCAGAAACTGCATCCTCCCACTACTGGTGTGTTTAATAGTGAGAAATGCGTTCAAATACTGCTACAGATATTAACTATAAGATAAAATACTAGCAGAAAACATGCAGATGTAAATCATATAAACTATCTAGCAGCTGTGTTTTACTTAGTTAATTGATCTTTACATTTATAAATAATTTTGCTAATTTAGTCTTTTTTTTGCTGCACAAAAAAATTTTGTTATTTAACTACAAACAGTAAAATCTTTTTAGGCAGTTCATGTAATAAATGAGTCGCATGGAGTCGGAGTAGACGGCTGAAACATTGCAAAACATATAAATAAAAACGCCTTTCACTACGCAGCTGTGTATCCGTAGACTGGTGAGTCATGTCTATCCCTGTGACAGACTGCTTATTGCCTTAAAATGAGTTTTTGGCCATTTACAAAGATAAAACAACATATTTTGTCTCCAGCTTCGACCTGATTTCAAAAAATTCCTGTGGGATTGTGAAGTGTTTGGGGATTTCAACATGTTGAACCTTCTGGGAATGACCCCTTTAAGAGCTAAATATGGCATGAAGGAGTTACTTGAGATTCTATTCAAATTCTGGAAAAATATACTATTCCCGTTGAATACAAAATGAGGCCTCTGAGGACTGAAAAAAAAGTTTACGTTTCTTTTATTTTATAAGACTATTTATTAAAAACTTAAGAAGAACGAGGATATTGTTAGATGGAAAGTAGAAGGCATCAGATGTTTATGATGGGTTAACAATAGAGATGAGCGAGCACTAAAATGCTCGGGTACTCGTTATTCGAGACGAACTTTTCCCGATGCTCGAGTGCTCGTCTCGAATAACGAGCCCCATTGAAGTCAATGGGAGACTCGAGCATTTTTCAAGGGGACCAAGGCTCTGCACAGGGAAGCTTGGCCAAACACCTGGGAACCTCAGAAAAGGATGGAAACACCACGGAAATGGACAGGAAACAGCAGGGGCAGCATGCATGGATGCCTCTGAGGCTGCTTAATCGCACCATTATGCCAAAATTATGGGCAACAGCATGGCCATGACAGAGTGACAGAATGAAGCTAGATAGCATCTAAAACATCCAATAATTGACCCTGACACTATAGGGGACGGCATGCAGAGGCAGCGGCAGCAGGCTAGAGAGTGGCATGGCGACATACCCTAAATGGACTCAGGCTTCAAACCAATGGGTGGCAGAGAGGAACCAAAGGAGGTGAGCAAGAAGCGCTCAAATAATATCGCAGTTTCGAGTACGCTAATGCTCGAACGAGCATCAAGCTCGGACGAGCATGTTCGCTCATCTCTAGTTAAGACTAAACTAGATATCCCAGGGAACTGAAACTAGAGTTCTAGACATCACAGGAGACAGAAAAAATTAGCCAGCCAGGAGTCCAGGCTAAACTGGACACTTATAGGAACTAGGCACTGCCTCAGGTGGAAGGAGCAAGCAATTACAGGTCCAGAGTATTAACTCTTGCAGGACAGAATCTGAAGGGTGTGGCAGACATAAACACAAACATTAAGGCACAGTTCACACACATATTAACGCCACCTACGAATAGTGCAGCGCTTTGGCATGAACGTGACAGCTACATTTTCTAAAACCTCTACTACCTCTCTGTTTTTTATCATACTTTTCACTAAAATATGTGAAGAGTTTCTCCACCTTGATATTTTATAATTTTTGAAAAGGCCATTTTCAGCCTGTACAAAATGATATTCACCATTAAATAAATGAAGTGTAAACATATATTTAATAGAAATGTAAATTATAACAACAATGTTTTGTTGAAATGGCTAAATACTAAAATACTAATTTTTTCATGATATTATCTGGCCATGTTTCTAAATTTCATTTTCAATCATAAATAATTTATAGTCAATGGATGGATCCATTTGTTGCCTTAAAGGACATCTACCACCAGGTTGAAAGGCTCTATGCAAATGACCCAGAGGGGCTGCAGGCTCAATTAACACCTATGGAGCCTGAAGCCCCTCAAGCTCATTTACATACAGTCCTTCATCCGGGTAGTAGATGTCCTTTAATTGTACATGTGAAAAGTGTTTTGCTGTGTTATTCAAAGCTTGCTATGCCAGTTGGGGGGTCTAAAGATAAGTGCCATCATAGTACTTCTATTGGAACCTATTATAGGCTTAAAACCTAATAATTGAAAAAGTTGAATGTGTCTTTAAATGACACCAGTGAAAACTTCAACCTATCAAAAAAAAACAAAAACAAGCCATCATATTGTTCACCAAGTTGTCTCTGGGAAGGACAAGCACAGTTCTCAAGCAAAGTCAGACACAGAAAATCCAATAACTGAATGTCATTGTCCAATGCTCATTCCATAACTCTCCCTCTCCTCATCCCTGTACAATTTTTTCGTTTCAGATCATGGGTTTTTATAATGTATGAGGTTCTTTGTCTTTGTTAATTAAAATAGTTGTTTCAATGGATGCTGTCTATAAACTCACAACAATATAATGTTTGGGTACCAAACAGATAAAAACTGGGAACAATTGTCGGGCTCAGGGTCAGTGGACCCCCTGGACCACCGCGGGAGATGGTACTAGCCAACACCTAGGACTGGAATCTAAGTGGCAACCGGTCTTCACTAGAGCCCGCCGCAAAGCAGGATGGTCTTGCTGCGGCATAGTACCACCAAGTCGTTCCATGGGTGCCACTAGCCCTTGTTGGCAGCCATGGTCTAAGTACAAAATCAGCGGGCAGTCTCAGAGTCAGGCACAGGCACAGGCAGGCAGTCATGGCAGGCATCCGAGAGACAGGGTCAGAGGTCAAGTCCGGGGTCACAACTAAAGATCAAGACAGAGCAGGAACAGGAACGGAATGGGAACAAACGCAAGGAACAGAAAGCTTTCTCTATGGCTTTTGGCTCAAAAAGGTTGATGGGAGCAGCTGGTCTTTATGGGAAACCCGGAAGTGCCAGCGCCAATCAGAGGTGCGCTGGGCCTTTAAATCTCCGACTGCCAGCGCGCACGCACTTTAGGGAGAGGGAGCGCATGCTCGGTCTAGCCGCAATGGGAGCAGTAGCGGGGAGAGGTAAGTGCGGGCCAGGGGATGCGGCAGCTCCTTGGAGAGGGGCACGGGTGTGTCTGCAATCTGGGGCACGGATCGCAGGGACACCAATGACAGCGATATAGAAAGTTGGTGGCTGATTCTCTTATCATTTGTGCTTGTTAGTATCATATAGATCTGACACCTGGACTCTTTATGAATCTGCTTTTGCAAATCTGGCCAAATAGCAGTATCAAAAGACCAGGGATTAGAAAACCTCTTTAAATGAAGTTTCTGAAAATTAAGTAAGGAAAAAGTCCAATAGTATCAGGCCAATGAACGTGGAATGGGGCTCCCATTACACTGTGAAGCTTTCAGAAGCACATTTCATTGTACATTGTACAATGCATCATAAAAAACAGAAACCTATAAACAGCACCTGATTTACCAAATCCCCACTACTGACCAATCACTATTTAAACTCTCTACAGAAGAGACATTTTTTGCCCTTCAAACTACAGACGTTATATGGATTAAACAAAGTATCCAAATATTATAGTAGTATATAACATATATGATAAAAATATTATATCATCATACTACTGATCAAAATATTTCTATTATATACCTGTCTCTTGAAATGGTTTTCCACTGGTCAGGATAGGAACATTTAGAGTCTTGGAGTGCTGGTGCTCTGTTTTCCATTGTGAGTCACTATGACAACAACATTATGCGCATATGCGACTCTTTTTCAATATAAGTGAAATGAGAACGGAATAGACACACATATTGTTTCCTTTTTTTGCTCTAGTTATGTCGTATCTTTTAGCCACTCAATGTTTATGAATTTGTTTGAAGTCTATACCTGATGCAGTGCTTGTTCCAAGTGTTAAACGCATTGTATGAATGCTTTTGCTTTTAATATGTTTTAATATGAAATAATGAAGACTTACACTCAACATCAATAGGTGTCTGTTTTAGAAGCTTTCCATTACACATCATGTGTTCCTTGTTTTGTCTGAGTCTTTGGATTACTTTAGGTTAGGTAAGCGAGGGAAGGGTCTGCGCGCATTGGGAGAATGATGGAAAGTGAGTACAATATTATTATTTTACCTAGGACTGTATATAGCTATAATAAGAGTCTGTATATAGTTAATTATTATAGGGGGGCTGTATATAGTTAATGCTGTGGGACTGCATATAGGTTATTTTGAGGGGCTGTATATAGTTATTGCTGGGGGACAGTATACAGTGATTACTGGGGGGCTGTATATATTTATCACTGGGGGCAGTATACAGTGATTGTAGGAGGATGTATATAGTGATGACTGGTGGCTGTATATAGTTATTGCTGGGGGAGCTGTATATAGTGAATTCTGGGGGAGCTGTATATAGTGAATTCTGGGGGAGATGTTTATAGTTACTGGGAGCTGTATATAGTGGTTGCTGTGGAGCTGTATATAGTGGTTGCTGGGGGAGCTGTATATAGTGATTTCTGGGAGCTGTATATAGTGATTTCTTGGGAGGCTGTATATAGTTATTGCTGGGGAGCAGTGTATAGCGATTGCTGTTCCCTGTCTGGGCTACATTGAATGGCGGCCCCCACCAGATTTTGTGCCCGGGGATCCCTACCAGCCTTTATCCAGCACTGTATAGACCAGTGATGGCGAACCATAGCGGCCGAGTGCCCAAAACCGCTAAATATGGCATGAAGGAGTTACTTGAGATTCTATTCAAATTCTGAAAAAATATACTATTCCCGTTGAATTCAAAATGAGGCCTCCGAGGACTGAAAAAAAAGTTTACATTTCTTATATTTTATGAGACTATTTATTAAAACCTTAAGAAGAATAAGGATATTGTTAGATGGAAAATAGAAGGCATCAGATGTTTATGATGGGTTAACAATGAACTAAAATACAATGCATTCCAAAATGGTCTCGTGGGGTAATGTGAAGGAATAGGTGGTGAGGAACCATTTGGAAGTATCCTTTGAAGAGTCTTTGAAGTTTAGACGTTGTTTGACATCAAATGCACAATGTTACAATTTAGATCTATATAACAAATTCTTTATGAGAAAGGGAGACATATACACTATAAAGCTCCTGTTATCTAGGATAGAGGTCTCCTAAAATATGAATGATTCTAGGATACAGTTGGAAGATATTATATTCTCTATCGGTTACTCATGTTTATCATTGTATCATTGTAATGAAGGAAAGAAAAACAAGATATTGAGCCCTAAACTCCAGCCCTACTTGTTTGCCTCACACACAAAACAATGCAGAATAAATAGAAGGTGGAACCTCCCTGCACCGAAGTGCAAACACATAACAATACATACAATAGAAACAATAGACAATAGAACCACAAAATCCAATGAGAGTCAAAATCGAAAAACCAGAATAGCAGTAAACATATACTCTCTAACAAGTTAAGCTGAAAATTGGAAACAGGTATGAGGGTAACTGAGATTTCGATATGACTGTTATAACTTATCACATATCGAAAATATGACCTTCTGAGATCCAGTAACCCCCTTCTTAGGAATCACACCCCCAGACGAAGGCTCATTTCGAGCCAAACTGGCGTCGGGGACGTGGTCTTCCTGGGCAGTGGAGCTTATCACCTGTTCGCACTAGATAAGAACTGGCACTCACTATTGAGTGGTCGCCTAACGTTACTATACTTCATAGGGATCTTCTCAAGCTGTCTACACAATACAAATGATAGACAGCATATAATGCTATTGATTGCCTAGTTCTACCGATTTATAATTTTTTTATATATGTTCCATCTCCATACTCTCCGGGCTTAGACCGCTTTCTTGTTCCGTATTTCACCCTCCGGTATTTTACTTGTATCTTATGGACACCCTTTTCCAAGGTGCCACTAACTTTCGGCATAGTCTGTATTTTTATTGTCATTATTTATTTGTAATGAATAAAGATTAACTTTTAACGTTCATGATTCTAGTCTTGTCCTCTCTCCCCTTGGTTTGTGGGGTATTTTTTGTTTCTACTCTCTAACAAGGTACAGAGCAGGTCAAGATAAACTTTAAGCAGCATTGAACTAACTATGAGCAGGGTATTTATGTTCAGCCAGAAGCTCTGCCCCAGACAGATGTTACACTGATGTTTTTAAATATTCCTATCCACCCTGAAATTGATAAGGGGATTCTAGCCTTAAACGTGGTTGTAGAGCTGCCAAAAGGATGTGTCTTGCTGAAAGCAGAACTATTTCCGAATGAAGGAAATGAAAGAAATAGAAGTGAGACTTCAACTCAGAACCGTAGTTATTTTACAGAACTGGTTAGTTAGAATATGTATGTTTCTTCATGGACAACTGTTTGGGAATACTGTTTGCACTGACCAGACTATGATGGTAATATGGGTAACAGTGGTAAGCCACGGGTGGATTAAGACTGCCATGGGCCGTAGGCTGTATGAATATTATAGCCCCTACATGGCTGGAATTCACTTCCTACATATGGTGGTAGAATAAACCTTCTTGGGGAATGGAGAATGTGTCCCTACTGTCTGCTTTCAATCTGCAGTTTCAAGACCTTCAACAGTCCTGAAAGGGCTCTTGTGTACATGTGTATTGAGAGCAGAAACAGATGGATGAGGATTTCATGGATGGAGGTGTTTCTCAGTATAAAATTTTGGTGGGTAATTTGGGTGGCCATCGGCCCCCTAGAAGGTATGGGCCCCGGGCTACCACCCTATCTGCTATTATTATTATCCACTACTGTGGTAAACAAGCTATCTATCCAGGATATTTTTCATAAGCCAGATACATCTGGAAATAAGTCAGGATCCCATATCAGTCCATTAATATGAATGTCCATAAATTTGGTCTCTCTGTCATGATGTAATAAAAGAAAGATCACAAGATTCTCCAGAAAGGTTGCTAAGTACATTTGTTATGTCGTTTAGTTGGAAATTGTCCTTTCTGATTCATTTTTACTGTATCATTTGAAAAAAAGAAAAAAAAATTGGTACAGAAAGTATTGGATGCAAATGAAAAACTTATATTTCATCTAAAAATTCTAATTGAAAATATTTTCATTATTATGACAATGGTTGGTCAATGGCTTGAAAACCAAGCACGAAACAGGCCGTTACCTGGCCCTTGCACCCTTCTTGTACAGCATTGTATTAATAACGTTCTATGCAAATACTCCAGCGAGTGCCGCTTATCTATCTACGACTTGGATTATTACAATGGTTCTCTTATGACAATTCTATCATAGTAGAATATTCATATTTGCTTATGTCATGTGCAACTTGTAGGTCTTAAGTTAAAAAAACAATGTTTACTTTGTAATGAAAAGTCAGGTTTTAAAGGCATTATATTCACATCAAGTTGCTATTTGCAGATACCCATGCAGTTGAACATAGTAGCGACACTCAATGCCAAGAAGCAGCAACAAAGCCAAATAATTTATGAGATTTTACAATTACCCTATTATTTTATTTTAGTTCAAAATTTCATTTAGTTCATTGAATAAGGCATTTATGCCTGTTGAAAACATTGCATAGCAAAAGGTTTTTTTTTAGGGTGAGTGAACCTATGGTACAATTTCTCACTCTTAAATCACGGAGAATAGGGGTTATGGAGTAAACCACCACAATAAATGTTATATATATGTAAATGATATCTAATCTCACTGACAACACAATCTTCAAGAAGGGGTTATTTTTTACTATTTATTTCAAGTAGACATTGACCTTTATAGGGGACCAGATCTTCTCAATCTACATATACCACATCAGAGTCTAGGTTTCAACTTAAAAGAACTAAACAGTGATTCTAATTTTAGCTCTGTTACTTGACCTCCTCCAGGGCAGGTAGAGGATTTTTCACCATGAGCAGAGGTGAATCAATCAGCAATTGAGTCACTTTGACAGATCCATCTGTTATGATAGGCATAGCTGATGTAAGCCACCCTGCCCCATTTAGGGGTTATGTCAGGACTCGCTCTGTGCACAACACTTAAGACCATAACTTAGAAATGTTGGCACATCCACTGTAGAAGGTCACTTAGGCGGCATCATTATTCAGAATATTTACTTCATCACTTAGCAACTGAATACATATCTGACAGAGGTTCATGCATTTTGATGCAGATATTTCAAAGCTTCGAACCTGCCGATTGAGCAGTGCGTGTCCATTATACGCATGTAGAATATGTAGGCTGATATTGTGAAATTGCTCTCAGGCAGTATAATGAAAAAGACACTGGAGTCCTTGATAAATTGAAGTTTTTTATTTCTGGTTCCACATTCTGAGCATCTCATCCATTTCAATCCACCTTCTCTGTGAACTTTTGGCCTCCCTCATAATTCTCTTAGAAGGCCCCTATTACTCTGCTTTTCTGCAGATCTTTGCAGAAGGCAATACCTACGTCGTGAGGTAGCCTAGAACTCATAGGGCTGCAGAAAGCAGACGTGACATGGAAATAAAGCAGCTCACAGTTTAGGTGGCAGAAGAGAAGATAAATAGTATATATATTAACCCCTTAAGGACACAACCCCTTTTCGTTTTTTCCCGTTTCAATTTTTTACTTCCCACTTTCAAAATGTCATAACTTTGTCTATTTTTCCATATAGAGAGCTGTATAATTTGTGTCACAAATTGTACTTCCTTGTGATGGTATTTAATATTCCATATCCTGTACTGGGAAGCTGGAAAAAAATCCAAACGTGGTGAGATTGACAAAAAAAAACACACACCATTTGCACCATTTTCTTTTGGGCTCTGTTTGTACTGTTTTGTGCACATTTTTTTTGTCATATTCTGAGACAAATAACTTTTTTTTATACCTCTGTGTATGTTGCTTTGCAAGACTTTACTTTTTGCAGGTTGAGATGACATTTTCATTTGCTTTTTATTAAAATTTGTATTTACCGCAAAATGGCCAAAAAGTGGTGTTTTGGAAAATTTTCCATTACGGGTTTACCAAAGGAAATAACTGTTTTTAAATATTGATTGATCTTGACTTTTGGGATGTGATGATACCTAACATGGTTATCATTTTTATTTCAGTTCAAGGGAAAAGGGGGATTTGAACTGTTAGGGGTTTTTTTAATTGTAACTTTTTTTTGGACCTCCTAGGGTATTTGTGATTTTTCTTGTCTCTACCCATTCATATACATTGTCACTTTGCTGGACATGCATGTACTTTTAATGGGGATATAAAAAAGTATCATTATTATTATCAATAATATAGCTATCTACCAAATATAAAAGTTATAAAAGAAAATTGAGATTTGACTTGCTAATTTATGCATGTTAATGCATAATAAGGCGAGAGATAAAGTGACTACATTTAGTAATAGTAGTTAAAACTTTTACATAACGATTTCTATCTTACTAGAATTTCAATAAGTTTTACAATTATAGCTCTCGGGAACAGGAGTTAAATCAAAAGGAACTGAAACATAAATTAGCGAAACGGATTGGTAATTATAAAACTTCAACGTGACCTTGCATGGTACACCAGACAACTGTGATTGCTCTATGACAGTCTGCAGTCATTTAACAAGTTGTGCTTCCAGAGATGGAAGCAGTTAATGAAATAAACATTAAGGTACTGTACATTTGAAGTTTTTGCGAAATCTGAAGATGAATAAAATTATTGCAGCTCATTTATCAAATTGGTTCTTTACCAAGTACCATTTATTGCACAAGCTTAGGTCCATTTTTTTTTACATAAGTTTAGTTCATATCCATTAAAGGGGTTGTCCGGGTTTAATAAAAAACACATAACTGGTCAGGGGGAGGGGGGTGTTAAGAAAACAAAAAAGAACTTATACTTATCTTTGCCAGCACTCCCATTGTAGGGCACCATCTCCAATAAGTGCCGTACCACTGTTTGTTTACATTAGACCTCTGGGTCTAGTGCTGGGTCCAGGGCTTGGCAGTGGTCATGTGGCCATGTACTGTCACCATTAACAAACAGAGGCACAACACTCAAGGGAGATGGTGCAGGACAACAGGAGCACTGACACAGGTAAGTATAAGTTCACTTTTGTTTTCTTACCTCCCCGCCCCTTCTGGCTGGTTATATAGCCTTTAAGTTATATCTAAAATTGATCAAAAGACCATATTCAAAGAATAATCATCTTTTCAACCACTTTATAAATTTTACAAAATTGTAACTTTTTGTGTCCCCGACTTAAGGGCACTCAACTTACAGATGGCCCCTAGAACTTATGTTGTACATAAGTTGGGTACTGCCTCAAGTTACTTGAGAAACCATGTTCGGTTTTCGTTAACAAAAACTGCATCAAAAACTGCTACAAAAGCTTCAGAACTGATAGCGTGGAATTTATCCTAACAGTGTACTAATTTTTGAGACTTTTTTTTAATCTCAGTTGAGACGAAAAATGTCTCAATGAGTAGTTCTAGAAACCAAACAGATGTGGTGATACCCCCACGTGTTGTAAATGGTGATCTCCAACCTTTAAAAACTGTCTTGCTGTCTTTATGTGAATTTTCTACATGCAAGAGCTTGAGATAATATGAAGTTGGTGTCCCATGGGATACAAAAACCATTGAGTGTGAGAAAAAATTTCATATAGATCTGCAGAATATGTTTGAGCAGTAATAAATAATGTACTGAATATCTTTTAACACATTCTGGGTCCTTGCCAGTAGAAATACCAGCGCTTTCATAAAAGTAAATAACAAACAAGAAACAATGGCAGAGATGTAACACCCTTCGCATTTTTTGTGCCCTCCTCCAAGTCGGTGGAATATGTGCGTTATGTCTCTAGGGGTCCCTGCGTGGAACTTAGTTTAGATAATTGTAACCACCATTGTGGCACTATCACCAAGAGCAACCAAAGGTTGTGTTTTCACCTTGTTTTTATTTCTCCCAAGAAAATATATGTAAAAAAAGTTGTAAGGACAACAATAGAAACCACCAAACAGATCAAGAGCAGCTGAATACAGGCAGCTCTGGCTTTTGCTCTTGTAAGGAAAGGGAGCTTTAACAGGGTGTAAGAGTAAACAATGGAAGCGAGTGACCAATCGAGTGCAATCCCTTTACCTTATTGATGACACCTTTGGGCTCCAGCTGACTACATCAGAGGCATAACTACAGGGGTAACAGCCAAAGCAGATGCTATGGGGCCCACAGTGTAAGGGGGTCCCAGCATCTGGGTTATTTGGTGTGTATATGCTGTAAGTATTGTATATATCTGTGTATAGGTAAGATTTATCAAGTTACCTCAGAGTAAAAAGGTGCTTAGTTGCCCATGGCAACCAATTACAGCATCCCTTTAAAATATTCCTGAGCACTGGTAAAATGAATACTGAGCTGTAATTGGTTGCCTTGGACAACTAAGCACATACTTACTCTTAGGCACTCTTCCCCTATACTTGATATGCTGTATATCTGTGCATATGATGCATGGTACTGCATATATGTGTGTATATCCTGTATGTATATACTGTGTGTGATTGTAACTCACATGTGTGAGTATACAAATATGTATATATTTTAAAAAGGGGGCCCTACCTCTCCTAGTTACACACCTGGACTTCATTGTCTAATACATATTCCCCACAGCATTTCTACTACTCCCACCACCTCCTCCACCAGTTTATTTTCACAGCCATTGCACATAAAAGTTATTGAAAAAACATGTTGTCCATGTACATTACTGTATCTATGGGAACATGTACAATAGAAAAGGGCCCTCTGGTGACAAGTTCCCGTTTAGTAGTATGACCATTAGAGATGAGCGCGTATACTCGTCCGAGTATACTGCTCGGTCGAGTATTAGCATACGTGGACTAGCTCGTGTCTCGGACGAGTATCTCGCCGGCTGGAGATCGAGCATTAAATTAATAAAAGACAGTGAAGAACAGTGTTTACAGTGAAGAATAACACATTACACATGTTTGCAGATGTTTTCCTTGTAAGAACACATTGAAAGAACATTATTCTTCACTTTGCAGGTGTCCGTGCGTGTCTTCCGCTAAGTTAGGAGATGTGCACGAACATCTGGAATGTGAAGAATAGTGTTCTTTCAATGTGTTCGGCACTTAAATGATCCTGTGTTCACTGATTTTATTCTATTCTTCACATTCCAGATGTTCGTGCACATCTCCGAACTTATCGGAATACACGCGCGGACACCTGCAAAGTGAAGAATAGTGTTATTTCAATGTGTTCTTACAAGGAAAACATCTGTAAACATGTGTGATGGGTTATTCTTCACTGTTCTTTTAATGTTTTCTTTCAGTGAAAAAATGCTCGGGTCTCCCATTGACTTTAATGGGGTTCGTTATTCGATACGAGCACTCGAGCATCGGAAAAAGTTTGTATCGAATAACGAGCACCCGAGCATTTTAGTGCTCGCTCATCTCTAATGACCATAAATACAATAAATGCTTTTACAATGTTCCATGACTATCCTCATAAATAACTGAAAACTCCCTTTTAATGTGATCTTTGCACATGTAGAGGTTTGAATTTTAATCTTGAAATAGTGTATTTCTGAGGCTTGTTTCCCCTGCTATTCTGTCCTTTTAATCACATCTTTTAATCCTATACTTGTAAAACTATAATTGCTTTTTATCACTCACTTTGAGTTATGGTATGTATTAAAATTGTTAATTGACTTCCAAAGAGCTATCTCACACTGATCTCAGATAACTTAAATAGTGTGTGGCAATAGCATTGATGTAGAGAATAAATCAGCTCTGTGTATAATCCATAGAAGCGGTAAGGACCATAACATCACGGTAATATGATGAGGTGAGATCCGCAGGTTTATAAACTATCATGTCATCTAAGGTACTTCAATGTGGTGATTGAATTGTCATGTATTCTGTCAAATAACAAGGCACAACAACTGGGGGTCAATCTATCATGTAATCCGAGTGGGATTCATTTTCTACTACGTGGCTCTATTAATTCTTATCATGTTCATAAAAGCTCATTAATCATGTCTTTGACATTTCATTAAGATCTCCTGTAAACAGACAATGTCAAGGCAGGGGTAAGAAATGAAATAATAAAAAAATCTATTACACCATTATAGCACATTGTTATTATTTACTATTTATTATAGTTAACATAATCTGTTCATCATGTAAATTCTCTCTTACACTAATACAATTATGTATTTATAGTGTTTAACACAATGCTGCCATATGCCTCGATCACACAGTCTAACATGAGAGGGTCCCTGTAACTCTATGGAGCCTAATAGTCTACAAAACATTATTCATCTCGGGGTTGTTTGGGGAGGACAAACCTTGACTCTCCCTCCCAATAATCCATAATACAAATAATAATAATAATTCTTTATTTATATAGCGCACACAAATTACGCAGCTCTGCACAGAGCTTGCCAAATCCATAGGGTTTATAACATTGTACTGCATAAACTTGAGTATAAGCAGAGTTTTTCAGCAACTAAACTTGGCTTATACTCGAGTCTATAAAATAATTAAACTTAATATTCACCTTTCCGATGCCTCCTGCAGGTCCTCTGCTTCATTGCTGCCAACTGTCGGTCACAGGTCCTTGCGCACCAGCCATGCACACACTATGACGTCAGCCACCTAGTTTGTACGACATAGTTTGTACGCCGCCAACGACAGGTTCCTGCGTGATGCTGCGGCCAGTGTGCACGGACCAGCAATTGTCCTGCAGGGGGCATTGGAAAGGTGAGTATTGTGGATGTTTGATTTTGTGCTAGGCATAATGGGGCAGGGGCTAGCGATGTACCTGGAGCAGGGGATCGGCTATATACTGGAGGCATATGCTGGCTGTCTATATAGTGGGGGGTATGTGCTTGCAGGCTATGTACTGGGGGGCATGAGCTGGATATATACTAGGGGGCATGGGCTTTTTGGCAATATACTGGGGGACATATGCTAGCTGGCTATATAGTAGGGTATGTGCTGGCAGGCTATATACTGGGGGGTATGTGCTGGCAGGCTATATACTGGGGAGCATGAACTAGGTATATACTGGGGTTATGGGATGGCAGGCATGGACTCAGGAGCCTCTCCTTCACGTTAATGCTGATTACTCATTGATGCCTTTATTACACTGAGATGTCTGTACCAAAGGAAACATGGCTGAAGGATTTTGGATGCATATGATGTCTGTATGTGGTAGAATTTAACAGAAAGAAAAGTATTGAAGAATCTGAGCCGTGCCCCTGTTTGTTTACAGGGGCACAGAAGCCGCGCACAGGGAGCTTCCAGCCGGCGATGTGGCCGGCTCCTCCCATCCGTCCCTATATCTCAACGTTGTAAGCACCGGGAGATGGTGCTGGAAGCACCGTTGTAAACAAACCAGTGCACAGATGAGACGGACTACGGCGTCGGACGAGGTAAGTACACTTTATTATTTTTAAATAGCCCACCCCAGCCCAGCTCTAAGTAAATTTTTATACCCGGATAATCCCTTTAAAGGTCCCCCCCCCAAAAAAAAAACAGGGGACGCCAGATGCTCTGTTGTTAGTAAATGTGCCCCATTATTTTATTGTATTGTGTTTTGGTCCCATTTCCATGTTTTTTACTGCTCTGTGAGAATTTACCGTAGATATTACCAGTCTTCAAAGAAAATTTCGACATTCGAGAGCTGCTTTATATGTCTAAAAGATCTATGATCATTTCCCATCCAGTTTGCTGACTACGTTCTTACTAGACGGTTGCGGGTCATGCAGTGAATTCACCAGTTTACTCTATTGCAGTAAGTACTGGGATGAAATTGCTCTCACGGGCAGGAATGCTGGAGAAAAGTCTCCTTCTGTTGATGGTTCACATTAAATCTGTGCCCTCGGCTCCTGCTGGATTTCAGAGGAGCGATGGCGTCCGCAGTTACACTGAGCGCAGATCACTGCTAATGAGAAATGTGAATTGTTTGCAGGGTTTTTCACTTTAGACACATATGAAAGTGTTCAGTCACAGCTTACATGTCCTCATAAGAACGTCCTGTGATGTGCCTTCTGATTCATTTCTGGGCAGTTATCCGCTGATATATGTGTTTCCTTTTACACAGATGAATTAACTGGTGTATATAGACCATGACCTGATGACATTTTATCTGAACAAGGTAATATTAAAATTCCAATCACTGTGCCTCCATATTCCAATCACTGTGCCTCCATATTCCAATCACTGTGCCTCCATATAACATGCGAAAGTGCAGCCTCGTCCTGTGACTTGGGGATGCTACTGTAAGGGGTTAATTTATTTAGCTTGGTCAATCTTGTGCTCACCTTTCACTGAGGTCACAAATTGTGCATAAATCTCAGACAGTCCTCACACACGCTGCCCACCACCTATTGCATTCTGGGAGTGATCTACAACATCTCAAGCAGTCACCTTGTTATCCCCCTCGACATCCAACAGCTAGCCACACTTTACATGGCTATGGATTCGCAGAGCATACAGGGACCAGCAGTAAAGTAAATACTTAAATACAAAAAGGGGTAAAAAGTTCACAAAATTTAATGACACACAACAAAAATAGTTACAAAATAAAAAGGGAGTCAAAAATGACAGAAATTTACAAGGCTTAAAACTAGTTTACTTGGAGGTAGGAGAACACAAAACACTTTCTGACTAGGCTGTTTTCTGTTTCATTCATGGTCCAGGATCACCCATTGATTGCCCCTAACCAGTTCATGTTACCTTTGAACCCGATTTAAAAATCATAGGGGACATATACAAATATAATATTACACTACAGAGTACCAACAGTCATATGGAACAATAGGAGTGAAGGCCCTGCTCACAAGAGCTTACAGTCCATATTTCTACTAGAGATATATACATTCTATAATGGTGCTACTTAACAATATGACATGTCCCACAAAAAACAAGCCCTTATAGATCTGGCAAATCAGAAACTATCAAGCTTTGTAGAACAAAATTAATGAAACTGCATTGTTTAGGCTGAAATTAAAATAGTGGGGCAGATTTACTTACCCGGTCCATTCGCGATCCAGCGGCGGGTTCTCTGCGGTGGATTCGGGTCCGGCCGGATTCACTAAGGCAGTTCCTCCAACGTTCACCAGGTGTCGGTGTTGCGCTGAAGACCATCGGAATGCACTGAAGTTCAGCGTCCTATCGTGGTTGAAGGTAAGCGCGTGTCGAGCGACACTTTTTTTTTTTTTACATGCGGCAGTTTTTCCGAATCCGTCAGGTTTTCCTTCGGCCACGCCCCTCGATTTCCGTTGCGTGCATGCCGGCGCCGATGCGCCACAATCCGATTGCGTGCGCCAAAATCCCAGGGCAATTCAGGTAAAATCGCCGCAAATCGAAAATATTCGGGTATTTGGGTAACAAAAATGTCAGAAATGGAACTTTTTCCATGCCTGGTCCGCCAGAAAACTGTTGTTTTCGCCCAGTGTGATTCTTGAAGGGGTTAAAATGTATTAACATTTTTAAAATCTATCATTATATCAGACTGTCTATACAGAGTATTTTGTAGATAAGTAAATTTATGTGTAAAATATTGTAACAAGCATTAATGATTTATGATCCTGTAAATGACTTACATTGCAGAGTTATAATTTCTGTGTCTATTTTCTCTTCTCTCTGTATATCTCCGGTGTTGCCCCAACAACACTCGTAGAAAGATCTATGCTTGGAATGATGGATACTTTATATGGCATTTTCAGGTCACAGGAACTTCATTTCCATTTTTCTCAGTTAAATGACTTTTTTTTTCTTTTTTAGACTGGGATGAAAGTTTCTTGTTTTATAAAAATGCAAATGAGACATAAATTTTAAGATATCACTTAGGATGAGGATCAGAATCCCTATGTGGATAGTAAAACCTTACCCAGCTATAGATACGGTAATATAAATGTTTTATGGTCCCGGTTGATGATTATTGTTATGCCTGCACAATTTTACTACATTTGCTTACCTCAAAGCAATATAAAATGTAATTGAAGATTTGGTGGGAATACTTGGGGACAGAATGCGAAATATGGACATGATTTTCATTAAGTGTAGTAAAACTAGTGAATAAATCGGTCAACTATGTGGGTCCCATTTGTGCTTTACTTAAAATGATGGAGACACAGAGACCAAGCACTCCCATAGAGAAGTATCTTGGTTAAAAAGGTTTGCCAACTTTAGAAAAGTTTAACAGGGTACATAATTGACCCTAATAGGGTCACCAGGGCTACCAGGCTACAGATTGTGGACCCCGTTAGAACGGACTCCTCAATGGCTGAGATTAAGGTAAGGTTGGGGAGGAGTTTACCATATCCTATGCTCGTTCTAGGCAGTAAAAGTGTAAATTACCAACATGGTCCTAGTCCTCAAATGATGAGGTCATCTAGAGGAGGAAGTGTAGAATAAAATGGACAGAATTTGGACCAGAAGAAACAATAAAATTATGTTAGACAGGTAGAGCATTCATAATTAGAGATGAGCGAGCACTAAAATGCTGCTTGTTACTCGAGTCGAACTTTTCCCGATGCTCGTGTCCTCGTATCGAATAACGAACCCCATGGAAGTCAATGGGAGATTCGAGCATTTGTCAATGAAAGAACACATTGAAAGATCACTGAAGAAGAACACATTGCAGATGTTTGCAGATGTTCTCACTGAAAGAACACATTGAAAGAACACAGTGAAGAACACATTGCAGATGTTTCCGTACATCTGCTAACTTATCCGAAGACACGCGTGTTCTTCACAATAGTATGTGAGGAACAAATGTGTGAAGAACACATTGCAGATGTTTCCATACATCTGCAATGTGCTCTTCACACATATTGTTCTTCACATATTATTGTGCATAACACTGTGTCTTCGGATGTTCTTCACTGTGTTCTTCACTTAAATAATCCTGTGTTCACTGAGTTCACTGTTTTCATTGTATTCTTCACTGTTCTTCACTGTGTTTTCTTAAGTACCGTAAATGCTCGATCTGGAGCAGGGGAAATACTTGTCTGAGCAACGAGCCGTTTCGAGTACGCTAATACTCGAACAAGCATCAAGCTCGGACGAGTATACTCGCTCATCTCTATTCATAATATTTATTTGATAATGCGTTTAGAGGATGTATTACCCTCTTCATCAGACCCAGGGCACTGATGGATCATGCTTTTATTGTAAATTATTCATTGAGACCTGGACAGTTACTTAAAGTGTAACCATCATTTTAGATAATTTTTTATATTATGTGTGGGGACATGTGGTAAACATTTTTCTAATATACTTCATTAAAAAATTCTACTTAGTTTGTAAAAAAAAATCAAGCTATTCCTTTCCATAGAGATGCATATACCAGGCTGTACAGTGTAGGCTTGAGAAAGCGTGTTTGCACGCGAAATGGCCCGTCGCCTTGGCGAGGCAGCTCCTCATTCTGCTCTGTACCTCTACAACAATAATAAAGAAAGCATTTTCACATCATTCTGGTGAGTGCCGTATTTCCCTCCTTTGTTTGGCACAGGCTGTACAGTGTGTGTCTATAGGGATAGACATGTGTTTGGTTAAACAGCAGTGAGATGGAAGGATTAACCCCTTCTCTTTCAGCTTGATCTTTGAAAATACTTCGAACAAGCATCAAGCTCGGACGAGTATACTCGCTCATCTCTATTCATAATATTTATTTGATAATGCGTTTAGAGGATGTATTACCCTCTTCATCAGACCCAGGGCACTGATGGATCATGCTTTTATTGTAAATTATTCATTGTGACCTGGACAGTTACTTAAAGTGTAACCATCATTTTAGATAATTTTTAATATTACCTGTGGGGACATGTGGTAAACATTTTTCTAATATACTTCATAAAAAAATTCTACTTAGTTTGTAAAAAAAACCTCAAGCTATTCCTTTAGAGATGCATATACCAGACTGTACAGTGTGTGTCTATGGGGATACATGAGCTCACATGTGTTTGGTTAAACAGCAGTGAAATGGAAGGATTAACCCCTTCTCTTTCAGCTTGATCTTTGAAAATACTATGGAAGGATTAACCCCTTCTCTTTCAGCTTGATCTTTGAAAATACTGATCATAGCATACTACAGCCAGGAAGGGAGCGGAAAGGGTTAACACCCGCAGCTGGGAACAGTAGAGGAGAGAGAGACCTGTTTTTAATCTAGTAAACAGATTTGCCATAGCAACGTAGAAGTTAAATTGTAACTAATGGGCACTTTGCAGTCTGTTTTTTACAGACTAAAAATAATTTTCTTAAAGAAGTATATTAGAAAACACCTTCCCTCCACAGTGTTAAAAATCATCTGAAATGGTGGTCACTCTTTTAACTTTATCATAATTATTAACATTGTTTTTTCAGGATATATCATGTCTTAACAGGGCTCATCAGGTCTCCAGGGTATGCAGAACAAGATGAAAAATTATTTCTAAAAATCTCTCTCACTTAAAGGGACAGAGCCGACTTCCTAATTTGATTTGGAAATGAGATGTATATTTTTAATATGACACCAAAACCTTGGATCCAGCTGATATGGACATCTGAAATTACAACCCCCCTTGCTCCTGCCGCAAAAGGAACTCATCTCAGACAAAAAGTAACTCTTCTCATCTCATTTGCATATGGCATTGGAGGTTTTTTTTAATAAGTAAAAATGTGGATCTTGACAGAAAAGAGGGAATTTTAGAAACTATACACTACAAAAGAGAAGCTGGGTAAACATGTTGACAGTGTTCCTTTAGCCTACAAATTCTTGTGCAAGAAACCACTCTACTTATCTGACAATATTCACAATGTTCATAATTGTAGCTGTCAACATTACTCTTATTATGATTATACTATTGTAATATTATATTATTATTATTATGCTTTTACTTTGAATGCCGCTTCTTCACCTCTAACAGTAGCTTTGATGTGCTATACTTATTAATTCTAATATGTTTTTTTGTTATATCTTTTATATATATTAGATTACATACTTTTGTATTAATTGCTGTTTACAGTGTACCCCGGCACTATGTGGACCAGATGAAGGGAGCGGTTCGCATTGTCCTTATGTTACCGTGAAAAATAACTATTTCACTGCCTTCACACCTGTCTTGTTTTCTTACTACAGGCAGTCCCCTACCTAAGAACACCTGACTTACAGACGACCCCTAGTTATAAACGGACCTCTGGATGTTGGTAATTTACTGTACTTTAGCCTTAGGCTACAATAAACAGCTATAACAGTTATCAGAGGTGTCTGCAATTAAGCTTTATTGTTAATCCTGGTTTTTATGACAACCCAACATTTTTAAAATCCAATAGTCACAGAGACCAAAAACATTTTTGGCTGGGGTTACAATCATAAAGTATATAGTTCCGACTTACATACATATTCAACTTAAGAACAAATCTGCAGAACCTGCCTGTATATGTATCCAAATTTTCCCTGACTATCCTTCCTTTATGTAACCATTCACCATTGGATGTTGCCTGGTAATCATTGCACGTAGATTGTAGAATTAGTAAGAAAATATTATAGCGAGACTTCTGCACAACTTTTGTATTAATTGCTGTTTACAGTGTACCCCTGTACTATGTGGACCAGATGAAGGGAGCGGTTCGCATTGTCCTTATGTCACTATGAAAAATAACTATTTCACTGCCATTACACCTGTCTTTTTTTCTTACTACAGTCGGTCCCATACTCAAGAACACCTGACTTACAGGCGACCCCTAGTTACAAACGGACCTCTGGATGTTAGCAATTTACTGTACTTTAGCCTTAGGCTACAATAAACAGCTATAATAGTTATCACAGGTGTCTGTAATGAAGTTTTATTGTTAATCCCGGTTCTGATGACAACCCAACATTTTTAAAATCCAATAGTCACAGAGACCAAAAAACCTTTTTTGTCTGGGGTTATAATTATAAAGTATACAGTTCCAACTTACATACAAATTCAACTTAAGAACAAACCTGCAGAACCTGCCTGTATATTTATCCAAATTTTTCCTGACTATCCTTCCTTTATGTAACCATTCACCATTGGATGTTGCCGGATATCATGGCACGGAAGGGGATAGTGTAAGAAAATATTATAGCGAGACTTCTGCACACACCAGTAATTTCCTATGTGGATGATTTACCTGCCCATATAGCGATTCACACATAAAGCACGGAATACATATATGCTTCTCTTCACATACGGGGTAATGTATTTTATTTGCATGGATGTCTGGCAATGCTCATATTGGTTTGTTTGTGGATATTAGTCAAACTTGGTGGCTCCATTAGCTTCCTATAATATATCATTTAAATGGAACATTATCTTTAAGGCTCTTCCCCTAGCAGCGGCTCTCATTAGAATAAGCCTCATTCATCACACTTTCTGTTGTGCCTCTTGAATACGACTTGTTTGTTTTGCTTGTTTGCATTTGTGTTAGTCTTTTATGTAATTAGAATTTTATTCTCTATGATTCATTACAGAACAGAAGAAAAGCACTGGCCCCTGATCAATACCCGAGGAGAGATGTCCAGAGGATTTCTGCCTTGATCAAATCATTTGTAAAGATTTTAACCCAATCAATATTGTGCATTCACCTGCTGCTTATGACAGCCATGATATCCATTATCCAGAATGTTTTGGTTTTCCGAGTTAAGGATTTATTCCGCTGAGAGCCCATGAGTAGGATACAACGAACATACACCGGCATATTGTACCACGATCCTTTATTCTTTCTCACAATCTATCCAACTTTGACTTCCTTTTAGAACAAGTTTCATTATTTTCGATATGTATCAAATACTTGTGGATTTCTAGATCTCTGCTTGCTGTCATTCTATAGAAAGCTTTTATGTTTACTTTCAGTGGATACAAATCTGTCCATGGTCATGTGATGGACACTTAGGTGCACAAGCCGTTATCATCACAGAGAGTAACCAGAGTCGTGTGATACCACCAGAACTAGAAAACAGTGAGGACGTGATCCAGAAAGTATATTGGAAAAGTATATCATTTGCATAAGGAAGAGTATAAGGGCATAGGAAGCCAAAAGAAGAGCAGAGGCTACAGAGGGGGCACACACCTGCATGTGAGTGTGCTTGCTTTACAATCCTTGATACTGGTGGTAGATGTCATTTAAGGCTGTCTAACTTTGCACTTTATTAATTTGAGACACTTAATTTAAGACACTTTTGATAAATCTGACACATACCGTATTTTTTGGACTATAAGGCACACAAAAAATCCTTTGATTTTCTCAGAAATCAAAGGTGCGCCTTATAGTCCAGTGCGCCTTATATATGAACCGTACTAACAGACAACAGATGCCTTGAACTGTGCCCACCTGCTGGTCATTCATCCTTACAATCAGGTGCGCCTTATAATCTGGTGCGCCTTATATATGAACCTAGACGTTTTAGCAGGCATTTATTGATGGTGCGCCTTATAATCCGGTGCGCCTTATAGTCCTAAAAATACAGTAATAAATCTACAATCATCATGCTATGGAACAGGAGTAGCTGAGCGGATTGTACATAGTTTATTCTCAGTATGTACTATTTTCCCAGATGCTTCTGCTCTATAACATACTGCCTGCACATAGGACACTATGTACAATCTGCTCAGCCCCTCCTGCTCTATAATTTGCTGCCTGCAGATAGAATCCTATGTACAATCTGTTCAGCCCCTTCTGCTCTATAACATGCTGCCTACAGGGAGGACGCTGTATACAATCTGTGGGGAAACCGGTCTTTCCTTTATCCTAGGAACTTCAAGTTTTACTTTTATGCAATCAGAGAACAGTATGCCCCATTAATATCAGACAAGAAAATAGACTGCAATACTGGGATCGTGATACCCATCGATTGTAAATAAGTGAAAAAATGAATTCAGGAAAATTATGTTTCCATCTCTTACAACAATGGCCAGTTCCCTGCAACTACAACAAATAATTTTTAATGATAAAATGTACGGTAATAACATATCTAATCTCAAAATGCCATTAGTTTTGGAGACTAAACCCTATTTGTTGTGTTTTGGATGTATTTGTAACAAAGTAAACATGATCCAGCCATTCTTGATTGGGTTTATTAGTCAAAATCAATCAGCATCTGCAATATTGTATATGACACAAAGCCGTGTAACAAGAATATAAAAAGAAACCTAATGATATAGTGTAGTTTATTCACCATGTCAGCACAAATACATGTTAGAGCGCAGCCATTGCTGTAACAACACTTCTGTCTAGTGTGACACATTACAAGCATTGACTCAATTAGATGGAAGTTTATAGTTATTAATTATGAACACATATGAGCAGAATTATAAGCCAGTGTTAGCCAGAGTAACATATGAAACTTGTGGCATAAAAATGTAATTTATGCAAATACATGATAGAAATAACTAATGGCAGATTACCATAGAGACCTGTGATGTTATGATGATATAAAAAAATTTTGGCACAGGGAGTGCCATAGGGCACGTATTTTTAGTTTTACAGGATCTAAAAGGCAAACTTAGATATAGACATAGAAAAAAAATAACTTACAAAGTGGAGATATGGTGTGCTGAACAATAGCTGAGACAGAAGAGAGGATTACAGTATGTGGGGAAAGCTGTAATTAAAGGGTTAATCCAGGACATATATTATGAGAGATGAGAGATGTGAGATTGAATGGATGGGGGCTTGATATCTGGTACCCACACAATCATCTATTGTCAGCTGTCTTTGATGCTGGAACTATTCAAAAGATCAGAGTTGGTTGCATAGCTCTATTATTTGAGTAGTGGTGAAGCAGTGTTACTACAGCTTAGCTTCCATTCAAGTAGTGTAAGCACAAAAATAAAATTCACCACTGTCCAATAATCATACAGTTAAAATAGTATAGAATAATGCAGCACTACAAGTAAAATTCAGCACAAAAGTATAAAATATAGATTATATCCAGCACTGTATCATAACTATATACAAAAAATCACATTGATAAAATGCAGCACTGTAGTATAATCACACAGATACTATTCAACGCTACAGTATAACCATACAGCACAGTAGTATAAGACTAAAATTCAGTCATGTAGTAAAATCACACAGATAAAATACAGAACTGTAGTAAGACTGTTACACATATACATACAGTATACTGTAACCAGTGTCAGACTGGGTTTCCTTAGGCCCACCAGAGAAAATTAATTTGGGGGCCTCCAAATTGTGGTGTTTTCTGATGGACCTCTGGGGTTCAGTATTAGGTTGAGCCAGGGCCCACCGGAGGATCCTCTGATACTCCGGTGGGCCAGTCCGACACTGACTGTAACATATATAAATCCAGAACTATAGTGTATGAATATGGATAAAAGCCAGTACTGTAGTAAGGTGCTATATTACAAATTAAATCCTACACTGTAATATAAGAATATAATATAATCATGCAGATAAATTCCAGCACTTTGATATAATGCTGTAATACAGATAAATCCATCACAGCAGTACAATGAATTGGATAAAACCCAGCACTGTAGTAAAATCAAACGGATAAAATCCGGCACTGTAGTAAAATCACACTTATGAAATAAAGCACTGTAGGTGTATAATCACACAGATAAAATCCAGAATTGTAGTATAACTTCACAAAACCCATCACTGTATTACAACACTACAATACAATTCAAATCCAGCACTGTATTACAATGAATTCACACAGACAAAATCCTGCACTGTATTATAATACTATAGTATAGATAAAACCAGCACTGTAGTATAATATTATAATACAGATAAAATCCAGCTCTGCAGTATAATATTATAATACAGATAAAATCCAGCACTATATTACAATGAACTAGATAAAAACCAGCACTGTAGTAAAATCACACAGATAAAATCCAGCACTGTATTACAATGAATGGGATAAAATCCAACACTGTAGTAAAATCACACAGATACAATCCAGCACTGTATTATGATACTATAATACAGATAAAATCCAGCACAGTAGTACAATACTATAAGGCTACATGCACACTGCCGTTGCCCACCGCACTATAGCACAGGGGGATGTATGGCGCGCGGCGCCGTAATACGGGAAAAGATAGGACATTGCCATCTATGGGGGACCTATATCGGCTGTATATACGTCGGCCGTATATACGTCCCCCATGCAGCAGTGTGAATATAGCCTAATACAGATAAAATCCAGCTCTGTTGTATAATCTTTTCAGATAAAATCCAGCACTCTAGTATAATATTATAATACAGATTAAATCCAGCACAGGATTGGGGATCAATGTCTGATTGGCTATATGTCCCCATAGGCTGTCACAGGCCAGCAATATTGTAAGTTGTTCTGGAAGTACCATTAAATTAATGGAAAGCAAAATAAGTTTGGTCCCCAATCACCGGGGGTCTAAGCTATCAGAAATTAGTTTTTAGCTCTGTGGATAGGGAAAAATTATATTTAATGATTAAAAACTAAAGGCTTTTCATCTGCACCACTAGTTACTCTGTTTATGACACTGTACAGTACATGAAGCCAGGGGTGTAACTTGAGGGGGTGCAGAGGGTGTGATCGCAACCGGGCCCTGGAGGCTTAGGGGCCCATAAGGTGTCACTTTCCCATATGAGAAGACTATTACTATAAACCATACATTATAGTCGGGGCCCATCAGCTTCTAGTTACGCTACTGCATGAAGCATCAATCTAGATGTGGGTATCATTCTCCTGTTGGCCTCTTGTTACAACTCATATTTTGCATGAAGCCTTCTTTTACCCCAGGGCAGAGGGTTATTTAATCTATTCCGGGTGTGCTGTGTGTGAGAACAGGCATGTGATCCAGTGTAAGGAGCTGCCATAGAATACACTTGTATTTCTAGGAGGTGATTGATCAAGGGCACTTAAAGTGCAATTCTAACTGTCAAGAAACAGGTTAATTGTCCCATTTGGTGGAAAATGTCAAAATCTAAGAATATCCATAGCAGCTGGGTCACCTCACATTTTCAGCCTATTTGGTCATGTAATGATACCAAGGATTGTTCATACAGTACGTCTCATAATGATGACAATTTATGAGAAAATTGAGAGCCATGGGAGCATTTTGTCCTGCATAGGGGAAATTTATCAATACTATCGGATTATTTCATTGTTAGTTTCAAAAACAGAACTGTAGTATCACAAGTATAAATCACATTTAATTAATAATACAAAGAGAATGATCATCTTATCTTAATACTGAAGGGAGGCGAAACCAGAAAACGCTCATAGGACAATGACGTATGAAATGGTATGGAGACAATCCTCAACACTATATTATGTTATGAACAATAGGGGAGATTCATTAGAAGTGTCTGAGAGCAGAACTATTCTAGATGGCCACGGAAACCAATCAGAGCTCAGCTTCCATATTCTCAAGGCTGTTTTTAAATTTAAAGCTAAACTCTCATTGGTTTCCATGGACAACTAGAACAGTTTTACCTCTGACATATATATGCTAAATCTCCCCCAATAGGTGTGTGCCCCAAATAAAGGTCCAGGATTAATTCAAAAAAGCTATTTAGAGGAAACCTACCATCACAGATCTACCTAATAAGGTAAATCTCGTGGCAGGTTCCTCTAAAAATGTAGTGGCCCAGAAGTTAATAAATATTTTATTTGATGTTTCTGCAAATTTTATTAAGAGACTCCTGGGGTGCGTAGTAGCCGCGATGTGGAGTGGGAGCTATGGTTACTCCACTTCCAAGTAGCCTCTTTTGATCTCTCCTACCCTATTCAGCAGTGTGCAGCCCGCATCAGCTACACACACTCATCGGAGGAGCCAGAGTTCTGCGCATGCGCAGTAGCTCCGGCTCCTCGTCTGTGAGGCAGAAGCTGCTGTGCATGCACGGAATGCTGGCTCCTCAGACACGTGCATGCAGCTGCTGTGAGCGCTGAAGAATAGAGTGGAAGGGATAAAAAGGGACTACTTGGCCGTGGATTAGCCAGAGCTATGGCGCCTTATTAGGTAGATCTGTGATCCGTTAGGTAGATCCATGATCCGATAGTTAGATCTGTTAATTTTAGAAGTCTCAATCTGTACAACCTGTTTTGGATTCTCATCATATCACACAGCTTTGATGACTCTCTATGATATAAAAAGCCGAGCACCTGTGTGACATCACATGACCAGGGCTATAATGAGCTGTGCACCTGTGTAACATCACATGACCAGGGATATAAAGAGCTGTGCACCTGTGTGACATCACATGACCACAGGAAGTAAACAATGCAGCTTTCTGTTGAATGACTGCAAGAAGAAATCTAGAAAACCACAAGGAATTAATAAAGAAAATACATTGGGAAATTGTATAATGTTTCATTACACAAACTATCAATTTTTTGCTGAAAGTGGACGACCCCTTTAGTACTTATCTACCCCTTCATGTAAGGCATGCACCTATTTTCCATAACCCTGATACATTTGGGTTTGTGGAGAAAACATGCAGCATTATATTATTTCTGTGCTACTATTGAAGGTATATGGGCATCTTCAAACTATACAGGGATAACGGACACAGTGGGGGACATGTATTATCATATCTGTGCCTAAAAAATGCCGGGATCTTTCGTTTTTTTGTCCGCAGAATTGTTGTGGATCATTTATAATGAGTTTGCCACCAGAAAGAACAGATGTTTCCGACTATCCCGACTCCTCTGTCTTTATCCGTCACATTTTTGTGTATTTTGTCAGCATTTTTAGGTGTAATTTTTAGCCCACAATCGACCAGGAAAAAAAGGGTCAGAGAGCAAAATTAAGGCGCAGTCCATGTAAGATTTTGGATTACATCTCATTGATGTCGACATTTTTATGGCGCACGACTGATTATTACCGTCCACCCATTATTTACTTACAGCCGTGCGCCACTTTAAAACATCGGGCTGTGCTTTCCGGAGACTGATCTCCGATGCCGACAGTCGTGCTTGCGCCAGAATTAGTAAATCCCCCCCCAGTGATGTCAGAGTATAGAAATCATGCATAAAGTGATGTCACAGAACAAGAATAGCTGACATATCAAAGTGTCTCCACTAAACTGCACAATGGGGAAAGGAAATTTTAAAAGAAAATAATAATGTGGAAAAGAACATGCACTGTAAAACTTTCTGCAGGGCTGGGGATTTTTGCATAACAACAATTCAGGGAACAGTGACAATCAAGGAGTAATGTAGTAATGTCACAAAAACAGTGATGATACACAATAACGCAGACAATAATGCCCTATGTCAGAGATGAAGAGGTAGGTAAAATTAGGGGTTTGCTGTGAGACGATATCTGAACACAATTGGAAACACTCGTCACCAGTGACTGGCTTCCTTAGTGAAGCTACGTCACTACTCTTGGAATTGGATTGATTTATAAACTGATAAAATTCAGCTCTGCTACATCTGAAAGCAGAAACAGAGACATTTCGAATGATTTCCTACCGCAATACATATATAGGATGGTCACTATTAGATGATTGCTCACTATTTTTATCGAACATACAACAAGGTTGGGATGATGGAAAACAGAACAGTGCTTAAAATACCATTTTACCGGGTACAAACTCTCTCTCCCTAAGCCTTGGAGAAGGAAATCAATCATGCTGCCTTATGATGGGCTAATTCTGCACGCTCAGCACTGAACCTTAACTGCTTAGCAGAGCACAACTAGCCGGCATCAGTCACTGCTCGTGGGTTTATCACAGTATGGTACATACATATCAAACTATCTAGGCGTCAAGGACTCCATGCCTATTGCGAGGGCTTCAGTCGTTTTTCCTTCACGATTTGTCAAGGTTCTTATGGAAGGTTTCTAATCTTATATTGCCTCTGCTTCTGACATCAGAACCTTTACAAAGAAATAAAACTATACTGCCACAGTGAAAATAGACCATGAAGTCATTAGTTGGAGGATGGTCTGTCACACAGAGTAAGGAAAGAGCTGAGGATTATGTATTTAAGGACACCCAGGCTGTGCAGATTCTGCTTTTTGTAGATACATTGAGGACTACTCAAAAATTTTTTAATGTACATTTAAGATACAGAGACATGGTGATGAGAAAAAGAAAGTGCACCCTCTTTGTAGGTTAATGTTTGTAGCTTTACCTATCAGAACATAACAAAAAATCTGGTCCTTACCCTAAGATAGGTATTAACACATAAAAAAATTCCAGTGTATCATCATGTACATACAAAAACAGCCCAGAATGCAGAAACTGAGTGTCTAAAAATCTAACACAGTTTTACTGCTTACATAGAAATTGCAACTAATGATAATCAAATATTAATTGAATAGAAGCAGGTGTAACCACATCTAAAAAGCAGAGGTTTTGGCGGTCTGGCATTACTATGCCAGACCTGACATACAATCCATCTGTGCATCGAACCCTCTTAGTATTTCCAGCACTATGCCTGTGAATGTAGTACACAATGGCAGAGATGTATTAATGTGTTGGTTTTTAGACCATTTAAAACTAGAAGTAGACAGTTATCTGCTGAGTACTATAAGGTCTAGTTTGTCTAGTTGGTCTAGTTTGCAGTACCATAATATTGAATTATTCTTGTGCACAAACAGAATTGTCTGGTGCATGGGCTATTTCTTGCAAGGCCACGCCCCTTTTAACAATTATAAGTAGCATGTGTGACCGACTCTTTAGAAGCAGAAGTTTGGACAGGTTGATGGTCTGAAGCATTGAGCCATTTATTAGCACAATGGCAGGAAGGATGGACATCAGCAATGATCTTAGAGATGCAATTATTGTTGTCTTTCAATCTCAGAAGTGTTAAAAGGCCATTTCGAAACAATTTAAAGGCCATTCTATAGTGAGAAAGATCAGTCACAGGTAGAAAATATTATAGACAGTTGATAATTTTCCCAGGAGTGAATGTTCCAGCAGGTTGACCCCAAGGTCAGACCGTGCAATGCATAGAGCAATTGCGAAAAGCCAAGAGTTTCATCTCAGACACTATACAAATCATTTAGGATGTTACATGTTTAAGTTCATGACACTACAACTGGAAAAAGACTAAGTATGGTTTATATGGAAGGATTGTCAGAAAAAAACCTTAAGATTGCAAAGTTGCATGTGAACAAACCACAAGACTTTGTGCAGACAAGAGCAATCTATAGATGCTTGACCATAAGGCACATGACCTCGGTAAGTGAAGAGCAATTACAGCATATCAGCACTAACATCTCATGCATGCACATGGTGGAGGGATGGTGATTTGTACTTGTTTAGTGGCCTTTGAATTGTTAATAAACTCCTCTATCCAACAAATTGTCAAATGTGAGGCCATTTATCAACCAGTCTTACCTTGACTGAAACTGGTTCATACGATTGCTCTAAGCACACCAGCAAATCTTTGGCAGAATGGTGGAAAAATAACCCTAGTGTTATGATGCCCAAAAACAAATTAAAGACCTCAACCGTATTATGAAGCTTTGTAGGACCTTAGGAAAGCTCTGCATAGATGCCTACAAATTTTAATGAGCTGAATTATTTTAAAGAAAATTCTCTTGCAGAAAGAAGCATGTCCTATACAAAACCATGTCTAGATGTGTTACTGCATAGATTGATATATTATATTAATACCTTATGAATGTGATAATAAAGTTGTTGGAAATAGTTCACTAAGAGAGACATATCATATATGATGTAATAACATTAATGTATCTTACAGATCAGTGGCTTGTACTCTGCAATGAAGTACAGGCATATGGTAGCTGCTCTTAATTGGTTCGCCTGATTTAATGATTGCCGTTTCGCACTTGCACAAAACTGGTCCCCACCCAAAGCTAAATATATGGTGCTGTGAAAACGACTTATTACTATCAGCTTATGATGACCCATGTAGGCTGATGGACTGGGTATTCTGGTACAGGACAAGTCTTTTTGGCACTATTCTAATCGCTTTGACTAAAGTATGAGAAACTGGACCTGCACATGACGCAATGTGAATACAAAAGTCCTACAGATGTAGCTCTGCAGGTCACATAGTTGATTCTGAGATTTGACAGGGCTGTGGCAAAAAAAGTTGTAACTGAAGGGTAAAATTGAAGAAAAAGGCATCAATGCCATTACAAGCGGTCCTCCTGCTCTATGAGAAGAGCTCTCTCTGGTGGACAATCACTAGAAACAACAGCTCTGGTTCTCCGCCCCTGGTAGGCTTCAGGAGGGTGGCTACTTTTTGAGAGCCTCCCATCTCTATGGAGCCTTGACATAAATTCTGCTGTGACTGGGACAAAGTGCCATGCCTTGCCCAGAAAGGACTCTCTGGGGCACAAGTATTAAACTTTTGGTTTGCATTTTCCTTTAACTTCTGAGACTTTTCATGGCGCTTGTGCTCATTTGCAACTTTTTTTGTGCCTAAGACAGTTTTCCTTCAAAGTTTGCCATTGTTTAGTTTTCTGCCATGTTCCCTTAGTTATCACCTGAATAAACCTGTGTAAGTTCTGATTTTTTTTTAAAAAGTCGCAAATTTTTGGCACAAATCTTCGACTGCCCCCGACCAAGAGAGAAATTTGCTTAGAAACGATTGCTTGTGTCTAATCAGTATGTCAGGATACCGGGGGCCTGATGGACAATCTATATTCAAGCCCCAAGGTTTCAACATACTTTGCTGCAGTCACTTGTTCTCATAAAACTAACATTAACTACTCACAACAGAAATTCATGTGTAGAGCCAAAACGTGAACCAAAAAAGTAATAGATCACCTGCCGCGACACAGATTTTTGAAAGCGTAAAGCCGCTTATACATTTTTTGTTGCTCCAAGTAAAAAAAGTCCCCGTCCCAAATATAGAAATGATATACGATTGCCCTGCTGCAAAATCACATTGCAAAGTGTGGATAAATAAATTACTGCAAAACAATGGGAAGGGAATTGTATTTCTCATATTCCTGTTTTACAGCAGTTCCGACAACAATAAAAAAATATGTCAGTGGAAACCCAGCAGATGTACAGCAGAATTTTAGTAACTTGACATCTGAGCACAGTAAATACTGTACACTACTGAGATAAAAAATAGAAGAGCAGGCGACTGTATTGAGAACGTCTTCGCCACCATTTATCACATTTTATCTCAGAGAAACATACATGTAATCCGTTTACTGGCAGTTCAGAATCTCGTATCCACTTTAATAACATCCATGAATTCATTCAGGCCAGTTTCACAGCTAACAAAAGCTCTGTAATAATACATACCACTGCAGTGGCTCCATTATACACTTCTTTTGGGAATTAGTAGGGGTAATCGGATATACTCCAACCTGGAATATATTGCATGGGGATTTCTGATCTGATCCTACTGCGATCAGCAGCTCTGGAGAGGACATTTAAATAGTTGGTCCTGGACTTAAAAAAGCAATTTGAAATGTATCCAAAAATAAAATAAAAAAAAACAGCAGGAAGCAAAATTGTTGTTTTAACTCTTTGCGGTGTAGAATCTTTTCCCATCCCAGGTACAGACTAGTCTTTCTGCGCTGCACATCTTCCCACCACAAATAACTTCCCTGTCTTGAAATGAGCTATATGGGGTTTTTTTGCATGACATTTTGTTTTATATATTTAAAGATGTCTTTGGGTTTGTTGACTAGTCCCTTTATGCAGATTTGCTCACAAGTGATTGAAAGGTTGACCTATGCTTGTTATTTCTATCTGGTAGACAGAGTGACAGGAAAGATCAACCTGAAGGAGCCTGAGCACTCACCAGGCTTGGAATTTACCTCATGGGCACTTAAAACCACATATGCACTGTCTTTCAAAGTATTACTGTTGACTGGAGGAGGCCATTACTACTGTTGACTGGAAGAGGCCATCAGGACTGCTGACTGAGAAGCCCATCAGAACTATTGACTGGAAGAGGCCATCAGGACTGTTAACTGAAAGAGGTCATAAGGACGGTAGACTGGAAGAGGACATCAGGACTGACAGGAAGATACCATCAAGACTGTTGACTGGAAGAAGCCATCAATTCTGTTGACTAGAATAGGCCACCCAGACTTTTGAAAGTACCAAACACATTTCACTTTGGACCATGACAATAAGGTAATTAATGTGCATTCGTTTATCTGAATACCACAGGAAATACTAAATCCATCACATTGAGATAAATGAGATGTATTTCTTAGTTAAAATAAAATTCTGAAGAAGCTGTGAATACCTCTTTGTATATTCATGTTTTGCTCATGGTCCATCCTCTAACTCTAGAATAAGAGTTTTGAAAAGTTCCTAAATTAAGAGAGAAAGGTAACTACACGTCTGTGTCACCCAGTCATACATCTGTCTCCCTGCAGCCAGGCTTATCTTTACAGGAATCAATACGAAGGGACCAATTGTAATAGCTTACGATCATTAAATGACTCATGTGGCAGATCCCATAGGCAAACTTTTTCATGGATTTTTAGACGACTCTAACACTCCACTTGAGTAATTACGGTCTTAGAGGAAAGAGCTATTAGAGGCTAAGTCATGCTTGTAGAGTGCTGTGCAATTCGGGTGGCTTTTCTCAGTTTGGTTCTTCTTCTACATCTGCATTATCACAGCAGTATAAGAGGCAAACTATAATGTTGTGAAAACTATTGCTCTATTCCAGATAACCAATTTATACTTGTTTTTCCAGTTTAGATTTTATACTGCATTTCTTTTAAGGATTATGTTATTGTAAGATAAAATTGCCTGTACCTGTGGATACAGTTATTTCTCGATTTGTGCCACTGCTCTGTTATTTCTTTTGAAATGTATGATTACTGTACATTGACAGCCAAGTGTTACCGTCCGCGTTGTTAAATAGGTGTGTGCAGGGACACATCACAGTTTGAGACCCAAGAGTAAAATTTATTCATACATTTTTAGGAAGAGTAGCAGAAAAATGGTGCAAGGCTCAAGAATAAGAGCAGCCCTGAACCACAATGATTGGGTTCATACCAAATATTCCTATCCTCCTATCCGCAGAATACAATTTAGTCAGAAGTTCAGGTTCGATTCGACACCACCACCACCACCACCGGTAACATGCTGCAGGAAAAGCTTCTATTTTCGCAGCTATTACCGATGAGTGGATGAGTTACCGGTGAGTGGACCCATTTAGAGGGTTACTACAGATGATTCGGGTGTTCGATTTGGGGTCGGGGTCCACAAACCCAAATACTGATGGTTCTGCTCATCACTAGTGGCTAGTCTTTTTCTTACCAACAAATGGGTTGATTTCACTTAAGCGGGTTGTTCTGTGATTGTAGGTTTACTAATTCCAAGTTTCCTACACAAATATAGAAAGTAGAAACTCCTGGTCTAGTGATGCACAGTGCTGTAAGCGGGTCTCTTCTACTAAATATTCCTTCCCTACAATATGCTCAAGATGCTAGAAAAACCTTGCAGCACTGTCCTAATAGAGTAGCGCCATCACCTACCATCCATTAAGCTGGTCCTTATGAAGCATCTGGAGAGAAGAAGTTGTAATAGACAGAGAACTGTCACAGAGTACACAAGATCTAACAGGAAAGGACCTTCAACACCGTTGTATACAGACACAGGGAAAGATAAGACCCCAGCAGAAGCAGTAAATCGCTGAATATACTATCCACTATCTACATGAGCTATACTCATAGAATAAATAATTCCTATAGTAGGGGCTCAGTAGCAACTAATGACTGATCTGGGGCTTACTGCATGTTGGACCATTATCTATACTGTAGAAAAAGCAACAAATTGGCCATGGAGTATTCAGAAAGTATGAAAATTATGCCATGCAAAGTATAAAAATGTGGCCATAATTAACAAATATAAAATTACCGCAGTCACAGTGCCTTGATTTTAGATGGAAGAAGACATTCTATCTATAGAATAAGTCTGAAGGACTCCTGGGGGTCTTACAAGAGCCTCTCCATGCTGTGGCTTCACAGGCTGTTTCATTGTCTCCCCCTCTGCTCTCCCCTCCTTGGCTGTGAAGCTGTAGACCCTTAGGTCACCTTCAAGCTCATGAGCATATTTTTAAAAATTGATTTTAGAAGGCCATGGATAACTAATGTAAGAATATTACCACAGTCACAGAGCCTGGATCTATGAATAAGTGTCATTGGTTTATCATGCTTCATTTTGATGGTAGATTTCCTTTAAATTGCACTCACATAAGAATGTTACAGAAAAGGCATGTACTGTATGTGGTCCTATTGATGATCCCTATATGGCACTCTTATTGTTTTGGGAGACATTTGCTCAGGAGAGATACTCTGTAGTACCTGATTGTATCACTGTAAGCAACAAGAATAGTATGTGAGATTTATCTTACTATGATATTAGATATTACTCACTGTGGAGGTACTTGTGCCCCCCTATGTACCTTCTCATTTACAGCACCACATTTCATGAGTTCATCCTTAAGAAATTAAAAAAAAGAATAATGCTACAATAAAGTATTTTTAGAGAAGATTGCAAAAATGTCATTTTGTTTTGTTCTCCATCAGCATAGTGTGTAACATGCAAAGGAATGAGTAATTGATGGGTAAAATATTCTTGGCCCAGATTTATCTGCTGACTCAGGACCATCGCGCACAAACTGATTTGTGGCAGCTGCGCCTTAGAGACTCTTACACGTTCTCATATAAAGAGGCACTAGACCAAAACGCTCGGTCATCATCCACACATATATATATGTATGAATGATGCAGTAACTTCTTGTAGCACTGTGCACTTTAAAATTGGTGCTCCTCTAAGTCCAAATGTACAGAAGTGAGTAAGACTTGGTTTGTGACCTTTTTGGCCAGCCGTTGCAGTGTTTATAAAATTTACCATGACAGAGCAGGTAACAAGAAGAACCAGGGCGTGGATGCATTGTAAAGCCAAATTTAGTACAAACTGCAGCAGAAGACTGCCTCATGCTATAGGTAAAATCTATGGAAGTCCAGGGCTAGCTTAGATTTAAATTCCGGCAGGTCCAGCACCTGAGTTATTAAAGAAGTCACGTCACCAGAATTTTACCCCCTCACACCAGTAATGCCTGCTGATAAAGAGTTAAAAGTCCTCCTCATATCACCTAAAATTATCTGCCACTGAGGCACTGTACCTTAATTATAGCTATTTTTCTGATATGCAAATGAGTATAGATGAGTCATATTCCAAATTGAAGAGTCATGTTTCCTCCAGGCTGCCAGTGAACCCTGCCCCCCTCTTTTGACTGACAGCTCTGTGTCTCTTCAAATCTCAGTCTGAGCAGACAGGAAGTGCCCTCCCTGTCCACTTCCCGCCTCTCACTGCATGGTGCGTTTAGCATTTCATGCACCCTGCAATGAGTGGAGCTAAGCACAGACAGGGTGGAGCAAACATAGACAGAAAAAATTTGGGTAACAAAGTTACTGGTGGGAGGAGACAGATTTAAGCTGGAACTCCTGCTCTGCACTTTTCAACAAAGGTACAGAGGGGGTGAGTAATGTTGACAGCTTCCCTTTAAGTAGCCAGAACTCTGTATTGGTTATGCCTATTATAAAAACTGGTCTACAAAACATCAGCCACACTGTTTCTGTATCATTTTAAACAATAAAAACTATAATAAAAACATTAAATGACATTTTTGGAACAAAACATAGACCATGTAAATCATTTTTAATCCTTCTGCTTCTATTCTGGATGGCCATTGGCTGTTTAGCTTGATAATGCAGCATTGTGATCAATACATTGTGATCCTGCCACCCCTCCCCCTTTAAAGTTTTCACAACTTTTTGTACTTCCTTTTTGTGGCATTTAAATTGTTAAACGGATCTTTACTCACAACCCTATTCCGAGGACAATTCACAATGAAGATGAATCACTACATCAATATCACATCCATCTTTAAATATTAAACGCATCATTAATGAGTTCATGAATTTGATTGAGGTAGGAATAAATCTTAGTCATATTTTTAAACTCATTAATGTTTTGCTGGCATCCTCTAAACCTCAAGGAAATAGCAATTCTCCTGTGCATAAAATGGAGATGCTCTCAATGTTTGATTAATTAGGGAGTTATAGAACATCAACACAAAAATGGTGTATTTTGATGCGCTGAAACTTAATAATTTAGATTCCCTGTTATATAATTAGAATCTTTTGTGTGTGACTTAATTACTCTCCATGTGCGCAATAGAGAGACATGGAAAATACCTATTTACCGTAACACAAAACCCAACAATTTCGAGACGAACTTTTCCCGATGCTCGAGTGCTCGTCTCGAATAACGAGCCCCATTGAAGTCAATGGGAGACTCGAGCATTTTTCAAGGGGACCAAGGCTCTGCACAGGGAAGCTTGGCCAAACACCTGGGAACCTCAGAAAAGGATGGAAACACCATGGAAATGGACAGGAAACAGCAGGGGCAGCATGCATGGATGCCTCTGAGGCTGCTTAATCGCACCATTATGCCAAAATTATGGGCAACAGCATGGCCATGACAGAGTGACAGAATGAAGCTAGATAGCATCTAAAACATCCAATAATTGACCCTGACACTATAGGGGACGGCATGCAGAGGCAGCGGCAGCAGGCTAGAGAGTGGCATGGCGACATACCCTAATTGGACTCAGGCTTCAAACCAATGGGTGTCAGAGAGGAACCAAAGGAGGTGAGCAAGAAGCGCTCAAATAATATCGCATGGCGACATACCCTAAATGGACTCAGGCTTCAAACCAATGGGTGGCAGAGAGGAACCAAAGGAGGTGAGCAAGAAGCGCTCAAATAATATCGGTACATGATAAAAGTTTGCCAGTATATTTTGTGGATTACACAGCAGGGTGGCGACAAAGTTAACATGGAAGCCATGAAAACAACCCAAAATTCTGCCTGACACAGCTCGTTTGATAAGGGGACCATGTATGGAGGCAGTGAACTAGTAGTAGATTAAAGGTGCTGCAGTTAAAACTATGTTAGTTGGATCTTGGCATGGAGCTGGCGCTCCGCTGCCAGGCGAGCTTTCGCCAATCCAAGCCCCTGTCTATAGGCTACTCTCCAAACAGCACTTCTAAGAACCTTTTGTATAAGATCAAGTGTAGTAGCTCCCTCACCATCTTTCTGTAAAGATCAGCCCTACTCTGCCGAGACTGGGGACAGGTGACAGTGTCTTGCTGGGGTGACATAAAGCTGGCAAAAGCCTTGTAAAGCGTACCCTTGCCAGTGCTGGACAAGCTGCCTGCTCGCCTACTCTCCCTCGCTACTTGTCCCGCAGAACTACGCACTCTGCCGCTAGCGCTGTCAGAAGGGAAATACTGTTTCAGCTTGTGCACCAGGGCCTGCTGGTATTCATGCATTCTCACACTCCTTTCCTCTGCAGGGATGAGAGTGGAAAGATTTTGCTTGTACCGTGGGTCCAGGAGAGTGAATACCCAGTAATCGGTGCTGGAATAAATTCTTTGAACGCGAGGGTCACGGGATAGGCAGCCTAGCATGAAATCTGCCATATGCGCCAGAGTACCAACGCGTAAGAATTCACTCCCCTCACTGGCCTGACTGTCCATTTCCTCCTCCTCCAACTCCTCCAACTCCTCTTCTTCTGCCCATACACGCTGAACAGTGAAGGTCTGAGCAATGCTCCCCGCTTGTGTCTCGCCAACATTCTCCTCCTCTTCCTCCTCATCCTCCTCCACCTCCTATACTGCCCTGTGCTATTGACCAATCATACTGCCCTGTGCTATTAACCACCTATACTGCCCTGTGCTATTAACCACCTATACTGCCCTGTGCTATTGACCAATCATACTGCCCTGTGCTATTGACCAACCATACTGAGCTGGGCTATTGACCAACCATACTGCCTGCCCTGTGCTATTGACCAACCATACTGAGCTGGACTATTGACCACCCATACTGCCCTGTGCTATTGACCACCTTTACTATAGGCTGTGCTATTGACCAACCATACTGCCCCTGTGCATGACCCCCCATACTGACGTGCATTGATCCAACGGCATACTGCCCTGTTGCTATTGACCCCCATACTGCACATACCGCCCTTTCTATGGCACCAACTGAGCTAGCTATAACCACCCATAATGCCCTGTTCTATTGGCCACCATACTGCCCCTGTGCTATTGACCGCCCTACTACCCTGTGCATTGACCACCACCCTACTGAGCTGGCTATTGACCCCCCCCATACTGCCCTGGCTATTGACCACCCATACTGAGTGGGCTAATTGACCCCCGTACTGCCCTGGCTATGGGGCCACCCAGACTGCCCCAGTTCTATTGACGCAATCATACTGCCCTGTCTAGTGCCCAATCATACTGCCTGTACTCTTGACCAACCATACTGCCCTGTGTATTGACCACCCATACTGCCCTGTGCAATGACCATCCATACTGGCTGTGCTACGTTGCCAACCATACTGAGCGATGCTATTGAAACATCCATCCTGATTCTGTTCGATTGACCACCCATACTGCCCTGGGCTCTGACCACCCTACTGCCCCCTGTTGCTATTCCACCCTACTGCCTGTGCTATTGACCACCTTTACGAGCTGTGCTATTGCCACCATACTGGCCCTGTGCTTATTGACCCCCCATACTGGCTTGCTATTGACCAACCATGCTGCCCTGTGCTAGTGCCCCCCATACTGCCCGTGCTATTGCCCACCCATACTGAGCTAGGCTATTACCACCCCATACTGCCCTGTGCGATTTGCCCCCCATACTGCCCTGTTGCTAAATTGACCACCCTACTGCCCTGTGCCATTGACCACCCATAATGACTGGGCTATTGACCCCATACTGCCCGTTCTATGACCCACCCCATACTGACTGTCTATGACCACCCTTACTGCCCTGTACTATTGTCCACCCTACTGCCCTGTGCTATTGACCAATCATAACTGCCCGTGCTATGGACCAATCATATAGCTTCCCTTTGCTATTTGACCAACCAACGGCCCTGTGTTATTGACCCCCCAACTGCCTGTGCTATGACCATCCTTACTGAGCTGTGCTATGGCCACCATAACTGAACTGTGCAGTGCCATCCATACTGAGCTGATGCTATTGACCACCCCTACAGCCCCTGTGCTATTGAACCACCCACTCCCTTTCTATTGACCACCCATACTGGAGCTCCTTGCTTTGACCCCCATACTGCCCTGTGCTATGACCACCATACTGCCCTGTGCTTTGGACCACCCATACTGAGGCTTGCTATTGGCCAACCATAACTGCCCTGTCTATTGAGACAACCATACTGAGCTGTGCTATTGCCACCCATACTGAGCTGTGGCTATGACATCCTACTGTCTGTGCTATTGACCACCCATACTGCCCTGTGCTATTGACCACCCATACTGAGCTGTGCTATTGGCCAACCATACTGCCCTGTGCTATTGACCCCCCATACTGCCCTGTGCTATTGACCAACCATACTGTCCTTTACTATTGGCCACCCATACTGCCCTGTGCTATTGACCACCCATACTGAGCTGTGCTATTGACCAACCATACTGTAATGTCATATTGACCCCCTAAACGGTACTATTCTATTGACCACTTACATTGTATTGTCCTATTAACCAACCATAATGTACATTTCTATTAACCCCCCATTCTGTATTTTTCTGTTGACCAACTAAACTGTACTGTCCCAATGACCTGCTATAATTTACTGACCTATTGACCAACCATATTGTGCTGTTATATTGACCACTCATACTGTACTGTCTTGCTGATGAACCATACTGTACATTCATATGGACCACCAATGCTGTACTGTCCTATAGACCGACAGTTTGTGCTGTCCTATTGGCTACCCATACTGTACAGTCCTATAGACGGCCCATAATGTATAGTCCTATAGATCACCCATAACGTACTGTCTTATTGACCACAGATATTTCTACATCCTACTAACCATAGTTACTGTACTGGCCTATTGACTACCCTACTGTACTGTCCTACTGGCCACCCTTACTGTACTGTCCCATTAACCACCAATACTGTACTGTCCTACCTACCCCCTATAACAGTGATGGCAAACCTTTTAGAGACCGAGTGCCAAAAATGCAAGCCAGACCCACTTATTTATTTAAAAGTGCCAACACAGCAATTCAAGCATTAAATTATTAAAATCTTCTTGCTCTGTGCTTTACCAAAGCTTTCATCGGTCCTGAGGACACCAATATCGTTGTCAGAAGGTGGTAAAATTCAGATTCCCATTGGAGCTTCCCTCAACAGAAAGAATTGTGGGGACAAGAGCAGGAGCTTCAATGGCTCCAATAATAATCTGACGATGTCCTCACCTTCTCTTCCTGCAGTCTAAGGTAGACCAATATGCTTCACGTCCTGGGCTACCTGGGCCTGCAGGAGGATCCCTCAAGTCCTGTCTGGTGAAGTCTGTGCTTGGGCAACAGCTTGAGTGCCCACTGAGAGGGCTCAGAGTGCCACCTCTGGCACCCGTGCCATAGGTTCGCCACCACTGCCCTATAACGTACTATACTTTATATACTGCTTGGTAATTTGGGTGCTCACCGAAAATCAGTGCATTGCAGTTGTGACCACTCATTGGATATTGGCAGCTATTGGAACACTTCACCCATTTATTTTTGATGTTTTGAAGACCAAGTAAATCCGTGAACTGGTTGAAACATATTATGGTAATACTTAATATGAATCCCAATAGACATTTTGGTGTTTATAGTCGTCCTACTGCCAGATTGGTCACTGGTCATAAGTTTTGTTTGGTATCATATACCCACTGTGCAGGGTCCTGTAAAATGATAAGAAAATTGGAATAGTCCTAATTAGGAGGTCAGGGGTCTATCTCACCATGTATAGGCAAACACATGGACTGCTGCTCAATTTTCTGTCTATGCGCTATAGGGAATTAATGAAGCGGCAGATGCATATAGATTGGAAAATTGATGCCCTTTTTCATGATCTGTATGGGTCCAGTGTTGGTCAGCATGATATCCCTTACCCTGTGGATTTGTGAGTAAATTGGATAGTGGGCGGTACCCAAGTTGACGCAAATATGAAGTCAGCGCCTTGCACTGAAGCGTGCAGTGAAGTGAAACACGCACTGATTCACCAGGTCAATGGTCATATGACGGCAGAATACAAAGGGACACTTGACAAAAACACCAACAAAAGAAACTGCAGTTCAAACAGTGATAGGAAACGTCAGAACGGTGTAAATAACAGGCAACCATTGCCATGGAAACATGACAATGGCTCAGGGAACAAATGGAGACCAGGGCCATAGCTAGAACCGGAATGAAAGTAATACGTATTAGTAATCTCATCACACATCATTCTGAATATCACAGAAGTGCCATCCTAAGTAGATTGTACAATCCTTTTTTATAATTATTATTAAACGTGCAGATAGAATAAATATTTGATTGGATTTTTAAAGGGGGGGCGCAAATAGATACTAATTTTTCTTCCATAAAGTGAAGTGAAATTGAATGCAACTCTAAGTCAATTTGTAAGTCATATTTTGAAATTAACATAACTTAATTTACTCATTAGTAAAATTGCTTTGTGATTGTCAATTAAGTGTCAGTATTGACTAAATACATGGCTAAACAACTATGCAATTAAATGAACTACTAATTACATGAATTAGAATGACTCCAAACTGTGAAATAATTTGGAAACCGCCTAAAGAAATGAGACCTTTTTTTGTTTGTACTGAGTTTTATTGCAATGGTAATATGGGTCGAAAACTTTGACCGCATCCAGGGCTTAATCCATTGATAACCTATTCTTAGAGAAGGCCATCATTAGGTGATCGACATTCGACTTGATCAGACTTTTCGTACTACTCTAGGGATGGAGCGTTCTATTTTCTGCTCTATCCATGGTGTTAAACAAACAATTTGCATAGATGTAATTTATCCTGTGGATAAGTCATTGATAAAAAAAATATGGTTAATCCCTTTAAGGATCTGATTTTTTTTTATTTTAGATATACAGGCAGTCCCTGGGTTACATACAAGATAGGGTCTGTAGGTTTGTTCTTAAGTTGAATTTGTATTAGCTATAAAGCTTCATTACAGACACCTTTAATAACTGTTACAGCTGATCATTGTAGCCTAGGACTAAAGCACAATAAATTACCAATATCCAGAGGTCTGTTTGTAACTTGGGGTCGTATGTAAGTCGAGTGTTCTTAAGTAGGAGGACTGCCTGTACATCTATTTTGTACTTCCAAAGATAAGATATGAGTGCATGAATAAAAATGCAGTTTTGGGGTTTTTAGGAAGTTCACTACAGGCAGTCGCTGGGTTACATACAAGATAGGTTCTGTAGGTTTGTTCTTAAGTTGAATTTGTCGGAACTGTATATTTTATAATTGTAACCCCAGACAGAATTTTTTTGAATTTCTGTGAAAATTGGATTTTAAAAATGATGGGTTGCTATAAGAACCAGGATTTACATTAAAGCTTAGTTGCAGAAACCTGTGATAACTGTTACAGATGTTCATTGTAGCCTAGGGCTAAAGTACAGTAAATTACCAACATCCGTTTGGTCCGTTTGAAACTAGGGGTCGTCTGTAAGTCAGGTGTACTTAAGTAGGGGACCACCTGTATATGGTAAAATCATAACTTTTATTTGCAAGACAGTGGCCCACATTTACTAACAGTAAAGCAAACGGCAGTTTACCTTACTATCGTGCATCGACGCGAGATTCATGGAGACCGGGGCACAGTCCTCATGAATGTTGCTCACTCTAAGGACGCCCAAAGTGCATGAACTGAGTGCACTAGTTTTTTTCTTATAAAATCAGTTTAAGAGGTGCCAGCCTTATTTATGTCTAACTTCCAACATAAATGTGATGGCCGATCCGAATATGCACCGGAACGCCCCATTCTGTGCACAGAGCGCAGCACAGAGCTGCAACACAATACTAGTGCAGTACTTAAGAACACCTGACTTACAGACGACCCCTAGTTAAAAACGGACCTATGGATATTGGTAATTTACTGTACTCTTAGTCCTAGGCTACTATAAACAGCTATAAAAGTATCTGCAATAAAGTTGTATGGTTAACCCTGGTTCTGATGACAATACAACATTTTTAAAATCCAATTGTCACAGAGACCCAAAAAAAAATTGGCTGGGGTTACAATTATAATATATAGAGTTCCGACTTACATACAAATTCAACTTAAGAACAAACCTACGGAACTTATCTTGCCTGTACAACCAGTTTGCACATGCATTTATGTGCATTCTAAATGTCATCAAATGCCATTGACACCATAGAATGAGTTACTATTTGATTTTTTTTCTTTTTTTTTTACGTCAACCTTTATTTTTTGTGGCATTTATTTTGGATACATATTACTTTTAGGGAAAGGTTAAAGCGGTTAGCCACTTTTCCTTATGTTTTTGTAATGTGTGTTTAAGTGTGGAGGGTGAGATATTAGGTAATTTACTATTATGCATCTGTAAAAACTTCGGTTCCGCTTTCTTGATCTGTAAAGAGAAGCCTCTTGTCTTTTACCTCATCAGCCAGACATTCCCGTCCATAAAATAGCCGCAGATGGAGGGTCATGTGATCTCTATCTGTCCATGAACAATCGTCCTGCCAGGACCTTATGATAGTATTCATGAATTTAAGATCAAGGTCCTGACAGGGCACAACCTTTAGTAAAACCTTTTTGCATATTTTTTCCCATAAAACCTAGTTGAGAGTATAAGGCCAGATAAACTCTCTAAATATGTAATACCCACACAGAACATAATAGTGCTTTTGACCCATGTCTATGGCCACACCCTGCCATGTACTAAAGAGAAGCAAATATGAAACTGTTTATTTATATTTATAGCATGCCCTTAGCTTCTTCACCTACAATTGTGCCATCCAGGAATTTGAACCAAAATGAAATAGATCCAGCACTCGGTATTCAGTGCAGTCTTCCAAAATGTATTAATTAAAGAGCTCTCACATATCCAGACAATGGGGGACATTTATCATGTGCTGGCGCTCTTGCAGGGCCTCGAGGAGAAATAAACGCAGCCAACGACTTTTCACATGTGAAAAGTTGCCGGTGACAGCAAGTGTGCCAGCGCGGAGACAGTAACGCCCCACGCCGGCCCACCCCCAGCTGGCCGCGCCCTCCACTCGGCTGGTCGCGCCCCCTTCACGCCCCACTGGCATGAAGGTGGCGGAGTGGGCTAAATAGTCACAAGTGCTAGCAATAAGAGTTTCTGATAAATATGCACTAATGTGTAATGCAATGAACAGATTGACGTGTGTGTCCCCGCCGTATGGCCGACGTATACGTCCGGCGTCCCCCATAGACGGCAATGGGCATGTCCCAAATTTTCTCGGCATACGGCGCCGTGCTCCATGCAGTGCTCATCCCCTCCTCCTCTCCCCACGCCGTCATGTGCCCGCCATGCTACGGTACGGCAGGCACAAGTCAGTGTAAATTCAGCCTCAGGCTGCATGCAGACAAACGTATGTAGCTGGGCAGGCATACGTTCAGCGTCATAGAGTGGAGGAGGGATGAGCCCCTCTCCATAGTAATGCATTGCGCACGGGCCGTAGCACGGGGAAAGATAGGACATGTCCTACCTTTTTCCCGTGTACGGAGCACCGTATTGCTCCGTGTGGCCATTGCTGTCTATGGGGGACTTATGTACGGCCACAAGCTTGCGGTTGTACATACGTCCCCCATATGGTCGTGTGCATACAGCTTTAGACTTGATCTAAAAACAATACCTCAGAGAATTTGTTTTTAGATAAAGTCTAAGGTTGTTTGCCGAAGTGCGTTGATCTGTCCACTGCATTACACATTGTCTAAATATGTGAGAGCTTTGTAGCCAATACATTTTGGAAGACTGTATTGAGTACTCAGAGTCATTGGACATAGTCTATGGACATTCCGGCACACACCTTTCCCCCAAGTCCTGTTTCTGCCTCTTGACACCGTGTGATATCTAACCTCACAAATCAGCAAAAAAAAGTGATTGCAGCATCAAAAGTGATTCTAAATCAGAAACCTGCTAATCCATCATTATTAAGTCAATATACCCTAACCGGCTGTAACTAATGGTCTGGTTACATCAACGTGGTGCGTCAATAGAGCACATAGTCACTGTAAACTTCACTTATCCATTCACGCTTCCCACATGCCAAAAAAGCTTAAAAAGTAACATCAGGCTAATTAACATTAAATCAGCTCTAATTGGATTTGATTCAACAGACTTGGCTCTTAGAAAAAACTTGTCTCAAGATTTAGTGAAGTGGAAATCTGGTGCTGACATACGGGATTGAGAAACTGTGCAGTGCCCATTGTGGAGAAGTAGGGGAGTTGTAAAGTAATTGGCCTCTGGGGATTTCTTCAAGATTTTTGGATTGATTATATGTTTCTTTTCTTTTGCATTTGTTCGCTGTAAAGCTATACCATTATTAATGTAAGCAAGCAGAAGGAATTCCATATTTTAATATCATGTTCTCAAATGTCACTGTCATGGTGCTTAGATACAGTATAATATGTTTTATGTTTAATGAAAATGTTTTTATTTTTCATATGCTTGCTGAATGCTGAGAATACCATAAAGACGTTTGACTATGGCTGAAGCTGATCAAAGTCCACTCCTCTCCACCAAAGGAATGCAAGACCCCCTCCGCGATGTTTACCCGCGTGACAAGAGGGATTTACAATACTATATCCACTTCAGGGAAATTGGAGCCTTTGCGTCTCCAATGCCCATGTAATAATTTACCAACCAATGGACTATGGACATTACTTCTTTATCCCTAAGTAACCAAGCCCAGGTCTTCCCTGTATAATACTTTGTGACACAAATAAAGCACACACACAACTGCCTAGCCTTGCATAGCATCAGGTGTTCAACAGAGATTGAGATATTATACCATACTCTCCTTGGTGTGATCTTTCTTCTGAGCTCACTCTGTGACTTCTATTAGTAATTAGAAAATCTGAGGTTGTGTGAACAAGAGCAGAACTTGACAGTAATAATTTGGTGACAAGGGAATATAAGATCCGCTGAGTAAGTTTCTTAAAGTCCCTGGTGCTGGTGCAGCATTTGTAGGTCATTACATGATGATGCCACCACATTGCGTAAGTGTTGTAATATGGGTCAACATATCGCTTAAAATACCTAAAAAAATCTAAATTAACATAATACCACATTAAACAACAAGCAATCTTCAATATAAAGAGATGCCAGAAGCTGCGTCAAAAGTTTATTATTTTACACGGTTTTTGTAAAGTTAATTCCAAGTGCATATTAGAAACCCAAATCTTATGGATCAGAGGGAGATACAATATGACTGTAACCAGCTACATCCCGCACTTAATGCTGACCTCAGGATCTGAATGCTTTTGTGCTGATGGTTTCTATGGCACCCAGAGGCTTTGCTATCTGCCATTTAGGTAAGCCTATTATCCACCATATTTAGATGAGGTGTCTAATAGACTGACAATCAGTATATTATACAATGCAAAATAGATGCATACAGTATGCAAATTATAAAAGTAATCAAAGATTCCCTATTGGGACCAAAAATGAAGTAGCAAAATCTGAATAAAGTGTAAAAAAATCCCAATTAAGATCCCTTACACATGGCTGTATGCTCAGCTGGGCTGTACCTGGGTGATAACACTGCCAAATGGAGAAGATAAGGAAAGTGAGCACACTTTAGCCTTCTGCTGTTCATTGAAAGTCAAGCAGCAACCTGACTCGGTCACATTATGGTGAAACAATGACCTGTCCACTGTGACGGGTGCCATAGACCTCTAATGGGGCTGCGATACAGTTGCAAATTGTTTGGCCGCATCATCGACTTTCATATGGTCATGTAAATGGGCTCTAAAAATAAAGTCTGAGTTTGCCTATACAAAATGCATTTTTTTGTTTAAGCAAATTATATAGAAAAAAACTGCACATAACAGATGTTGCTATGTCATAACAACCCAACCTGGGCAAATAAACATGTATTTGTCCAGTATTGTGAATGGCACAAAAAAAGAGTGCAACATTTGCCATTATTTGTGCATCCGATTCTAAAAAGCTAAACAAAAAGTGCTAAAAAGCTATATGTAGAAAAAAAAAATCAAACCTAGAAAAAAAGAAGTTGTTCCACAAAAAACAAGCTCTCACATAGCTCCATCTGTGGAAAAATACTCATGTTATGGGTATTGGAAAGGGAAGTTGCCTTCTTGATAAAAGTATTTTTATTAGGCAAAGTTTAAAAACTGAAAAAAGTTTGTGAATATATCCTATATCCTACCTCTGTATTAATCCAGGAATAAAGATATCTAGTTATTTACTCCACAGGGTGAACACTGCAAAATTTATCATGTAAACAGCTAATAATAAAATTGCAGCTTTACTTTATTTCTCCAGAAAGAATTAATTAAATTTAATGTATACATTTCATATGCCTCAAAATTTGCCATTGAAATGTACACATCCTCCCACAAAAAACGAGTCCCGATATGGCTACATTGATGTGACACTGAAGGAAAAATTCCAAAAATGGCTTGGTCATTAAGGCCCAAAATAGACGCATCACTAAGGGGTTAATAAAGTAGGCCAAGAATTAATATGAATGGTCTATCCTCACCGATTCAGACACTTATCATACATTGTTTGTAAAATATAATGATGTGACTAAAAATAATACACAATGTCGCTATGATTTGCTGAAACTAAGACTGTTGCTAAATCTACACAACAAATATCAGTAATTTGTCACCAAATAAATTCTTTCTGCATGGAAACTAAGCAATTATACAGAATGGCGCTCTTCTGGTGCCGTTGCTAAGAATTACAGACTTTATACAGTGAACCCGTAAACAATCATTAGAGTGTTTACACACATAGCCGTAACGGTGAGGCTTCTATCCTCCAACCTCCCGAGAGACTAGGAGCACTGCAGCTTTCGGCTCCTCTCCTGACAGGTAAAGCACAATATATACTGGGGAGCTCTGCACTTCTGCTTTTCATTGCTTCAGCATCCACACTAAACACTCTATGCTATATAGGTATAGGATATCTAATCTGTTCAGAATCCGTGACGATTCACGCCTGAGTTAGTAAAGTGGAAAAATGCAAAATTTTATTACATCACAATATCGGTTCATGAAACATAAGAAACATGGGCGTAACTACAGCAGTAGTAGCCATAGCAGCTGCTATGGGGCCCGCAGTGTCAGGGGGGGCCCTCCGACCTGCCACAATAAAGAATGGAGGATGTGCACCATTATATACATATTCATATACGTGTATATAATGTATACATGTGCATATACAGTTTGCACAATAATATGATGTATATATACCAGAAATGTGTGTGTATTTGTGTATTTTATAGATATGTATAAGTGTATAAATGTGTGTGTATGACTGAAGAACTGCATGTGTATGTAAATGTGTGTGATTGAAAAAAAATATGTATATTTTTTTAAGGAGGAAGGAGGCCCTATTAAAAAATCTGCTATGGGGCCCTACCTCTCTTAGTTACGCCTCCAGATAAAAAAAAATCAGACTTCCATACCTAGAAGTTTAAGCACATCTACCACCAGGATGAAGGTTTGTAAACCAAGTACACTGACATACTGGTTTGTGCCCCCTCTGGCAGGATCTGCTCTTTTAGCTTTTTAGGACCTAGTTCTTTTGAAAATAAAGGTTTTAAAAATTATTTAAATTAACCTGAGGGGCTCCAGTCTCAATTGATGTCAATGGAGACTGGAGCCCCTCAGGCTCATTTGCCAAATGTTTCAATATTTTATTTCTTAAAAACAAGGACATAAGAAGCTAAAAGAAGAGCAGAACTTGCCAGGGGGGCCCACACCAGTATGTCAGTGTGCATGGTTTACAAACCTTTGTCCTGGTGGTAGATGTCCTTTAAGAAACAAGTTCATTTGGTGGTTCTGTATGTTTATACAAATCAATGAAAATGTATTTCTAAGTTGGTGGAACTCTTTTCATAATTCCAATTCACTTCGAAAAGAGAACCTGTAAGCAGAAATTGACATAATAAACCACCACCAGTATGTTGGTAAACTGGTTAACACCTTACAAATCCTGTTTTATGGCCCAGTGTAGTGGCATCATCCAAAAATTTACTTTGGAGATAGATGTAAATTGGATGTCAAGGAGGTGGAGAGTTTACTGCTGAAGTAAAGCTCTTTCTGCCTCAGATCACACCCTATGCTGTGATTGATGGTTCTGCACATAGGGACATCATAACTAGCACTCCAGAAGTCTGGTGAATGAGGTCAGTTGAGGAGAAGTCCTGATGTGAGGAGAGCTTGACTTCAGTACTAAACTCTCTGCCTTCTTGCAGAGAGTTCTTGCATATCACTTCAAAAATTGATTTTCTGGATGATTCCACCACATTGGGCCCTGAATGAAACATGATCTGTGAGCTGTTTATCTGCTTCACCTTATATTGATGGTGGTTTATTAGGGTAATTTCTGCTGACAGGTTCCCTTTAAGTTGCACTGTGTTAATGGTGGATCTGACTTCCAGTGAAGACAGAAAGAAAATAGTCTTGGCGTTTCATTGTTTTGCTATTATTGGGTTCCAGAGACGGTACCCAAATTTGTTAAACTTCTATGAATAACTTCAATGAAAAAGCTTATTTTATAGATGTGAGATCTCTGATGAGGTTCCTCTTTCTTCTCCATAGAGAAACACGATTGCAGAGAGTTTTTCTCCAGGTTAAACAGTTAAATACTTGCTAATGTTTAAAAAGACAAAAGTCTTCTCCCTTAAGTTGGTCTTCTACAGAAATTCTACAGTGTTGTTCTAACAATCTAATAATAAATCTTTATATAGCACCATCATATTCGGTAGTGCACAAATAAAATATGTAAAGAATACAAATGTAGTCATATGGGACAATAGGAGTTCGCAAGAGCTTACTTGAGTGACACAAAAGGCCTAAGAGCTTGTATAATAGTCCAGCCATTATTTATAAGGGAATAAAATAAAATAATTTACTAAATGAAACCAATGCTGTCGTTATAAGCATCTACCAGTGACATATGCGCATCAGTGCTTACAAGCAGGGCCGCTTCTGCCATGAGATGGAATCTTCAGTCCGCCTCAGGCGGCAGAATGCAGCGCCTTTTAGGAAGTGGAAAAAGAGTATAGTGTGGACATTCGAGCACCCATGGCCGCCTTACTGGCCAAACAAATCAATAACATCTGTGTCAGATGTGCGGAGCACCACAGAGAGAAGTGCCTGCTCTGCACCGCTCCACACATCCAACTCACTTGCGCTTACTCTGGGGGTCACAGGTGATATGACGTCATCACACGCCGCCTATGTCCACCATCACAGAAGCGAATGCCAGGAAGGTAGGAGGAGGAAGGCCGAGGCATGGGAGCTCAAGGAAATGAATATCTGTTTTATTATTTTACTGCTGGCCACATTATATTATACATAAGCATGCTTATGCTAGAGGGAGACAATATATACTAATACAAGGGAAGGGGGCAGGATATATGAGGTGAAGGCAATGTATACTAATACAAGGGAAGGGGGGGAAATATATGCTAAGACTAGAGGGAGTTAATATACACTAATGCAAGGGGAGGTGGGTAGTATATACTAGGGGGAGGCAATATATACTAATACAAGGGAAGGGGCAAATAGGAGGCAATGGGTAGCAATGTGACTACATGATCAGGGACTACATGGGGGTTTTTTGTTGTCTGTTAATATGTAACACTTAGGGGTGAATAGGCATATTAGCAACAAAACGTCAAGATTTTTGTTGAAGGATTTTGCAGAGATGTTTATTTATTCATTTAGATACAAATAGTCGTATAGTGGCAACTGGTAACAGGAGTGCGATTTTTTAATCATGGGTCAGGTTGAAGTACGGTATATGTCAAATAAGTTTTTTCTTAAAGGGGTTATGGCCACGAACAATTGACTGCAAAAAGCTGTCAAAGAGTTTTTAAACAATATGTCCAAAAATCTATGTGTAAAGGTTACTGGAAGTTTAAAGATAACCTTTCTATTTGTTATTATGAGGCTTGTTCCCCAGCCTTATTCTGCTTCACCACAGGAAGCAGATGGTGGGAGGGGGCCAGGCACCCATGCACAGCATGACAGGCTGCAGTATTGCAACAACTCAGTGATCAGAGCGCTAAGCCCTCAGAGTTCCTTCCAACTGATGTGCTCAAATAGTCCCTGCATTTATGGATTCCAATAGAAGTCCAATAGAAATGTTGTCATACGCCCCATGTTAAATGTGCACCAAAAAAAGTGTTGCAGTCTGTCAAAGCAGTTGCAGGGGGCACCAGATTCATGAGAACGTGCGCCAGAAATCCTGATCTGGGCCCCTGCAACATTACAAGGGCCACTGCACATAGTACACATGTACTATGTATTCTCACAGCATCATTGGGCGGTCAGGCTCTTACATGCATGGATTGAATAGGAAATAGGTGACAGCTTCTCACATGGTAATGATATTTAGCTACTTCCCTGCTTAGCAGGCACAGGACAGCATTGTTAACATGGGAGGGGACAGTGAATGGTGGAGAGTAACAGGAGGGGACTGGATCAGGAGAGCAGGGTAGCATGGAGGACAGGAAATGGAAGGAGAGTACAGGAGATGCATCACAGATGTCAGAGCTCAGCTGTTACTTTTGTCATCTCTGCAGCTCCTGTGTGACCTGCACTAATGGTGGAGGGAGGGAGGGAAAGGGCTGATACATTGCTATGATCATGTTATGGGGACTCCTCTGTGCCGGAGATAGTCATGTATGTCTGCAGTTACCTGTAAGTTGCTGCTGGAAAAAGCAACCTGTGGAGCAGTGGATGGGAAATCACCTCATCACTGGGTGTAGACGGCTGTCTGAGTCTCTGCACCCCTGCCTCACTTCTATTGGTGCAGTTGTCGTCAGGTGATTCTCTCAGTGTGGAGTGATCTGTAGTGCAGAGCAGCTGGGGAATGCTGGTGCAAAGACCGCCCAAGATCAGCTGTGCTCAGACGGGATCCACAGCTACCACTAGAGGAGCCAGGCAACAGGACAAAGGGAATTATCTCAGTAAAGCCTGATATTTGTAATAAGTGTAAATGGTGAATTCTTTGCAAAGTACTTGTCACCATTAGAGTGTGATGAGCGAGTATACTCTTCCTGAGCTTGTGCTCGTTCGAGTTATTAAGAGTACCAGGAAACGGGCTCGTTGCTCGGACGAGTATTTCCCTGCTCGACTCGAGAATTTAATTAAAAAAAAACACAGTGGAAGAACAATGAAGAATAGAATAAAAACAGTGACACAGTGAATGAACACAGGATCATTTAAGTGAAAAACCACAGTTAAAGAACACAGTGAAGATGATTACAGATGTGAGGCACATTGCTTAACTTGTCGGAAGATACGCGCGGAACCGGTGGAACAACAAAGCATGTGAAGCAACAATATTATATGTGTGAAGACCACATTGAAGAAAACGGTGAGCAGGACAGAGACACTCGGGGAGCAGCACAGAGACACCGGGGAGCAGCAAAGAGGACATCGGGGCAGATGGCAACGGAGGAACTCGGGCAGCAGCGACACGGAGCGGCACGGAGGACATAGGGGCAACGGAGACATCGGGGCAAGGGAGATATAGGGGCCACGGAAGATCATCGGGGCACGGGACATTCGGGGCACGGAGGACATAGAGGGCACGGCGGGACATAGGGGCACGGAGGGACATAGGGGCCACGGAGAATCGGGGCACGGAGACATTGGGGCACGGGTGGGGGGTGAACGTGGCAGCGGCACGGAGACACAGGCAGCGGAACGGAGACACGGGGGCACGGAGACATCGGGGCACGGAGACATCGGGGAACGGAGACATAGGGGCCGGAGACATCGGGGCCCGGGAGACATAGGGGGCACGGAAGAGACGGGGCACGGAACAATCGGGGCACGGAGACATCGTGGGGCACGGAGGAGTTCAAGGGCACGGGAGACAATCGGGGCACGCGGACATCGGGCACGGAGACATCGGGGCACTGAGACATAGGGGCACGGAGACATAGGGGCACGGAGAGACATCGGGGCAACGGAGAAATAGGGGCACGGAGACATAGGGGCACCGGAACATCGGGGGCACGGAGACATAGTGGCACGGAGGACATCGGGGGGCACGGTGAAATCGGGGCACGGTGACATCGGAGGGAACGGTGACCTCGGTGGCACGGAGACAATCGAGGAAGCGGCACGGAGGGATACATAGGGCCAGCGGCAAGGCGACATCGGGGGAGACTTCAGTGGAACCAAGAGAGAAGCGGACCCGGGACAGCGTATCGCCGACAGTAAGCGATGTGCGGACATCGCAATCTATTCTTCACATGGGTTTCAACTTAAATGATCTTGTGTTCACTGTTTTTATTCTATTATTCATGTTCTTCCATCTGATAAAAATTGTGGGAGAAATAACGCGCGGAACGAGTAGTGAAGAATAGATTGCAGATGTTTTGCATACATCTGGAACTTATTAGAAGACATTCTTTTTCAATTGAAAATTAAACACATTTATCCGAACCGGTTTTTTTCCCTTTGAAAAAAAATGCTCGAGTATCCCATTGACTTTTCCATGGGCTCGTTATGTCGAGACGAGCATCGAGCATACAGGAAAGTTGTCTCGGAATAACGATCACCCGAGCATTTTAGTGCTCGCTTCATCTCTAGTCCCAATGAATTGACACAAGTACAGCCATTTGCTATGGTGTGACACAACCCCTTTAATGTCTGTGGTTATATGATTTTGATTAAAGTTATGTGAAACTTACCTGGTCCTGCACCCATTTGTTGGGGCCATTTTCAGTCTGAGCCCCACAGAACAAAAATTCAATTTGACAATTGTCTTTCGATGTTGAATATATTATTCTCGGCTCATCGCCCCCTCCCTGATGGACGTGTTCAGTTTACTGCACACAAGGGGAACATTTACGTACCCGTCCGTCGCGATCCCCATTTGTACGATGAGAGTTTTGCTGCGCCGAGATTCAATAAAAATCGTACGTCCAATTTCCTTGCATGTGTCGTTCCACCAGCTGAGGTCCGCCGGTTGGAGTTCACCTTTTCTTCCCGGTGCAGGTAAGTGCATGGCTTGCGGCACAATTTTGAATTGTAAATCCTGCGCTTAGTCGAATCAGTCGGTGTAGACGGCCAACGCCCACCGATTTGTGCCACATGAAAGACGGCGGCCAATAGATTGCGCCAAAAAAACCCAGTTAAATGCGCCGCAAGACAGAAAAAAGTCGAGAAACACTGGCCAAAAAATGCGGTCCGCAGGGACCCTTAATAAAAGTGCCCCACCCCCCCAAAACTTCTCATTTGGTTTCTTCACTACAAGGGGAGAGGATGTAGGAGGGGCCGGATCCAGGCAGTAACCAGGGGAAGAGTAGTTAAAATATATTATTGTCTTAGTATATACTGCCCTCTTCCGTGTATTAGTTATATTGCTTCTGTGTATACGAGAGTATATACTAGGGGGAGGCAATATATACTAATACAAGGGAAGGGGCTCAGTATACACTAGAAGGCAATATATACTAATACAAGGGAAGAGGGCAGTATATACTAAGACTATAATATATTTTAACTACTCCCCTGGTTACTGCTGGATCCTGCCCCTCCTACATCCTCTCCTTGTAGTGAGAAACCAGAAGGAGAGTTTGGGGCACTTTTATTAAGGGTCTGCGGACCGCATTTTTGCCGGGTTTCTCGACTTTTTCTGTCTTGCGCGCATTTAACTGGGGTTTTTGGCGCAATCTATTGGCGCCGTCTTTCATGTGCCACAAATCGGTGGGCGTGGCCGTCGTACAACCCGACTGATTCGGACTAAGCGCAGGATTTAACATTCAAAATTAGTATATACTAGGGGGAGGCAATATATACTAATACAAGGGAAGGGGCTCAGTATACACTAGAAGGCAATATATACTAATACAAGGGAAGAGGGCAGTATATACTAAGACTATAATATATTTTAACTACTCCCCTGGTTACTGCTGGATCCTGCCCCTCCTACATCCTCTCCTTGTAGTGAGAAACCAGAAGGAGAGTTTGGGGCACTTTTATTAAGGGTCTGCGGACCGCATTTTTGCCGGGTTTCTCGACTTTTTCTGTCTTGCGCGCATTTAACTGGGGTTTTTGGCGCAATCTATTGGCGCCGTCTTTCATGTGCCACAAATCGGTGGGCGTGGCCGTCGTACAACCCGACTGATTCGGACTAAGCGCAGGATTTAACATTCAAAATTTTACTGGGGGGCATGGGAAAGTGCATTTCCCAGCCTAGGCTTGTAATCGAGTCAATAGGTTTTCCTAGTTTTCTTACTTAAAATTAGGTACCTCTGCTTATACTTATACTCAAGTATATACGGTATTTGATCCCACAAGCAAACATGACTCAACTCGTTCTTGCTCCATGACATACTACTGCAGCATGGAGATCTTACAAATTGTGCTCCATGCCATAATAGTAGATTAGAACATAGTTATAATTTACAGCTGACATCCCCCTGTAACAAACCTGTGTTAGCCCTTTAAATGCTTTGGTCAATGCAACCGCAGCATTTAAATACATCAGGGTTCCCTTTCTGATTGGGGGTGGCGACCGCTGCTATGACAACCCTGAAGTCTCATCTAAGACCCCAACACTGTCCATAGCAAATGCCCTTAAAGGGGTTGTGTCACCATAGCAAATGGCTGTAATTGGCTGCATGGCTGCATTGTGACAAGTACTTTCACCATTTACACTTATTACAAAATATGCAGGCTTACTGAGATAATTCCTTTTGTCCTGGTTGCTGGCGCCCTCTAGTGGTAGCTGTGTCCCGTCCTGAGCAACAGCTGATCTGGCCGCCATGCACTGTCCCTCCATGTTACTCTGCTGTCCTGCAGTCCTCCTCCTGTACTCTCCTCCATTCACTGTCCCTCCATGCTACACTGCTGTCCTGTGCCTGACTAGCAGGGAAGTAGCTAAAGATCAGTAACATGTGAGAAGCTGTCACCTATTTATCTATACATCCATGCATGTCAGCCTGACCGACCATGATGCTATGAGAATACATAGTACATGTATAATATGTGCAGTGACCTGTGAAGTGTGCAGGGGGCGCCAGATTCAGGATTTCTGGCGCACATTCTTCATGAATCTGGTGCCCCTGCACTGCTTTGACAGACTGCACCAACTTTTTTTGGTGCACTTTTAACATGGGGCGTGTGACACATTTCTATTGGACTTCTATTGGATCAGTAAATGCAGGGACTATTTGAGCACAGCAGGTGGAAGGAGACTCTGAAGGCTGAGCGCTCTGTAGCGCTGAGGTGAGGCCAGTGAGTTGCCTCTGTCAGTGCTGTGCATGTGCCTGGCCCCTCCCACATCTGCTTCTGTGTGGAGCAGAATAGAGGCTGAACACGCATCATAATAACACATAGAAAGGTATCTTTAATTCCAGGTTACCATTACAAATAGATTTTTGAAATATTTTAACCTCTTTGACAGCTTTTTGTAGTCAATTGTTTCGTGGCATAACCCCTTTAAGTATAAGCCGAATCGAATATAAACTGAAAGCCCTAATTTTATCACAAAAAAATGGGAAAAACTATTAACTCCAGTATAAGCCTAAGATGGTAAATGCATTGGTCAGAGCCTCCTGTGAGTATATGGATAGACAGCCCCCTAGCATATAGGTAGCTAGCTCCAGTATATAGCCAACCCCCTGTATATACCCAGCCCTCTGCCTCCAGTATATAGCCAGCCAGATTCCTGTATATAGCTGGCCAACCAGTCTCCTGTATATAGCCAGCCAGTTAGTCCCCTGTATATAGCCAGCCTGCCCTCTTCCCCCAGTATATAGCACTCCCCTGCCCTTAATATTTAGCCAGCCAGTTCCAAGTATATACCAGCCCCTGTGTATAACCCATCAGCTCCAGTATATAGCCAACCAGTCCTCTATATAGCCAGCCAATCCCCTATATATAGACAGCCCTGTATATAGCCAGCCAGTCCCCTGTATAGCCTGCCAGTTCACTATATATAGCACACTGTATATAGCCAGCCAGTCCCCTGTATACAGCCACCCCCTGACATAGCCATCCAGTCCCCTTTATATTGCTAGCCAGTCCCTAGTATATAGGCAGAAATCCCCTGTATATAGCCAGCCAGTCCCTGTATATAATCAGCCAGTCCACTTTATATAGCCAGCCAGTCCCCTGTATATGGCCAATCAGCCCCTTGTATATAGCCAGCCAGTCCCTTGTGTATAGCCAGATATCCCGTGTATATAAAAATTGCAGTTTGCATCGCTCGCTCTTATCCCAATTAGAACCATTTCGTCAATTTTATAAGGCTGCGGTCACACGTCGCGTTTACCGCATGCGTTTAAAAACACATTGCAACAGCTGAAGAGTGATTTGCCTAATTAAACAGCTGTTAACACTTGTGTTTACAAAACACAACCGATAACGCATTGTTAAAGCATGCGTTAACATTTGTGTTTTGTAAACGCAAGTGTTATCAGCTATTTAATTAGGCAAATCACTCTTGGCATCAACAAGGCATTTCCGCCCACAGAACTGCCGCTCACTGGATGTTTTTTCTTTTTCGGACCATTCTCTGTAAACCCTAGAGATGGCTGTGCGTGAAAATCCCAGTAGATCAGCAGTTTCTGAAATACTCAGACCAGCCCTTCTGGCACCAACAACCATGCCACGTTCAAAGGCCTCAAATCACCTTTCTTCCCCATACTGATGCTCGGTCTGAACTGCAGGAGATTGTCTTGACCATGTCTACATGCCTAAATGCACTGAGTTGCTGCCATGTGATTGGCTGATTAGAAATTAAGTGTTAACGAGCAGTTGGACAGGTGTACCTAATAAAGTGGCCGGTGAGTGTATATGTGCTGCATGTGTAATTTTTATATTAAAGATTTACTAAATGTGCTCCATGTGTTATATACATTACATATTTAGTACATTTGCTGTATGTTTATTATATGGGTATTACATTTTTTTCTATGTGTAAAAATTAGTATTTTTACAAAAAAGTATTATGTAAGTACTAAACATGTTCCAGAGCATTTCATGTATTAGGCTGGGTCGCATCTCGTTTTTGGTTCATACGCTCATATGTAGGGAAAACTCCCATCAGATACTCTTGTACACTATGGGGGTCATTTACTAAGGGCCCGATTCGCGTTTTTCCGACGTGTTACCCGAATATTTCCGATTTGCGCCGATTTTCCCTGCATTGCCCCAGGATTTTGGCGCACGCGATCGGATTGTGGCGCATCGGCGCTGGCATGCACGCGACGGAAATCGGGGGGCATGACCGAACGAAAACCCGACGGATTCATAAAAACTACCGCATTTAAAAAATAAAAAAAGTGTCGCGGGACTCGCGCTTACCTTCACCAGGAATACGCCGGTGAACTTTAGTGCATTCCGGCGGGCCTCGGCGGACTTCAGCGCAGCAGCGCCACCTGGTGGACGTCGGAGGAACTACCTTAGTGAATCCCGGCCGGACCTGAATCCACCGCAGAGAACGCGCCGTTGGATCGCGAAAGGACCGGGTAAGTAAATCTGCCCCATTGACATGTAGTGGCAGGCAGAAGTATAGTTGTTGCCTCTGTTTGACCACTATACGTCGCATCTGGAAGCTATGTTTTTCCATCCTGCTCCCTCCTGCTGAGCGACATATACGCTCAGCGGAGGCCAAGTATATACTAGGGGGAGGCAATATATACTAATACAAGGGAAGGGGCGCAGTATATACTAGGGGGCAATATATACTAGTACAAGGGAAGGGGGCAGTATATACTAAGACTATAATATATTTTAACTACTCCCCTGGTCACTGCTGTATCCTGCCCCTCCTACATCCTCTCCTTGTAGTGAGAAACCAGGAGGAGAGATTTGGGCACTTTTATTAAGGGTCTGCGGACCGCATTTTTGCCGGGTTTCTCGACTTTTTCTGTTTTGTGCCGCATTTAACTGGGGTTTTTGGCGCCATCTTTCATGTGCCACAAATCGGTGGGCGTGGCCGTCGTACAACCCGACTGATTCAGACTAAGCACGGGATTTAACATTCAAAATTGTGCCGCAAGCCATGCACTTACATACACCGGGAAGAAGAAGGTGAACTCCGGCGGACCTCAGCAAGGAAGCGACACATGCAGGAAATTGGACGTACAATCTTAGTGAATCTCGGCAGCTCAAAATCCTCGTCGGACAACGGGGATCGCGACGGGACGGGTAAGTAAATGTTCCCCATTGTGTGCAGTAAACTGACAGGTCAGCAGGGGAGGGGGCAGGAGCCAGAAGAATATATTAAACAGCAGACAGACATTGTCAATTTAAATTTTTTTCTGTGGGGCTCAGACTGAAGCATGTGGCAGGGAGCCAGGTAAAGTTTCACATACTTTATTTCAAACATCATATAACAGAGACATTAAGAAAAAACATATTTGACATATACAGTACTTCAACCTGACCCATGATTAAAAAATCAGCACTCTGGTGACAGTTTCCCTATAAGACTATTTGTATCTACATGAATAAATAAACATCTCTGCAAATAGTCTCAACTAAAAAAATCTTGACGTTTTGTGCTTAGATATGCTATGCAACCCTAAGTGTTTCCATAGTAACAGACAACAAAAAAACCCCATGTAGTCTGATCATGTAGTCACATTGCTACCCATTGCCTCCTATTTTTTTGCTAACACACCAAATGTAGGTACAGGCAGTCCCCGGGTTATATACAAGATAGGGTCTGTAGGCTTGTTCTTAAGTTGAGTTTGTATGTAAGTCGGAACTGTATATTTTATCATTGTAGTCCCAGCCAGAACTATTTTGGTCTCTGTGACAATTGGATTTTAAAAATGTTGGGTTGTCATAAGAATCAATATTAACACTAAAGCTTCATTACAGACACCTGTGATAACTGTTATAGCTGATTAGTGTAGCCTAGGACTAAAGTACAATAAATTACCAATATCCAGAGGTCCGTTTGTAACTATGGGTCGCATGTAAGTCGAGTGTTCTTAAGTAGGGGACCGCCTGTATATAATTTGGTTGCTGTGGGATTATTGGTTTAGATGCAGTTTCACAAGTGCAGTTTATATTGCAAGATAAATTAGTATTTCAAAACCATTGCTAAAACGTCTTAAAATTGTCTTTTGTAATATTATTTACCACGCCATAAAGTGAGATCTGTGACGCCTGGTTAGAACAGCTGGCTATGCCATTTATTTTAGGTCAAGCAATGCTAAAATTATAATCTTCTAAACATAAAATAAAAGGTCAAAACTGTCGACTCCAACTTCAAGGATGAAAAATGTGGCTATTAATCAAACAATACAACAGAGTTTATGCCATTTGTACACATCTACCAGTGCACCGAGGGATTTCATCAGCTCGCTGCCATTTTTTGAAAGCAAAATTTAACAAAATAGTTACCGTAAGCTGCGGAAGAGGAATTCTCTAAAATATTCAGAGAGCAGCATTGAAATGTGTTGAAGATGACAAGGCACATAACTTTTTATTTTCATTCCCCTACAACTATGATTTTTTTTTTCTGGAATATTTACATCTAGCTTTTATAATAATTGTACTTTATTGTGATATCCAGGATACGAATGTTGTATATAGAGTGAGGAAATTTTATTTTTTCATTATTCTGACCTTTATCACTCTGAATAAATTGTCAGCCAACTTATTATTATTAATTTATTATTATTTACACATATTAAAAGGGAAAAACCTATACAGGCAGTCCCCAGGTTACGTAAAAGATAGGTTCTGCAGGTTTGTTCTTAAGTTGAATTTGTATGTAAGTCGGAATTGTATACTTCAGAATTGTAACTTGATTCAAAATTTTTTTGGTCTCTGTGACAACTGGATTTTAAAAATGTTGGGTTGTCATAAGAACCAGGATTAACAATAAATCATCATTACAGACACCTGTGATAACTGTTATAGCTGCTTATTGTAGCCCAAGACTAAAGTACAGTAAATTGCCAAAATCCAGAGGTCCGTTTGTAACTAGGGGCCTTCTGTAAGTCAGGTGTTCTTAAGTAGGGGACCACCTGTATTTAAGGCCTCATTGACACGGCCGTTTGGGGACTTATATATGGTGACGTATATACGTCTGATATACGTCCCTCACAGGCCGGCAGTGGGCGCACGGCGCCATATGGAGCAGTATGGTGCAGCACACGTACGGCACTGTACCATTCCAAAGCCGTGAAAAGATAGGACATGTCCAATCTGTTCTCGGCATACGGCGCAGTGTGACATGTTCTTCTATGGAGAAAGGCGGGGTGAGCCACCTCCTCTCCCCGGCGCCGTCGTGTGCCCGCCATGCTATTGTACGGTGAGCACACGTGTGTGCATGTAGCCTAATTTTTATTAAATATTCCTTAGATTAAAAATCAAAGTGCAGAAAATGGCTTTGGATTTACATAGAATCTTTTCTAAAAATAATATTTCTTTTATATTTTTAAATAAATATAGTACCATAGAGCCCATAAATCTTTCATCATTACCCTAGAATGAACAAAGAAACCTGCTCTTGACAAGATGCTGTCATGATATGTATTGCTCCTTTGATTTCATTTAATTTATATCAAGATCAGTGCGGCTCATTTTTCTGAAGACGTGTCCACTGCAAACTTTTTTTTTTGGCTGCTGGCGAGTTGGAGGTATCTGAGATAATTGGACCTGACACATAGCAAGGCTGTTCAGCAGATTATGCAGGTTTTCATGGAACTAGTCTTGGATGAGATCCATATTGCTAGTTGTATAAAACTCCAAGGCCTAGTCCTCGGGAAACCCAGGTAAACATATACATGATATAAATGATACTATTACATTTTAACCCCTAAGGCCCCTTCTACACTAGCGTTTTTCACGCGCTTGTTCTCCGCGTGCTTTTAATATGCAGAACTTGCATTGCACTCTGACCCATAGTAATCAATGGGCTTTTTCAGACTTGCATTTTTTTCACACGCACATGCGCATTTTTTTTAATGCGTGTTTAAATCTCTGCATGCTCTACTTTTGCAAGTCATGTGTAAAAAAGCGCACCATACAAGTCTATGGAGACCCATCAAAAATGCATCGCACTCTGAGACACATGCAAGTCCAATGCATTTTTCACGCATCAATTGCCATAGAAAAGTTAGAGCTCAGTCCTGAGTCCTGAAATTTCAAACGCATTGAAATTGCATTGAAAACGCGTGTGAAAAACTGAGACACTGAACAAACTCTGTCTGAAAACTGATTGAACTCTGATGCAAAATGTCAGTTTTTCACTGACCAAACCTTGAACACACCCTGATCAGACCCTGACATGATCTGCAACGCAAGTGTGGAAGGGGCCTTAGTGACGCGGCCTGAAAAGGCTCCAGTGACCGGGCATTTTCATCAAATTTTCGTATGGTTTAAAAGCCATAACACTTTTTTTTTTGTGGCTACCTTGACATTTTTTGTGACATTTTCGGGACACAGATCATAGAACGTAATAAAAGTTTTAACATTTTTTCTCATTTTTATTTTATTTGGGGTTAAAAATGGGAAAAAGGTTTTTTTTTTGGAATTCATAGTACATATTTTTTTTTCATTTTCAAATCAACTCAAAATGAACATTATTAACGTATTCCCTATTTTGATTCAGTCATTTTGATACATTAAATGTATCGTCTTGGGCAAACACTGCCACTATGGTAATGTTTTTTGTAGTGTAGCGGGGGATTTTTTTTTATTTTATGGGGAAATGTTAATGTATTTTTATGAATATTTGTTAATATTTTTTGCGTATATGTGTTTTTATTTTATATGTTCCCCATGAGGTCATTAAAAGACCCCTGGGGGACATTTTCATTCAAAATTTACATTATTCTTTTTTTTAAAAAAACATTTTTCCCCTGTAATTGGGACATTTATAAGAGCCCCAGTTATAGGTGGAAACAACCAGATGTCAATAGATATGCTGATAAAGGCTGGACTGGGTCTATTTAGACCCAGCAGCTCTAATTAACTCTCTAGAACCAAGTCTATAGAGCCAACGGCAGTGCTGGCTCTGCTCCCCTATGCATCACACTACTTCAGCGTGAAGCTGTGATGAGAGGAGAAGGGAGAAGCGGTAATAAACCTAGGCTTTCCGGGTGTCTCTGGCACACAGAGATTCAGTCCTGCTACTGCGGGAGTAGTAGAAAACTGCAGCAAATCTAAAGGCATCGCAGCAGACTCCGGTCATGATCCCACTGACGTCTGAAGTCAGCAGGCGGTCCTAGATGAGTTAACTCACAAATATGTAATAAATATATACAAACATCAATATAGTTCCCGCATATATTACACATACAAAGTAATAGATTTTTATAGAATAGTTTATTTAACATTGTTTAGTAAAACAATGCAAACATTCTGCATTCGAAGCTTAACTACAGCAATTCCAAATAATATTGGAAGCTACCTTGGAGGTCAGCTGGAAGCCAAAGGGAAAAGTCTGAAAAGTACAGTATCAAAAAGGACCTTACTTATTATTATTTAATTATTTAGTGCTGTACAAGTGGTTCACATACATTGCATACAAAATACAAAAAGTATAGTGATCTGGAACAAGTAGAGGGAGGACCCTGGCTCCGAGGGCCCCCGATTTATCTCTCCGCATTTGAGTGGGATTCATCTGGGTTTGCTCCCACACTCCACAACACACTGGTAATCGAGCCCCATGTGGACAGGAACTGATTTGGCAAGCTCTGTGAAGGGCTGCAGAATATATTGGTGCTATATAAATAGAGAATTATTGTTATATAGGAAGGTAGATGGAGACAAGAGGTGAGGGAGCGGAGCATTACAGTTAAGGCCCGAGTTCATTGCATCACACTCACAAGTGTGGAATGGGCCTTATTGTGTTTTATAGTCAATCCTGAAGCAATGGATTTTAAGGTTACATTTGAAGTTTTGGAAGGTAGGGGACAGTCTGACACAGAGTTCCAGATTATGGGGAGGAATTGGAGAAGTCCTTCAGAAGGTTATGAGCTGGGAGTAATAGAGTGAAGAATAAGGTCTTTTGAGGAACAGAGATTATGGGGCACATTTACTAAGGGTCCGAACACCGCATTTCCGTCCGTTTTCCTGACTTTTTACCATTTTGCCCTAAATTGCCCCAGCTTGCATGTGACACAAATCGGGGGTCATGGCCGTCAGACAACCCGACTGATTCGAACTAACCACGGAATTTAAAAACCAAATTGGGAAGCGACATATGCAGGAAATTGGATGCACGATGTTAGTAAATCACGGCAGCTCCAAATCCTCGTCGGACATTCTAGATCGGTGGCGTCAATGGAACGAGTAAGTAAATGTGCCCCTATGTGTGGGATGGTATTGGCTGTTTAGGTCAGATATACAGTATATGAAGAGGGCAGGTATTTTTAACAGTCACAGTTTGGTCCATTAGGATTGGGCAGAGCTATTTCATAAATATTAACAGTACCCTAGACTACAGATGATGGAGTCATCCAAGATTTGCTTTGCTAAAGCTTTGATGATTATTTTTCAAAATATCCAGCTTGGGTCTGAATCCATTGAGTCTGAACCCAATTCATTCCAATCATTACTCCAACAAAGCCTCTAGAACAATAATTTTACTGATCCTTTCCCATTTTGGTCATTTAAAAAAAAATTTACCTTTACCCTACTTCGCCGCTAAGCTCTAGGATCAATGACAGCAGTCGTTATCCACTACTTTACTGATTTCACTGAAGCCAAGCAGAAAAGATTCAGATTTGCTTCAGTGCCTGAAAAATGGCAAAATTGCAGAAACTGACAAACAGATTTGCTCATCTGTACGACGGACTCTAGAATAAATATATACTTCTGGTCAGACCCATTAATAAACATATCACAAAATAAATACAGATCTCAGCTTAGACCCCAAAATCAAAAATAATTACAGACCAAATAAATAAAACAGGTCCACTAAACAAATACAGAACACTACAAACATTCTCATCCCAGTTTTGCAGCTCTACTTACTGTTTTAAGGACCTAAGTTTGATGGAATTTAAGTCTGATCATGGATTTTGTTGCAATTTGTGACCAAACAATATGTTTGTGTTAGAGGGATTGTCACGCTTCAGCAAATAAATGCATGTATGATGAAAAGTTATATAATTTTACAATATTCTTTCTGTATCGATTCCTCAATTCCAGTTTTCTAGATCTCTGCTTGCTGTCCTGCTATAGAAAGCTGCTATGTTTACTTGCAGTAAATAGAAATCCATCCCTGGTCATCTGATGTCACACAGGTGCTTGGCTCATTACATTCCTGTTCATGTGATGTTTCACAGGTGCAGCACAGTAATCAGAGCTGTGTGTTATAACAAGCAGTGTATCTGTGTGACATCAATAACTAGGGACAGATTTCTGTCCACTTGAAGTAAACAATCAAGAAATCTAGAGATCTAGAAAATGATGAATTGATACAGAAAGTCTATTGAAAAACTTTATAACTTTTCATTGTACAAACAATAAAATTTATTTATGGAAATGGGAATATTTGTGCCCCTCATTCTGACCAGTATTTTACATTTTTGTGAATTTTGCAAAGATTCAGTTTCATTGTGTCTTCTGCTTAGATCCACTAGGAAACGGCAACTGTGATTCCAATAAATCCTCCCATATCTGTGCCTCCCATACTCTCAGTGACTCCTCTCCCTCATATTGAAGTTGTTATCAATAGTTTCTGTTTTTGGGTGGTAAATCCAGCAGAACTTGAATATTCTATATACCAAGTCATAAAATCTGCATTTATATTAGAAATGTTTTATTAAAGGATCTTGTCTACACACCCTTCAGGTTCAAGAGTGGAAAAGCAATTAAGAAGAAAAGAAGCCAGGAAAAAATATCTTCTGCTTTATAAAATTTGCAAACAATTTATTTATTTATTTATTTTTTACTTTTTAGCCAAAAGGAAAACATTGAAGTGTAAGAGAAGAAGGCTTTAAGCTCAAGCCATCATATTGATATACAATATACTATACGGTTTATTACAGTCAGAACCATATGCTCCTTTGTGCATTGTATTACATAAAACCAAGTATTCATTAGCTTAATAGATTTTTGGGTTTGAATTCATATTATACCCAGAGGCAAAATTTAATTTGCTACAATTCAATTATCATTGTGTTGTTGTTTAGCATGCAGAATGCAGCAGATGACAAATATAGATGGAGTCTACAGAAATAGTTCTACAACATTGTAATAACTTTATCTTGTACAGATACAAAGAATTACAATCAAGATGCATTAATACTATTGTTTTTTTTGGTTTTTTTTGGAAACAGTCAACAAATGTGACAATACAATTGTAAATAAAAATGAATTTCCCTGAATGCAAATCTATCAGACAATGCTATGGACATGAGCATTTGGATATTCCTTCTTAGTATCCGCAACAGAAAGTTTTGCTGATTAAACCTATTTGTCGTAGTCTTAGTTAGAGGGGGTGGACCTCACCAACTGTAATGTGGAATGTAATGGACAAAGGGGTTAAAACATCAAAGGATGGCATCTCAGATCTACTAAGAGGTTCTGGCCTTTTAGTAGACCTGGGAAGAGATCTCCGCCAGGTCAGAGTTATTTAGACCAGGACTGACCCTCCAGAGATTTAAGCAACAGTTTCACCAAATTTTCTGGTGGAGGCTATTGTAAATAAGCCGCTTTCTGTCTGCCCCATTCCCATTCTCGAAATACCTTAGGTGACATACAGGAAAAGCCAAAAAAATGGCGGAAAACTCTCTAAGGGAAGCACTAAAATAATGAACATTTCTTACTACTTCCACTTCCTCTTTACTCCATCACTACCGCTGCTTATTTACTTCCCAACCACAGGAAACAAAAGGAGCCGATGACTGGTTGGAGTGTTGACCTAACCTAAACTACACAATTCCTTGTAAGGGTATGTGCGCATGGATTGGATATGATGGTACTAATACTGGAAATCCACTATAATTTAACTTTGTTTGTACACTACTATTTTTAAGCTGTTCTACAGAAATAGTTTTAGAATTTTTTTACGTATATGAAATGTGATTCCATTGCATGTCCATATGAATGTTGTTTTATAGATCTGATAATGGACGTAGTTCACTTCCGATGCACTTAATCGCAAAATTAAAAAGTCACCTTTATTCGAAATACTTCAAAGTGTGGACTTCCGATTTCAAATAATAAAAATGATCCAACACCTTCTTCTATTCCCCTTTTTTGTCACCATCCCGCCCAACTCCAGGCCTAGCCAAACCCTGCAATCTTCCTGCACTGTCAGTATCCTTTGAAAAAAGTGAAAATTGACTAGAGAATTCGGAGCGGGCCATCTTTTCTTCCTAAATTATTGTATATTCTACTGCTCATCGAGCACCCCAATGGTTGGTCTTTCATTTCTGTTGCTTCATGTACCATCCATCTCTGGAGCAATTACGGTTATCTGGTTCAACTAAAGGTAGTGCCGGTACTGACTTTCTCTAAGTTTTTTTGCCCTGTCCATCTCCTGGTCCCTTCACAGTTGGAGTTATACCGTCGCTGAAACCACTGCAAAATTAGGCAGGACAAATATTAAAAAATACATTGCCTCCTATTAAATTAAAATTTTATAGAATAGGTTTTTTGCTTTCTAGCAAACTGCTTTAAAATCCAATCCAAAGTCTTCCATATGTAAATGCCATGGAGCATGAGGAGGTTACCCGCTCTACATCCCTCTCGCTGTTTATCAGGTACAGTTCAGCTCTTTCACGTGGCTGTTTCGTATTCTTTTACATTTATGTGCTTTTTATCTGTCAGCATAGAATTATTACAATCTAATGGCTCCAAATATGTCAGAATATCCCAATCTGCTTTACAGTTCAGCTAATTATTAAAAAATGTGGGTGGCTTTAAACAGGAGCGTAGAGGACAGCTGTCAGCTGGCATTCAATTTCTAGTGCCTAATACACATTGAATGTCTGCGAGAAGACGTGTTACATGCTTTGTGTCAGTAGACCTGTTGTGTCATTAGTGTGTTTTACAAAACCAACAAGATAAAGGGATTTCTTCAAGAATCTTGAAGTAGTTTAGCGGGTCAGCAAGAAATCAATCGAAGTCATTATGGTTTCCTGCAATATTAGATTTGCTGAAACATGAAACAGAACCTGACATTTACTTAAATGGTGATGTGTCATTAGGAGGTGACCTATTGTTTGAATTGGTGCACATACTTTAAAGGGTTTTTCAGAGAATTGAAAATAATTCACATGGGAATATTTGAAAAACAAAAGGCTACTGATGTCAGCGGTGCAACAAGGACCAAGAGGGCTCCAGTGCAAACTTTGGATTGTGGTCCCGTGTACCCAAATCCTTAACCACTGCACCATTTATTGTTTGCAGGCAGCTCTCTGGACAGCAGCTGTGCTAAACTTAGCTCCTGATCCTCCAGTCCTCAGTTCCTTTTCCCGGTTTTGCTGCACCAATTCCTTTATTGAAAACCCTATTTAAACACAACCTTGCAGTTCCTTCCTTGAGATTATTGTGCTCCCAGGCTGTTTTTGTCAGAATCTGCTGTACTTTTATTATGTACCACTAGTGGCTGCTCTTTCCCTGTCTTCTTGTGCTGCACTTCTGCTCCTCACCACTAGAGGCTGCTGTAATTGTTTTTGAATTTGCCCTTAACTAAGATGGTTGCTTGAATGCCATCGTGGGGGCCATCTTGTTTCCTGTTTGGGCCTATAAAAAACCATGAGGCAATACTAACATTGCTTGAGTATTGTCACTTGTTACAGGCTCCTGCTCCCTAAACTGTCTTACCCAGACTGTTTGTACCTACATGTTTTATGCCTGCTCTGATCTACCCCACCATGTGCATTATTGCTATTCGTATTGTAACAGTAATCTAGCTTGTGTCTCCTGCTCTTCTGCTATTGACTTCTATTGTGTAGCCACCACCGGTTTTGTTCTAAACTTCCTGCTTCCTAAAACTCAGGCTTAGACCTCTTGATGTATCCGGGGGCAAGGATTATGCTAGGTCTGAACTGGTGTAATTTTGTGTAAAAACTAGCAAATGAAAGTTCACTGGTTTTTCAAAAGAACGCAGGCATGGGGCAAAAAAGACGGCTACAGTGTCTCTCTACGCTCCATCCATGCCCATATGGTGTGGAGGTGGTGTAGTAGCTATTGTTATAATTTTTTTTACTGCTTCTAAGCCAGAAAACTGGTTAAACTGGAAGGGGTTAAGCTTTAATAATTTTAATACCTTTAACTTAAGCTCTTTTAATTCCATTTTAATGTACTGGAAATCCTTTGAAGATGCTGTATGTATGTATATATGGTGTGTTCGATTGTAACTCACATGTGTGCGTAAACAAGTAGATATATTTTTTTTTAAGGGGTAAGGGGGGCCCCATTTAGAAATCTGTTATAGGACCCTGCCTCTCCTAGTTACGCCCCTGCCTATACCCAATACTTCTTTGGGACTTTTGGAGAAATCTGAGTACATTTTTTTAAGATCACTGGATGTGTATAATAAAGTATCTGAATTAAATATTTAAGTCTTCATTTGTTTAGGGGAACCAATGGCATTGGTCAGGTTTTATTCCAAAGAAAAATGTTAAAAATAACATGACAGAAGACCAGGAAAGGATTTTGAGACCTGGGATTGTCACATGTAATAATAGTTTTCAGAGAAGCTTCTTCTATGCAGACATAAAAATATACAATTATTCTTCAGAAATTGATGTATATTATGGATATGCCAGAGGAGTAATTTTAAATCTCAATCAAGAATACATAATCGTGCCCAGCACTTTGTGTGCGCCATTTTTCATTCTGGTAACTTCTTATGTGGCCTTTGGGCTCACTCTGCCTCCAGGGCCCTGGTGTGACTGCTATCTCTGCAAGTCCATACCGCTTTGCCCCGGGATATGTACTTTGTTACTACAACAATGCATATAAAACAATGCCTAGATAGCAAATATATTTTTCTGAACTTGCTATTTTTCTTAAACCTCTGAGTGCACTTTCATGTATGTAAGTGAAAATCAACTCTCATGTTTCTCCAGGGCTCTCCTTAAAGCCTTCACTACACTGCCAGCTACACAGTTTGAGGCAGTCACACATCAAGTCCCCGATGGCTTTCTCCTAGCAGCCTTTTAAATGTGTTGAATTGGTTATGATTGACAAGCCCCAGAGAAACCACGCCAAGTATGATCAGTCACAAAGGGGCACAGATATTTTTAAGTTCCCTTTTGGATATATACTGGATTTTGTTTGTTTTATATATAGTAGCAAAAAATGAGCAATGACTGCATGGAAACATAGTAAAAGTATTAAATTGTGTTATTTTTCATCCTTTGAATAAGAATATGTGGTTTTTAGTTCTATAATATTTTAGATGGGTTATTAAAGGACTACCACTAGTCACATAACCAGCAGTCAGCATGACTCATGACTGATGGTAAAAACTGCATGGCCTCCCCCATCTGCCAGGAAGTCCTGAGTCCTGCTGCTGGTAGGTAACATGACCTGCTGCTCTTGATAGCTAATCACAATTTTTAACAGGGTAAGCATTGGGTCACCTGTATAATATTGTTCCTGTTAAAATTTGGGGTTCGCGGCCAGGAGCCGGGAGTCAAATAACCAGCAGTCGACATGACTTCTGACATCCTGTGACCTGTGTTCTGCTGCTTTCTGGCATATGGAGAGGTCTGTCCAAGCTATTACTGTCTGTACATCGCCTTTGTCATAACCACTCCCCAAATCAGTGGTTGGCCCCTAGAGCCACTGATATGCAAATGGTAATAACGGAGGAGGTGTGCAGATGGTAAAAACCGCATGGCCTCGTCCATATGCCCAAAAGTCCTGAGTCCTGCTGCTGAGAGATCACAGCTCTCGGTAGTTAACCTCAAACTTTAACAGAGTAAGTATGATATGGTTGACCCTATTAGGGTCTTATACCTATTTTTTGTAAACTAGTAGGGGATTTACTACTGAATAACGTAGGCTTAGGTAAGAACATTTTTTAAATAAAAAGACTGCTGAAGTTCTATTCCAAAGAGTGATAGTTGGAGGTACTGGATTAAATCAATTAAGCAAAATGAATCATGTGTCACTTACTGCAATATGATATTTCTGAATCCAAATCCCCAACCATTCCCCAAATTAACAAACTACAAAAGCATCATCTACAAAACTCTATTTTTGTGCTGTTTCATGATAAATGGTTTGGAAATGTCTCTCCTGGGAAGGCACTGGGACTTGCCACTTGCTAGATGGTATGAAGTAATAGACCTCTAATATATTGCTCTCATAAATTATAGTTAGTAATTAAGCTGAAGTCATGCAGTATGACATAGTGCTCTATATCACTGAAGCAAAAAAACTTTGCAGAGAGACAGACAAGCCATCTGCGTAATTTGCTGCTAGACAAGTAAAATACAGAAGAAAATATTCCTGTATGAACTGGGCCCAAGGAGTAAGATCGCTGTTTCCTTTTTGTCTTTTGTGTCTCATGTATTATGTGTGATACAATGTATTATATAGTCAGAGATGAAGAGACTTACTAATAGTTAAGTAATTGATGAAAACCTTTAAAATCTATTATCCCATATTTTAGTTATGAATACAGCACAGTCTTTCAAAGCCCGGACCAAAATAGCAGTGCAAACACCAGCAAGAAAAGATGAAACTGTAATTAATTATTCACCACTAGTTCAGACATGAAAGGGATAAAAGAACATCTCACGAAAACATTCCTGCTAGTAAAAATGCCATCCGTTTGGTCTCACCAGATATCACCATCCACAGTACTATCGCTATGAATAGTCATAACCTTTCAAGGGCAAGAAATTGTCTTAACCTTATTGACCAGTGAAACAACAAAAGTTATTGATACAAATTAAATGTAAGGTTCCAAAATGGTTTGGGGAACAATGGGGTAATTTATCATTAGAGCGACTCTTTGCAACAGTTCTATGTCTGTCTTTAGAGTTCTGCGGCATTCAGATTCATCAAAGGAAACCTACCATCACGGATCTACCTATTAAGGTGGCAGGTCCATCTAATGAATAGCATCCAAGCCCTTTTGAGGACTAATCCTTCAATCTCTGCTAACTTTTTAAATCTTTTATTACCCTAACATGCAAATTTCTGAAAGAGGCTACTGGGGCATGGAGTAACCGGAGTAACCTCATTCAGAAATTTGCATGACAGGGAAATAAAAGGTTTTAAAAGTTAGTGGGGACTGAAGGATTAGCCCTAAAAAGGGCTTGGATGCTTTTCATTAGATGAACCTGCCTCCGGACTACCTTAATCCATGAAGGTAGGTTCCCTTTAAAGTGCCTCTTTGCTCTTGGTAAACCTGCTGCCAGTATCTTATGTGGTGTGGGTTGTTTGTGAATGTTGCATGAAAAGTCGCAAAAAAACATCAAAAGTCACAACATAGACCAGGGCTGGGACAGGCGTAAATTTGCGCCAACAGAAATTCATTATTAGTATGAATATCACCCATGTACCAATTACAGATCTTCTCCAAACTCATCAAAATGCCTCTTCTAACTCCATTTTCACATGATATAAGTCAAGTTTAGTGGATGCAGGAGGAGTTCAGCTGCTGCTATCTTCGGTTCTACAGTAAACGTGCTTTTTATGTCATATTAAAGAAAGTCTACCATCAAAAATAAAGAATGATAAACCAGGGAAACTTACTTATAGATCCAGGCACCATAGCTGGGGTAATCGTGTTATATACATAGTATGCTATATACCAAATGCAGCATAATGGGGCACATTTACTTACCCGGTCATGCGTAGTTCACAAAAGTGCAATGTCTGACGATCGTGCACTGTGTCACGATTCACAAAGATCGTGCGCCCGATATCCTGCATGTGTCGCTTCCCGGTCAGGTCCTCCGGAGTTCACCTTCATCTTCCTGGTGCATGTAAATGGTTGATCTTGCGGCACAATTTGAAAGTTAAATCCCACGCTCAGTCTGAATCAGTCGGATCATCCGACTGCACGCTCCCCCCGATTTCTGTTGCATGAAAGCCAGTGCAGCAGCGCCACAATCCCCAGTTAAATACCTGTCCCAGCTGTGCAAATCCTGGAAACATCAGAAAAACCAACAAAAGTGCAACCGCAGAGCCTTAGTAAGCCCCAATATGTATATAATGGTGCACATCCTCCATTCTTCAGCGTGTCAGCTCAGATGCCGGGGCCCCCTTACACTGCAGGCTATCACTGTAGTTACGCCCCTGTTGCAGAGTTTGTCCACCATCATTTGCCTAGTCTGATGCCTAACCACAAGTCTGGTTGTGAATTTGCCATATCACTGCAGTATTGCAACTAACAGAAGCATCAAATATAGTGAATTTTAAATGCCTTATAGTTTTCATGCCAGCTGGTCAGCAGGAACTAGTGTTTCCCTTAGTCAGTGTTATACAATGTAGTATAAATTAGTAGCCAGTGATATACAGTACAGCAGCTTATAGACCACCATTAGCAGATGTGTAGATGTTTTATGGGAGATAAAGGTTATCTTATTTCCATTGTTAGTAGGAGACATTCCTCTTCCTATCATTGCGTTAATGTAAGTAAACAAAGTCATCATACAAGTATGAGCTCCAACATACAGGCACAAATAACTCCATATTTGGTGGTAATAATCATGTGTCCCTGATACAGAAGGTAATAATGGAGAAGAATATTGTTTTTCTGTACTATAACTATAAAGCATGTCCTTGCCACTTCCTGCACACCACCAACGCACAAAATTTTTCTCTCCTGATGTGTAGAGGTAGAAATAGAAGAACGTTGAACATCATTACACAAAATGATGAAAATACCTTATTATACATTTCCTCTCTGCTGATCCAGATTCATTTACAAAGACTGCATTATTCAGAATAACGTCTTATGTTACTGTATATTCTCAGTGTCCCCCGTGATGCCGTGTCCTCATGCCACCTCATATTCTAACATTTACTGTGACACATTTTTGTTTCTGAAATAAAGCTGAGCTTCCTAGCATAATGGAGATGTCAAGACTTGCCCCAAGTCATTCTGCTACTAGTTCCTTCTCCGTTTATTTGGAATGCTATGTTAATGGCCTGGTTTTAGTTAAAGAAAAGCCTAAGGTATATGATTTAGAGCACTGTAACACGTCATCCAAATCCTTAAATTCCAGAACACAGAACAACGTTAAATCTACTTGCAATATTTTATTCTATTCGTTACAGGGTTTATATTATTTTATTTTGTAAATTGCCAATTTTCTAAATTTGTCTTTAAATATCGATTTTTTGGGTGAAAAATACACTAAACAAACCTTGTATCATCACTTTGCTGGAGGTTTAGGACTAGGCTTCAGGACTTTTGGAGATTGTTGATTTTTCACCGGACGACTGTAGAGGAACCATGTGGCATGAAATATAGTTATCTTCTTGCTATTACTGTATAATGTTACTGCCTCAAATTATTCCAAAGGTGAATCTTTTCTTATAAATTAATGTTGCGAAGTTCCTTTCTTATTCCTGTTAAAAATGTATGCCTAGTTAGACAAATAGGTGTTACCTGTTGTGGTATGCCCCAGAACAGTCTAAGGCTGCATTTACATGAACTTGCGCTGGAGAGGAGGAGGAGTGACCTCGCTCTATAGAGGTGCAAGAACAAAGTTAAATCAAGTTTTAAAGGGAAATGTGTTTACTTTTCATATTTTAATGGACTGCTTTTAACGAGAAATAATGCCACTTTCTCTTCTGTTAAACAAGACAATATAGGTAATGTTCAATAAAGGGGGAGAATTCCATAAACTCACTCACAACCCATGACACCTACTTAACAAGTTAATCCATTCTTTGACTTCGGGGAACCGACACAGCATCAAGGTGACTCCAGACAGGACCATAGTCAGGATAAAGGGTCATGTACAGGTTGTACAGGCAGGTCATGAAGACACTTGTGCTTCTGGCTAAGGCTGGGGTACACAGAGTTCTGCATCAGGCTGGCAATACACAGGGTTATGAGTAGGATTGGGGGTTCACGGGGTTCCAGCTAAGGCTGGGGGTAGGCAAGGTTCTGGCAGAGGCTGGGGGTACACTGGGTTAGAGCAACAGAGTACTTGAGTAGCACAGCTAGCAGAAAAAACTATTACTAACCCATACCAACTAAGGCTACATTCACACTAACGTATGGGGGATGTATATACGGCCGACGTATATACGGCCGATATACGTCCCCCATACACTTCTATGGGCACACGGCACCCTATGGGAGCGGTACGGTGCAGCACACGTGCGGCACCGCACCGTTCCGTACCCGGGAAAAAGATAGGATACGGGATCTTTTCCCGTAATACGGCGCCGTGCACCATAGGTTGCTATGGAGAGGGGCGGGGGTGAGCTGCGCTCACCTCCTCCTCCTCTCCCCGTACACTGCCGTTGCCCGCTATGGTACGGGCGGGCAACGGCAGTGTGAATATAGCCTAAGCATTAGCAATTTATCCAGCCATGGATGCCACCCCCACCAACTGACTGGCTAGAGCCTGAATTACTCCAAACACATAGCTGAGAAACTCACAGAACCTAGACAATAATGCCACTAAGCTTTCCTAAGAACAGACACCCAGCTGAACCCAGGAAATCAACTCAGCAAGGCAGCTAACAAAAACACTCAGCATAGTAGCCCTGGGTGAGATCAGGAAACTCAGAATTGAGCAGCCATGGTCCATGACAACCTGGACATATATAAGGCATACTTAAGGCATATTTTTTTTGCAACTAACCATGAACCTACAACGTATCTGACAATAAACTGGAATTAGCAGTAAAATAAAAGTATGAAAAAGCATACACTTTTGGTACAAACACCTGTGTGTCAAATTCTGCATCATTCGTACAGCAGTCATAATCCTGTTTGCCATGAGGGATTTCAGTTCTCAGAAACTCTGTCCTTGCGCCTCAAGGAATTCCTAAACTGAACCTCAGTTCACTGGGCTGAACTTGCTAATAATTCCTGGTCCAGTCCAGGAAATCCAGGAAATCCAAGAATCTCTTTAATGGATGATTAGTCTTACTATATTGAATGTGCCTGTCCCTTTCACTTGAATGGTGATAAATACAGCAACCAGGCCACAGACAAGAGTGGATCTACTTCTGAAAACAAAATAAAAATTAATAAAATTAAGTAAACTGTCATTCTAATTCCCCAGTGGTCATGTGAATTGTAAAATTCCAATGCCCACATTCCAGGGGGGTTACAATAGCTTATAGTAGAAACAATTTCTCCATAAATTATTTGATATTTCTTGTTGTCACCTAACTATTAATATTATTATTACAGCTGTATTAAAAATAAAGTAAAAGAGCGGTGAGAGTGCTATTATCATGACCATTTGAAAGGGAAATTGTGCGTTCTGTATGGCAATTATAACCGTACGATTATACAGAAATGACTTATACTTTTTACAAATAAATTTCATTGTAATAAGTACTTCCTCCTGTGTATAACTGCCGCCATTTATTAGAAATCATTAAAGGTTGGGCGCTGTATAATTTGTTGAATTTTTTTCAATTTTAGAAAGACCTTAAAGACCTTATTTAGTACAGTAACCAGGTAAATGCGAATCGCGAATCTTGGCATTATAAGCAATTAATCTACAAATTGTGCAACACTGCTGGCTCTCCATCTGTCCTGGGATATGAAAAAAAAAGGCACAGAATTGACTAATAATGCATCAGTGCATAATGAGGTGAACTACATAATGAGGTGAGCCTGGAGAAACAGGAGAGCATTCCACTCCGTCTCTATGTAGGTTACATAGGATGCCAGGTGCAGAACCAGTGATGCAATGCAGGCTCCGGATGGCTCCTATTTGTTATGTATACATCAACCTATTTGTGTACAATACACCTCCTACAAACTGGCATAGATTGATATTGTAGAGAATACTTCAATTATGAACCATTTACCTATTTATCATGTTGGAATCAGGCTAATAAATTATTCATAAAACACAAAATAAGAGATGTTATTACATTTTTTGCACAATGTTTAATACAGTATATACTCTAAAGCGTATATATTAGCACTTAGATTATATAGGTGCCTACAGCCATTATGTGTCAGCCGTCTGGTGCCTAGTCCTTGTCTCGGAATTTTTCTGTAGGGATCCTTTCACTAGCCCGCTGCCCAGCATTCCGCATTGTCCTTGTTGCTAAATGTTTCTCTTATTGTAGTACCTTATGGTTGTCAGTTGACTACCCCTTGTCACTGACTCTGCTTTGTTATGGCAGATGCTACTAGCTATAGAAATAATAATAATTCCTTTATTTATTTAGCACACACGGATTACATATCTCTACACGGAGCTTGCCGAACAGTACATAGCAATATGATACAATAGTACTTTATTGATCCCTTTGGGGAAAATTGTTTTGTATATAGTGTTCCGGCAGAGACAGAGACAGGCTTAACATTACAGTTACATACATACACTACAAGAGGCACGTTCTTATATGTTGCTAGTAGCTTAGTTGCAAACAAACAGTTACTTTGTGATATAGCAAAATAAGAGCCTTGGAAATCAAGTGATTTGATTAGGGGTGCATCTGCAATAATGTGTGTTGAGCCTGTTACCTTAGGGCAGCACCAAATGAGCAAGGTATGGGTAAGTCACAAATTAAGGATCCAAGGAAGCTGCACCTCAATAGTATAAATGGGTTATTCATCGACAGAGAGAAACATACATTACATCCATTTCGAAAATAGCTCCATGGAGGGGTGAAATGTTGTATATTTCTCAATGTTGGTGAATAACCAATTTATGCTTCATGGGGTGCTGCTTCCTTTGCTGCTACAAAAAAAGTACCTTAATATGGTGCTAAGAGTCAGACTTTCTGTACTGAGCGGTAGCGTTGTGGAGACTTACTTAAAAGCAGTGAAAATGTGTGGGACGAACTGTCCACATGGGTGGGATAAAATGCATGGACAACTGGCTACAAAAATAACTTGAGATATTTATATTGGATTGTGATCGGAGGGTGGGACCTTCCTCTAGGTGACCTCAAAAAACAGATTGGTTAGATTTATCCTTGGGTGTGATGCTAGCAGAACCTGCTTTATTCCCTGAGTTTTAATTTAAATATTTAAACTCAATCCTTGTTGTGTAGCATCATTTTGTTTTATTTATTTTCTTTTTAAGTATTTTTTGTACATTATTTGTAATAAACTTGATAGTTTTATAGAATAATGCATGATTTTCAAGCACTTTCTATATTATATCTGCATCCATACTGCTATATACAATTAGCTATTAATACAGTTTACTAATTTAGCCTAGTAGTCACAAGTCAATCATAATAATTCATAATCATTGTACTTAAGATTCTAAAGCCGGGGTACTGATTTTTCTTTCCCTCCTGGGTGCCTTTATTTCTGCAAGGACGCTCAATGTTTCAGAATTCACTAAGCAAATGCCTGTGAAGTTGTCCCTTGGGACTTTGTCAGTCTTTGATCATGCCTGTCTAATCATTTCCTGTCTGCCACTGGATAGGCAATTTTGCTGAGTTGATCACAGGTCTTATGTTAGTAGACTATACATTATGATGAGTGAAACTTCAGCACATATTATTATTTAATAAAACACAGTCAATTTTCCATAAACAGCTACCATCTACTTGGCCTTTATCATGAAAGAATAGAATAATCGAAATTGGTAACCCTTTTCATCCAAAATGTATCACCCAATGACTTACACATGTAGCAAAGTACAGAAGTAGATGATGCAAATGGATCGCTTCATATGTACGACACAAAATCATATGTCATATTACACAACATTAAAAAAAAACCCTATAAAAAAAAGAAAAACCCTATTATGTTGTTTGGAATATATATATATATATATAATATATATATAGAATATATATATATTATACTAGATAGTTTCGTAAAGGGGGTACTTCAATTACCCAGATATTGACTGGGGGGCAAGAACATGCAGGTCCTTCAAAGGTAGCAGGTTCTTGTCAACAACAAAAGACAATTACCTGTCACAATAGTCCTGAGAGCCAACAAGAGGGGGGGCCTCTGCTGGACCTTATCCTAACCAACAGACCTTGAGTGGGATAAATTACAGGTTGGGGGGAACCTGGGGAATAGTGATCATATATCATTGATTTTGTAACTACGGTTTACTAAGAACGTTAGGGAGGGGCAACCAACACTCTAAACTTCAGGAGGGCAAATTTTCAAGCAACAAGGGAGACCTTAAAGCCATAGACTGGATGATGTTTCAAAGACAAAAGCCCCCCAAAAATGGGAATTTTTTCTTATATATTCTGAAAAATTCTGTGAGAAACACATACCTTATGGGAAAAAGCATAAGAGGAACAAGAACAGCCAATGTGGCTAACTAGTCTTGTAGGAAAGCAATAAGCGAAAAGATAGGCATTTAAGGTGCTAAAACGTGAAGGTAACGATGAGGCATTACAGGATTATAGAAGAAAAATAATCCTGTAAAAAGCAGATAAGGCTGCAAAATAGAGACTGGAGAAAATTGCCAGAGAGAGCAAAAATAATCCCAATTATTTTTCAAGTATATAATTATAAGAAACTAAAACAGAGGTGTGTGGTCCCCTTAGAAATAACATGGGGGTCATGGTGGAAGGAGATGAGGAAAGGCCGTCCTACATTGTCGCCTTCTCAACTGTCCTTTCCCAGGAAAATCCCCTGGTGGAAGACACAATGAGGAATAATGTAAATTCTTTTTGAGGTCAACAGTTTAACCCAGGAAGAGGGTACGGCGCCGCCTCGCAAGCACTAAGATAGGATAAATCACCGGGCCAGATGGCATACACCCCCGGGTTCTGCATGAACTATGTACGGTGATAGACAGACCTTATTTTAATATTTGAAGATTCACTGAGGACCGGTTTTATGTCCACAGACTGCGCATAGCAAATGTGGTACCAATTCAAAAAAAAAAACAAATAGCGTCCTGGAAACTACAGACCCGTGAGTCTAACTGCTGTGGTGGGGAAAATATTTGAGGGTTTTTATTAGAGATGCTATCCTGGATATCTCACTGTGCACAACCTTATAACCCAGCGTCAGCATGGGTTTATGAGAGATCGGTCCTTTCGACTAATCTGATTGGTTTTCTACGTGGAGAAGTTCAAGACTGGATCTTGGGGACGCTGTGAGTTGTATATCTGGATTTTTTCAAAGGCATTTGACGCCGTGCCCCATAAAAGGTTGGTATATAAAATGATGACTTGCTTGGGAATAGAGAAATCTGTGTAGTTGGGTAAGTAATTGGCTTAGTGATAGAAAACAGAGGGTGGTCATTAATGGCACATTCTCAGATTGGGTTGATGTTACCAGTGGAGTGCCACAGGGGTCAGTATTGGGGCCACTTCTTTTTAATATTTTTATTAATGACCTTGTAGTGGGTTTACACCGTCAAGTTTCAATATTTGCAGATGATACTAAGCTGTGTAAAGTAATAAATACTGAGGTCGATAGTTTAGCATTACAGAGGGATTTGTGGAAGCTTGAGGAGTGGGCAGAGAAATGGTTGATGAGATTTAATGTAGATAAATGTAAAGTTATGCACTTGGGCCATGGAAACAAAAAGTATAATTATGTTCTAAACGGTCAATTACTTGGTAAAACTGGAGCTGAAAAGGACTTGGGGGTATTGGTGGATGGTAAACTTAATTTTAGTGACCAGAGCCAGGCAGCTGCTGCCAAAGCAAATAAAATTATGGGATGTATCAAGAGATGAATAGATTCTTATGATAAAGACATAGTTTTGCCCTTATACAAATCCCTGGTCAGACCACACTTGGAATATTGTGTACAGTTTTGGGCACCAGTGTATAAAAAGGATATAGTAGAGCTGGAACGGGTGCAGAGGAGAGCAACCAGGATTATTAGGGGAATGGGGGGATTAGAATACAATGACAGATTACAAAATTTGGGATTATTCAGTTCAGAAAAAAGACGACTGAGGGGAGACCTCATTACAATGTACAAATACCTGAACGGACAGTACAAGGATCTCTCCAAAGATCTTTTTATACCTAGGCCTGTGACCAGGACAAGGGGGCATCCTCTACGCCTAGAGGAGAGGCGATTTTACCATCACCATAGACAAAGGTTCTTTACTGTAAGAGCAGTGAGACTATGGAACTCTCTGCCGCAGGAGGTTGTTATGGCGGACTCTATGTACATGTTCAAGAGAGGCCTGGATGCCTTTCTGGAGAGCAAAAATATCACGGGTTATGGGGATAAAACATTTATTTAATTCTTAAAGGTTGGACTTGATGGACTTGCGTCTTTTTCCAGCCTTATATACTATGATACTATGATACTATGACATTGGACAGTTTTCAATAAATTGATGTACCTGTGCATTTGGCTCCTTTGATAGCTTCACCCTGTTCTCTGCATATATACACTACTATGTCTCTCTCACTGCTTTAGATTATCTTAATGGAGTCTCCCACTGTGTCTCTTTTAACAGTCCCTCTCACTGACAGACACAGGAAGAGGGGAAGGGGAGTAAGGATGAGTCATAATCTCCTGCTGCAGCTCCTTCTATTCCTCAGTGCTTAGACGTGTAAATAAAGTATGATGGAGAGTCTGCATACAGCACAAATTTAAGGATCAGGGATGCTGAATCACTTGATGAATAATTAGGGATTATAATTAAGGCAGTAAAGGGCAATTTATGTGAAACAGTGACCAATTCCTTTAAATATGACCTTTCATGATCTCCAACTATTTGTAGCTGTCAAAAGATTCAACTTATTCTGCTGCAGTTGAAGTTTACCTCCATTCCCCACCATTCCCAAGCAAATATGCCATTATTTTTAGAACCTGATATGTTAAACTCTGTACTATTTAATGGGTTGTATCTGGTCCAGCCTAAGACTGTGCATCTGGAAGTAGAAAGCATAATAAGCATATCTGGTGCTGAAACTGATGGTACTGGTCATTCAATAGTGATGGGGGCTAGAGCCTATTATAGTCCTATTATAGGACCTCTTCTTTATTTTCTCTATGGTCAGCTTAAAAAAGTTGCCCCAAGTTGCGCCATTATCTGTTTTCCACAGGTCCCGGTGCTTGGACTTCCACTGATCATGACAAAAAGGTTTCCAGTTTTCCGTTTTAATTCTCTCTATGTGACCATCGACATAGCTAAAAACTTTTATCCATCAAATAGCATATCCTGTGGATAGGGGAAAAATGAATCTAATAGCCAAGGATAGTTTACCATAAATTTACCCATTAATCTAATAACCACACTCGAAACTTTACAAACCCCACAGAGGCACGAAAAGTTTTGTAAACACAATACTTGGTGTTTTTCTCTATAACTTAGATCCATAACATCTATACTTAACATCTAAAACATACAAGGAAAAATCACATAAAGTTCTTATTTTTTTTACCAGGAAGAACAGAGTAAATTATAGTTAACATCCAAGAGCTAAGACAAGGTGAAGGAAAATTTTCAGTTACTATGAGGAATCATTTTAAATTATATGTGTTGCTTGAAGCTCGGCTCTCAGCAGGTGTGAAAGAGCTAAAGGAGAGGATTAAAGGATCAGCCTAATTGGGCTATTGTGTGAGGCCAATTAACTGTTGCGGCAAGAAGGATGAGTAAGCCGGGCATTTCGTACTATTTTTAACTTGAGCCAATGTTTTGGCGTTCCACTTTATAAAGGGATCTTTGATATCTTTGTCTAAATTAGTTGAAGTATTCACTTGTTTCTTTGTTGTATGGTATTCTATGAAACGGTGCCTTGTAGATGCATAGTTGTACCAATGAAAATCTGCTATCACTAAAATTGTTCAGCGGTGAGGACCACATTATACATACCCTAGTAGGAGGCCACCATCCAGAAGGTAGTGGGTTTATAAAATGTTATCTTAATGTGTTTTATCAAACTTGTATTTAGTTTTATTAATTTAGCCTTATGGTTATTGGTCTTCGTACATTATGTGGATGTGCGTTTCAAGATTTTTTTCAAGTGGTGGTGGAAGCCAAACCATATAAAGATTTTGACTTAAAGGGAGAGTTATAAACTTGCATGGTATCTAGGGATCTTTAGAGCGAGTCAAGGGGCCTAATAAAACATGACCAGGATGACATCATCACAGGTCCTTTAGCCTCTTAACATTGGCAAACTGTAACCCATGCACATATCTGACCACATAAAATAACAGCTTGCCTGCATGGAGTTCTGCATGGACTACTTCTTTCCATGCAGGTTGCTGTGATTTCATGTGATACAAAATGCTGAGATTTCATGAGATATATGCTTAGTTTACAGTTTACTGATATTAGGAGGCTAAAGGATCTCCAATTATGTCAACTTGGTCATATGACATTACTGCTACATGGGGAAGAGCTGTTAGATTCAGCCCGAGGAGGCCACACTCACCTCGACTCGCTACTTTCATCCTTGGACACCAGGTAAAATTTTAAGCTAAAATAAGGGTGTCAATTAGCTACTAGGGCTCTATAGAAACCTGTCACTAGCTGTGAAAAATGTGGTGAAAGGTTCCCTTTAAATGAGTTAAAATGTTTTATAAAATCTGAGATGGCACAGATGCCACTCCTGTTTTTATTACAACCCAGGTTTCTACTTCCTGCCACCTCATGACATACAGGAAATGCAATGCAGCCAATCACAGAAGTGTTGATTGGCCTAAATCTTTTCCATAGCAAAATGGAACTGGAAGTAGAGACTGAAGGGAGAAGTAGGTCATTGGCCATTTTGGAGTCTTGGTAAGAAGTGGATTTGAAAGTAAAATATTAAGGTGATCTTACTTCAACCTGTTGAATCCAATTCTGGTATTGGCTAAAAAGACACTTTAAAAACTGCAGTGATATTTTCCCCCGAAAAATATTTATTAGTGAAACCAAATATTGAGAAAACAACCGATTTAGAAGTTCTGCAGAATATCAACAAGGAGAAATCTGCTAGATTTTTTTTCCAGTTTTCACATGCATTGAAATATATCAATATCCCCCAAATAATTATCTCATATCTTGTCTGATGTTGTTGCAGAATGATGTCGCCCTTATGAAATGACAGCAATTTATTCCAGCAAGCGTCTGTTCAATATTAAATTCAGATAGAGAGATGGAGTTGAGGTATCTGGGTGTTTCATCTTGTATAAACATGGTTAATATGTCTGTTGTTTGTGCTTGCATTAAGATGCACAAAATCAATCTCTATGATTGTAATCAGGTTTACTGAGGGAATTCTAGTGTCTTCAATTAAACTGCCTCTGCAGATTAATCATGATATATAATAATATACAATAAAAATTTATGAAAAATCAGATTTCATATGTTTTAGAATAAAATCTTGGGGTGAAGGTGGCATGTTTCATGAGATTTTAAACATTGTACAGGAAAATGGCACATTTTGGCCAAAATACTGCATGTCTATTACGGTAAAAATATAAAATTTGGCAAAAAATTTGTAAAGATGACATCCCACTGGTCATGTGGCATATGCCATGAGGCTAAATGGTGAGAAGGCATGGGAAGAAGAAGCCCATATTGTATACCAGGTATTTGTTAAAAATATGGTGACAGGTTCCCTCTAATACTTTCAGCGCTTTACATGATTATTCACATAATGGAACTGTGAGTTTTTTTTAATATTATGTTATTTTTGCAAATGAAGGATGAGCTGTAATTTTCAATTGCGCCATTTTGGATTTTAACATAATTTTATTTATAATATATCCATCAATGTTATTTTGCTGTAAGAAGACATCTAGACCCATTTGAAGCTCTCTGCTATTCCTGCTGTGTCCAGCTCTTGAGACAGGCTAATCCACAAATTCACAGTTTTTAAAGTAGAGAAGCATTGTCTCCTCTGGTTGCCCCTCGTCTTTTTATGTAAGTAGTAATTAAGACAATTTTAGAGCAAACATTTCACCAAGAACGTAATTTTTTAGCGGGTGTCATTATTTGATGGGGCATCCCCACTGGTATTTGTTTTATCCAACTGAAGTGTTCCTGTGTTGAAAAGATTAACATTAATTTGCCAATGAAAGCAAACAATGGCTTCTGCAATTCTGATTTCTTTAAAGGAATGAACTAGTAAATGTGAGGCTTTTTCTAAGTAAAGAACAGGAACAAAACATGTTCTAAAACATGTTCTAAGTATCAGTGGGGTTTCAAATTCCCAACTCCCCGACTATCTGACTGCTGTGACCTCATCAAAAGTTTAGCAAAAGTCGGTGACACCAGTCTTTCATGATATGCCAACTAGCTAGACGATGTGACAGCCCCAGCAGTTATTACTGTCAGCTCCAATACTTTCAACAAAAATTGTTATTGTTACTTTTCAGTTTATGAATACTGAAACAGCTTTGGTCCTCAGTCATAATTGTTCCATATTTTCTTATTATGTGATTATTATTTCTATTATATTTATTATAGAGTTTATACATCTGTTCAGCCTTAAAATAAAGGGAACCTGATGTTCTATTTTTTTATCCTAAACTGGCCCCAGCATGAGGTATTAACATTTTCCCTGGTGCCAAGGTTTTAAAAAACTTATAACGAGTTTTAACCAGTAGAAAGGTTTGTTATGGGCACCATGGGAAAAGTAATTATGTGATTCTGAATATATTGAGGCCAATTCAAAGTGGTAATGTTACCGGACAAGTTCCCTTTTTAATACAAACACATGTCCCCGTCATGAGAACAATATTGGAAGATTTAGAATATGCATTGGCTTTAATTAGAAACTATTGGCTGATTTTTGTTAAATACTACTATGCCAGCAGTAACTCCTAACAGATTCGATACTATTGAATGGAAGAATAACATTGTTTTTTGCTGGATCTAATCAATGTTTGTCAATGGAGACACCAAATGTTTCTAAACTTATTGGTTGGAGTTATTATCATCATTCATTTTTTTGCATAATATCAGTGTAATATGAGGTGTTTTAGCCATAGGAGATGCCTAAATTACTAAAAATATAAATAAATCCTTATAGTACCTTAGCTAACCTTATAAGGACATCAGAAAATCCTATATTTTTTCACATCTACGACTAAAATCTTTAACCCATAATTTGTTTTTTTCTACTTATATCTTGAAGAAAACTATAATTAAATACATGAGACATTTCATGTCTCTTTAGTTCACTAAAATTCTTCTTGCAGAACATCTAGTATTAGTACCTTTTAATGTAGACTGGGATATTTTGGCCTCAATTTATTTATAGACTCAGATTCGGAGTCTTTATTTATGCATGCTTATGTCTTTGGAGTCTGTATTAGGAAGACATGATTGATTGATTGGTTGGTTGGAGGGTTCTGTATTATTTTATGAGTTTTGGCAAGGGAATTAGGTAAAGGTTCAAATTTTCTGGTCCAAATTTGCTTATTTGACTCTAAAAGCTAATAGTTTTGGTAGTTTTGGCTTTGTATTTGTTTGGTGAGGGGAATTTGAGTTATTGTCCACTGGGCGTTACAATTCCTATTAAATAAAACGAGTCTCTATAAAGTGTGATACAAAAGGTGTAACTTGAGGGGATGCAGAAGGACCAGGGGGTCATATGGGTCCAAAAACTCTAAGGACAAGGCCCCTTGACGGAGAGGATAGTAACAATCAGTTGTTAATGTTAGCACAAGTGCATTTGGTGTTTACCATGGATACAGCTTTGTATTAGTGGTAAATAAAGGGGACACATGTTTTGGAAACAACCCAGGATTTATAATTTTCTTAATCTACAACCATAGGAAAATATGTATAAGGCAAGTGATACTGGACACAGTTAACCCTTTCCTAATGTAAAACAATCTCTATGCATCGGGAAAGTAACTATATGCACTGTAAGCAATCAGGAAACTAAACGGAAGGTTGTCCTTCCTCAGTTAAAACTTCAATTACTTTATTCATCGATATTAAAAATCGTAATGACCAAAATTATAGGAAACCACAAGGATCTAGAAGCAAGAAAACAGCAGGACCGGCACTACCCTATCCGCACGTAAAATTACTCCGACTCAGTGGCGGCTGTGTGTGTTAACTGCAGGTGCACATGTAATAATGATGTAGATCAATCAATCCCACGAAGAGCAAAGACACGGCACTCACCGGGACAGGTAACGTAGACAGCTTTATTCGGACGAACACAGGACAGGGGCGATGCACACCACGACTAGGCCTGTACCGGTGAGTGCCGTGTCTTTGCTCTTCGTGGGAAAATTATAGGAAATCTGGCTTAGACTAAGGGAAATTGACTGCCTGAAACGCAACAGCAATTTCCTGTATTTTTGGTCATCACCAATTTTTATATAGATAAATAAAGAAATCAAAGTTTTAACCACAGTGCTGGAACAACCTTCCTTTTTATGCAGCGTAGGCAAATATAATTAATAATAATAGTTCCTTTAGTTATAAGCTTGCCGAATTAATCCCTGTGCCCAACGAGGCTCACAATCTAATCAACCTACCAATACGTTTTGTAGTGTGGGAGGAAACCCATGCAAACTTGGAGAGAACATAAAAACTCTTTGCAGATGTTGACCTGGATGGGACTTGAAACCAGGACCCCAGCACTGCAAGGTTGGAGTTTTAACCACTGGTCCAGTGCGGTGTCACTATTTTGTGGATGATGAAAGTGAGTTGCTATTATATTGGATGAATTCTTCTTGAAGTCCTTTTGAGCAAGTTCATGCATTTGTATTTCTGTGTACGGCGGTGATATTATTTAGATAAAGAAGGTGTATCAGATATGGCTGTATACTGAAGCCTCTTTGTAACATTTCTTAGATGTTATACCTAAGGGCGCCTTGCGTCATGTGTCAATTTGACCCTCTGATAATGAGTTGATGCAGAGATTCCTAATATTTTCTCCCATAAACCCGCACGTTATGGAGTCACAAGCTGTGTACATCATAAATCACCCAGTCTATAAATAGACATGATCTATTTCTTGCTTAGATCTTCTTGGCGTTCCCTATGAACACGTCTCTTCTGGACCAACATAAGTATTCTAACGAGACTCCGAGTATTGTGAGACTAAAACATTAAACCACTAAGATCTGCATGAGTGTACGTGGAATAAAAACTGTTCAAGGATGTAATGATGGCTAAATTATGGATTATACGAGTCATTCAAGCAGCACGGCTATTGCAAAAACACCAAAGTAAGTAACAGAATCCTTTATAATTAAAATAAGTCAGTGAAGCAGTACAACATTTATAGAAAAACAATTCTAGCCGCAGTGCGCAGTGTGAGATATTTATTGGAAATCAGTGTTGGATTGGGAAGAAGATGAATGTATATCTCCGCAGCCACATAGATATGGATTCCTTATTGTGCTTAAATAGGATAATAGCTCAACAAGCAGATGTAACGGTCAGGTCATCCTTTAAAGTTCAAAATAATTACACTTTTGCTTATTATTTTGTATCGGCATGTGTAGGGAAGTGTGAACAAAGGGACTATTGAGCTTCCATGCCAGAGATAGAAATAAATAGCACTCATCATGGCAGAAGGAGGATAGCTTGGAAATTCCACTGCCAGATCCGGTACAGATTATACAGTAGAGGGTATTGTTTCTCTAGAGTAATAAAAAAAAAACAACGCAATAAACATAGAAATTGAGAACAAGACTTAACAACACTTAAGGGAACCTGTCAGTTCCCCGGTGACATATAAACTAAACATATAACCCTGTAGATAAAGTGTCCTGCATCATAAGCATATCTTTATTTAGAAAATATTTGGTCTTCATTTTTATTTATATGTAAATGAGCATTGTGGGGCATCATCGGTATAGCCACGCCGTTCAGTAACACTCTATACGTTCTACTTTCACAGAGAGAGTACTGTCAATGAAGGATGAGTACAACTCATTTAGTGCCACACTTGTTCTCGCAATCATGCCCATGATGCACAAAAATGTTCATTTACATATTAATAAAATTAAGATTTATCTAGATTTAGGCCACATATTTACTCAAGGGGTTTGCCCATGGAAGGAAGCTCTCAAATTTCAATTCCTTAGTGATGTTTGCACAGTAAAGATAATTTTTTACCCCTTATTTCACAATTGTACTCAGTGTTCTTGCTGTTTTAGCTCCTATCACTCAGTGATGGTCAATGTAGTTTTCCCCTTCATGATTCCTCTAGTGCTGTGAGATGCTGAGTGCTGACAGTGTGGTTAGAGTATCAGGGTACAGGTTTATATACACTTTTATTTAGCTTCCAAACATACTACTAGTATGTGACACAGTGACGAAGAGAGATGAGACAGATCAGAGATGAGAGATAATGAGATCCATGAGATGCATATAACACAATGACACACTTCAGCTCTGCTACATCAGAGCCATAACAAATACTGTTAGCTCTTCTACAGCTGAACTAAAATACACACACAGAGATCCTCCACCCCCTGGATAGAGACCTTATCTTATCTGTAGCTTGGAGAGTAAGTCTGTGCACCCTGCTGCTTGTAATGGACGAGGAAGGGGCAGGAGGCAGAGAGGAAAAGCAGGAGAAATTATTCATGAGAATAATCTGCCATGTCTGACAATAATCAGAAGATTTACAGTCAAATCCCAGGGCAACCTAAATTGTGTACACCAGGACTGTTAGAGAAAGGTTGGAATTATATCTGGGAAATGCTGTATTTTTGTTAATAACAATGAATTAGAAAATGTGTTATTTTGCTATCCTGAGTACCTATAAGAAACTTGTCTTTGTGGGAATACCTCTTTAAGAAAGGCATCCTTGTGATGGAGAACACTCACCTACTAGGACATAGGTTTCATTTACATTTGACCTGGTAGCCATAAGGCTCCCTTTAATTTAAGAGACCCTCTGTTACATTGTATCACGATTATATAAATACTATGACATGCACTTAAAAAAGTCAAATGTAAGTGGATATTGACATTATAAATATAAAATAATAACAAATAAGAAAACCAACCCCAAACTATTTGCTTGATGGCCTGTAGTTTTTTTTCTTAGATCTTTTTTTCTTAGAATAATACTGAGGTAGATTGAAATTGAAAAGTAGCCATAAGACAAATAGTGGAATCAGGTATTGATGTTGGATAATAAGATTTGACTTGCATTTAACATTTCTTGGGCATCAAGTGTAATGGCATTTGATAGGGGTGATGTCAGAGGTTCATTCAAGTCGAGTTTGAAGAGGACCTGTCACCCTGAAATTGGCTTACTAGAGTAAGCAGCTCCCAGTGCTAAAACAAATGCAGCGGAGTTACAATGATAGCGTTATCGGAAACTTCCGATAACGCTATCTAACACTGCTGCAGAGTACAGCACAAATTAATCATGAGGGGGCCGGATTATGGGCGGTATTAGGGGAACATGGCAGTCACTGCCGAGCTATGGAGCAAGCCCTGTGAATATGCTTTTAGAGTGGTCTGGCGTTTCCATTGTACTCCACAGCAGAGTTAGATAGCGTCAGCGGAGGTTTCCAATAAGGCTATCATTGTAACACCGCTGCATTTATTGGGCTCCTAGTGCCCAATTTCTGGGTGATAGGTCCTCTTTAAAGACCCTAGTATGAGCTTGAATTGTCATTCCTAAAAAGTGTATTTGCAAAGTGTTTTAAAACTGTAGGAGAAACATATTTTCCCCAACTCTTGAGAGAGACCAACACCTTCACATGGACTAGTCCTGGACTCGTGGCCTTGGGTAGTGGACCACCCTGCTTTTGGGGTCTGCAGTATTATAGCCTGCTCGGGAATCTACAGTATTATAGCCTGCTCTGGGGTCACCAATAGTAATGCACTAACTCGATATACACAATTTGGGTCTGTACCCAATTTGGCAGGTTTGGCACCCACAAACCTGGAGACTGAACAAGTGCTGTCATTAGGCATCCAGGTCTGTGTTTGGGAAAACACAGCAAGGTCTTCATTGACTGCTGAAGCAGCCCAGCTACACATGTGACAGCAAAACACATCTGAAAAAATAAAAATTGTTCAGGGCATTTGTCTGCAGGTGAAAATCAGAAATAATTGCCCTCATTAGGACACTCTGGAGAGCTCATTAATACATGGATAATAAAAGTGCTCTTTTCAGTGATTTGCACACTATAGTATGTGGATAATAAAAGTATTCATCACAGTGAATAGTGCACATTAATAAGTGGTTCATAGAAGTGCTCATCAAAGTGAATCATAAGCATTAATACATGGATAATAAAAGGGCTCTTCTTGGTGAATAGCAAATATTAATATGTGGATAATAAAAGTGCTCATCATAGTGAATAGTGCACATTAATACATGGTTCATAGAAGTGCTCATCAAAGTGAATAGCAAGCATTAATACATGGATAATAAAAGTGCTCTTCTCGGAGAATATCATATATTAATAGATGGATAATAAAAGTGCTCTTCTCGGTGAATAACATGCATTAATACGTGGATAACAAAAGTGCTCATCAAGTGAATAGGACGCATTAATATGTGGATAATAAAGGTGCTCTTCTCAGTAAATAGAATACCGTAATGTCAATAATAATAGTGCTCCTGTTAATAAATGGTGCACACTAATTTGTGGATCATTAAAGTGTTGTTGTCAGTGAATAGCGTGCAGTAATACCTAGATCAAATGTTTGCATGCCATTTTCTGTACCAGAATTGTATTTATCAGTGACCAATTAATACTCATTAAGTTCTTTAGTATGTTTATCATATGAATTGTTTTTGGTTACTACATGGCCAAACAATCGAGCTACATTCATGAATGTTATTATTTGTATCAAGAAATATATTTTCCAAAATACATTCTGTATCAATTCCTCTCTGTTTTCTGGATCTCCGCTTGCTGTTATTCTATTAAAAGCTTATATGTTTACTTCCTGTGGACAGAAATCAGACCATGGTCACACAGGTGCACGGCTCTTATATCACAGAGAGTAAGCAGAGCTGTATGTTAGAATGAACCGTGCACCTGTGTGACCATAGACAGATTTCTGTCCACTGGAAATAAACAATCAAGTTTTCTATAGAAGAACAGAAAACATAGATCTAGAAAACTGCAAGGAATTGATACAGAAAGTATTTTGGAAAATTTTATAACTTTCATTATTCAAATATTTTATTTGCTGGAATTGGAAAACCCCTTTAACAAACTGTAATGAATGATTCATGTTGCATCTATAATATCCAGGAGGGGAGCATAGTCCTCTGTAACCACCACTGAGCCCTCAGTGTAAGATTACAACTCCGCCACTATTGCACCTCTCTTTTTCCAATCACTTGCTCCAGTGGTGGAATCAAGGATATTATTTTGTCTTTAGAGAGTTGATCCAGCTCGGTGGCCACCCATTAATCACCACTGGTGGCTTTTGGAATTGTCAGTAGTAAAATTGTCAGTAAAATACAGGAGTGTTATGTTGTTTTACTTTTGCAAACAATAAGTCAATATATACCAGTGATGGCGAACCTTTTTGAGCCTCAGTGCCCAAACTTTAACCAAAAGCCACTTATTTATTGGAAAGTGCCAGCACAGCAATTTAAGCAGTAATGTATTTCTCCTTGTTCATTGATAGCTTTCAATCCTTCAGCCCCCCCAAGGACATCAACGCAGTTGAAAGGAGGAGGGCAAACTCATCTATCATTGTAGGAAGATTCTGTAGGTAGATTCTTTGAGTTCTGTCTGTTGAACTTCATTCTGGGGTGATGGCCTGGGTGCCCACGGAGAGGGTTCTGAGTGCCACCTCTGGCACCAGTGCCATAGGTTCGCCACCACTGATATATACCATTCTATATCATATCACAATGAATTGATAAAAAAAATATATGTCAAATTAGTACAAGAATAAGAGTTGTGAAATCTCAATCTCAACCATATTTATTTTAGGGTATTCTTCAATTCCATGACTTAAGGTTCATTTTTATACAAAAAGTTCTGTGAAAACCTCACTAGTAGTTTCATTATTTTGCTATTAAGGCAAAATTGGCAAGTGTTATTCTTGGCAGAGGAGACGACAATAAATAAGTCAATAAAACACTGTTTTCTTTTCCAGCTTTCTGTCTTCTAAATATGTTCTTGTCTCTGTTATTTCCTTTTCTATAGCAAGTTATTTTTGTGATAAAAGAAAATAAATCTATCACTGACCAGGGTTCAATAATTTGGGGCTCTCATCAGTAGAAGAATCCCAGGAGACATAAATGTTCTATACGAAGGCTATTCAGAACACGACGACAGGAAAGTCGAAAGATTCTGCTTCTTTATAATACTGCTGGGAAGCTAGCCAACACTAATCAATGTAAGAGATGAAGGTAAGCAAAAGAGAGTACCGTGTGCCTCCATGTGTTAATTAGAAGGAAAATGGTGGATAGCTGAGAGTTCATCGACAGCACCTTCAAAGATGTCTGTCTAATATAGGGTTGGAGATTTTATAAATATATTCTTGTTAAAATGTATGAAACATGTTCTTGCCTTTTTTATATTCTATGAAACTTGACACTTAAATACAATTAAAGTAAGAAATAGAACAATATTAAAACACTTCTACCAGTTCTACATTGAGAGAAAAAATAAAAAATAACAAAAGGGATAAGAAATGTAACAAGTAGAGCGACTTTTTATCTCTCTGCTGTTCAGACAGTAAGGATGCACTGCGCTATGCATGCGCTATCCAAAACTGCTGTCCCTGACTACTTGCCGGCCCTACTCTAAATTGCAGTTGACAACTGGGCAACAGTATCTACCATGGGTTTGTGCAAAAAACAGTAAGAGAAACAAACAAGAGAGACAGATCAGGCAAACCAAGTCAAAATGCTAAGACTGCAGAAAAGTCAATAACTAAAGGTCACAACTAAAGCACAATAAAGTATACATATAACTAGAGCCAGAAGACTTGTCTAGTAAGCAAAGAATGATTGTACAAACTTTTGGCAATCCTGGATTCTGTTTTCTGCTCTCTTGCTACCTTGACAAAGGTGTTGCAACTCTCTACTTGATTAGAACTTTTAGTTATTCCATGTCTTTAATAGAATGGGTTAACTAAAAATATTTTATTTGTATCTCTCTCTTTCTAAACGTCTGTCTCTGACTGTCTCTGCCTCAAACTGTCTCTAGCACTGACCATCTGTCCCCGACTGTCTCTCACTGTGTCTGTCTGTCTCTGACTATCTTGTCTCTGACTCTGGGTTTCTCTGACTGTCTCCGACTGTCTCTGACTTTCTCAGACTGTCTCTGTCTCTGACTGTCACTTTGTCTATGGGTGGATTTATCAGAATTGTCTGAGAGCAGAACTGTTGTAGTTGCCCATAGCAAACCAATCAGAGCTCAAGTTTCATTTTCTCACAATTGTTTATATAATTACGACTGATCTCTGATTGGTATCCATGGGCAACCGGAACAGTTTTACCTCAGACATTTCTGATAAATCTCCCCCTACCTCTGTATCCCTATCCATCTTACCTTACACATGAATGGTCTTATACTCATTGCCTATAGTACCCAATCAAAGCTCAGAGCTCATATTAATGACCCATGGCAGAACAGCAGCCAATCACGATTCAGCTTCCAACTGCCACAGCAGCAGCAGACAATGGCTCCTGTATATAGTGGTTAATAAGTGGATTTTGGAAAGAGCTGGGTTAAAATTTTAGCTCAACACCTAGTCTATGACTTGCCTTAGTCACATAGAGCGGCTGTGCAAGCTTTGGTTATTGTAAATACGAAGGTGCAGATTCCTTTAAAGGACATACATACATACATACATACACACACATACACTCAGCTTTAAATATTAGATGACAAACACCTCACCTTTTCTAGAATATGGCAGATCCAATAAGTGTGCATATATATAGCACTACTGGAAAAGGTTGATACCATGCTTTATGGAGTTGCATGTTGGTGCATTTTCTTAAGCAACCAAAAAACTGGTGCAGGTTGTAGTTGAAATCTACCAGATTCCCTTAATAATTTTTGTGCATCTTGCATTAGCAGGTAAGGAGCCAGCATACACAGAATTAATTTTATTAAACAGACTTTTATTAAATTCCGAAGAATAATCATACATCCCTTGATTTCCTCCTGAATACAGAATATCAGCACACATAATCCTTTCAGTCTAATAACTCAGTAGAATTAAACCTTGAGTCCCTTTTGTGTATGTGCCGGTGACAGACATAAGATTACAGGTGGTCATGGTCTTCCCCCTGTCTACCAATAGTTTACTTTCTATTTCTGACAACCCAGTGATTACCTGTCCCAGCACTATAACAGAGCTGCTATGAGCCAGTGTGTGCCAGCTCTAACAGAAGTCATCATCTAGAAGTCATCATCTTCTGGAAAATGAAGAAGGTGTTGCCTATCACATGGCATTGAGCCAATATTAGGCAGGAGGCTTAGTGTCCATATACTCTTATTAGAGTGGTAATTGGGTCATTAATCTGTAGTCAGGGTATTTGTATGTGTCTTTTTTGCTTTTTATCTGTTTTGAACTTGTTTCATGTCTCTTAGAGGTGTTATGTCAGGCATGTGTGCCTATTTTCTTTTATTTTTTTGTCACACAAAATTCTCCTGCAAATCCCTTCTAAACTTTTTGCCTACACATCCTCGGGGCTGGAGTTTATTTGCACCACAGTTACCCCAATTTACATTTTTTAAAAATGTCCAGATCACGTGCAAACTGAAAAATTCGGGCGAGTCAATTTTTTTTGGCGGGTGGAAAAGTCACAGGAATTGGGGGCGGCAATGCACTTACATACACCGGGAAGAAGATGGTGAACTCCAGCGGACCTGAGCAGGGAAGCGACACATGCAGGATATCAGGTGCACAATGTTAGTGACCATGTTGTTGTCGTTGGACAATGCATTTTTGGAAACTCCTCCGGACAGGTAAGTGCCCCAATGTATTTTAACTCCAGAATGAAAATAAACTGTCCTAACTCATGGAAGAAAAATATGCATCTAATATACAACTGTTACATGTATAGTGTATTGTATAGTAAAAGTTGGAGAGGAAACTAGCTAAAGGTGGAAAGGAAACAAGCTTTGACCAACAGAATAACCTAATTCACACACAGTCACTAGGCCAAATCTTTTGTCTCTGCCTCATAAATAAAAAATGTTGACTGATGTAGACTTTGTGTCACCTGCCCATATATGTGTCTAATTTCTTTAAATTGCTACTTAGGATTATGTCAACACTATATTATGCAGTTGTCCTTGTCACAATTAATAGATTTCAACTCCTTGCCTATAATTCTATGATCAGCGTCCTTCAATACTTTTGGGGTCTCAAGTGCCAAGGATTTCAGAGTCAGGAAGAAAACAAAATTTAGATTGCTAGATTGCTAAATTTATACTAGGGAATGTGCTGGGCATATTTTCTCCTTAGGAGACCCCCAAGAGAAGATATAACATTATTAGGAAATATGTCTTGGTACATTTTTTAGTAAAGGAGCATTGAGCCCTGGTATATTAAATTGTCATTAAATAAGTTTCTGGTGACTTCACAAGCTCTCGCACCTGCCCCTTGGGAAGGGGAGTAAGAGTGGGTGGGTATGATAGCACACTGTAGGCATGCATTATTAGGAACTGAGAGAGCACCGGGCAGGCTGTATGAAGTCCACGGGACCACCCCGGCTCTAATTAGCTTGTTTTAAAAAGTCTTATTTTATCATTATACAGGTGTTTCAGGACTAAACAAGATATGAAGCAAGAGGAAAAGGCCAACCGGTAAGTGTATTTCAGGTGATAATACGTTCAGGTGATAATAAGACAACTAATCATCTATGTAGTCACTCCTTGCTAACTGTGAAGTCCTTCCGCAAAGTACTTTGTATATAATGTTATGTGTCAGCAATACTGACAGAATCCGATTTTGGTGTGATTTTTTGGAGCTCACTCAGCAGCCTATGCAAATTATTAGAATACAAGAGGTTGTGTAATAAAGGCGAACCTGACACAACTGTAAAATACATTTTTACTTTTCTTCCACTTTCAATCTTTCACCCCTGGTACCCTCTGCCGCTAGCGCTGTCAGAAGGGAAATACTGTTTCAGCTTGTGCACCAGGGCCTGCTGGTATTCATGCATTCTCACACTCCTTTCCTCTCCAGGGATGAGAGTGGAAAGATTTTGCTTGTACCGTGGGTCCAGGAGAGTGAATACCCAGTAATCGGTGCTGGAATAAATTCTTTGAACGCGAGGGTCACGGGATAGGCAGCCTAGCATGAAATCTGCCATATGCGCCAGAGTACCAACGCGTAAGAATTCACTCCCCTCACTGGCCTGACTGTCCATTTCCTCCTCCTCCAACTCCTCCAACTCCTCTTCTTCTGCCCATACACGCTGAACAGTGAAGGTCTGAGCAATGCTCCCCTCTTGTGTCTCTCCAACATTCTCCTCCTCTTCCTCCTCATCCTCCTCCACCTCCTCCGATATGTGCTGAGAAACAGACCAGAGGGTGCTTTGGCTATCAACAAGGGAATCTTCTTCCCCCGTCTCTTGTGACGAGCGCAAAGCTTCCGACTTCATGCTGATCAGAGAGTTTTTCAACAGGCCAAGCAGCGGGATGGTGAGGCTGATGATGGCGGCATCGCCACTGACCATCTGTGTTGACTCCTATGTTGTCTGACACGTGCTGGTGCAGGGCTGGGACGGCACATCGGGAAAAGTAGTGGCGGCTGGGGACCGAATACCGAGGGGCGGCCGCCGCCATGAGGTTGCGAAAGGCCTCGGTCTCTACTAGCCTATAGGGCAGCATCTCCAGGCTAAGCAATCTGGAGATGTGCACATTAAGGGCTTGGGCGTGCGGGTGGGTTGCACTATATTTGCGTTTCCGCTCCAGCGTCTGGGGTATGGAGAGCTGAACGCTGGTGGATGCTGTGGAGGATCGTGGAGGCGACGATGGGGTTTTTGTGGCAGGGTCCTGGGCAGGGGGCTGACTATCAGCTGACACAGGGGAAGGAGCAGTGGTGTGCACGGCCGGAGGTGAACGGGCTTGTTGCCACTGAGTGGGGTGCTTAGCATTCATATGCCTGCGCATACTGGTGGTAGTTAAGCTAGTAGTGGTGGAACCCCTGCTGAGCCTGGTTTGGCAAATGTTGCACACCACAGTCCGTCGGTCATCCGGTGTTTCCTTAAAGAACCTCCAGACTTCTGAAGATCTAGCCCTCGCCGCAAGAGCCCTCGCCACGGGAGCTTCACTAGTTGACACATTTGGCGCTGATCGTCCTCTACCCCTAGCCCTCGGGTTAAACATTTTTAAAATGAGAGTTATAACTTTATTTTTTTTTTAACTTTTTTTGGTTTTTTTTGTGTTCTTTGTTTTTTTTTGTGTTTTTTGTTTTTTTTTGAGTTTTTAAAACCAATACATTTTTACTTTTCTTCCACTTTCAATCTTTCACCCCTGGTACCGGGAACGCGCCAAAAAGTATGTATATATTGGCAGCTTACAAACAAATCATGTAATTCAACTGAGGAAGGATCCGTTCCGGATCCGAAACGCATCTTGTTTTTACGTATATATTTTTATATCCATATTTGTATTTATGGTTTTATTGGAAAATAAACCGGATTTTGGAGCTTAGCGCGCCGGGCCTTGTTTTAAGATCCAGGGGATATTCGTAAGGAATTCTAGTAATAGATACCCTTCACCACAATAATCTTTCATCCCTGGAATAGCTTTCTTTAATATCTAATAAACTGTGCACGTAAACACTTGTTATTGCCTATTTTCTATCATGAATTAGGTCTGTTTACATTAATGTTAAAACACATTGGGGCACATTATACATTTTTACTTTTCTTCCACTTTCAATCTTTCACCCCTGGTACCGGGAACGCGCCAAAAAGTATGTATATATTGGCAGCTTACAAACAAATCATGTAATTCAACTGAGGAAGGATCCGTTCCGGATCCGAAACGCATCTTGTTTTTACGTATATATTTTTATATCCATATTTGTATTTATGGTTTTATTGGAAAATAAACCGGATTTTGGAGCTTAGCGCGCCGGGCCTTGTTTTAAGATCCAGGGGATATTCGTAAGGAATTCTAGTAATAGATACCCTTCACCACAATAATCTTTCATCCCTGGAATAGCTTTCTTTAATATCTAATAAACTGTGCACGTAAACACTTGTTATTGCCTATTTTCTATCATGAATTAGGTCTGTTTACATTAATGTTAAAACACATTGGGGCACATTTTTTGTCAAGTCTGGAACTCAAACTCCAGACCCTCTGCATTGGAGATAGGAGCCTCTACCCACTGAGCTATGATCTCAGTGATTATCTAGCTGAGGATTTTTGGTAACTAAGAACTGTTATCTGCTACTGTTACACTGTGACATAGACTTAATGCCCTGATATATAGAGAGGGATCTTCTCAGAGATTATTATTGTAATTATTGAGACTATTATTATTATAAATGTTATTGTTATGGAGACGATTATTAACCCCTTCACGCTCCGCGGCGGATATATCCGCCACGGAGATACATTTTTACTTTTCTTCCACTTTCAATCTTTCACCCCTGGTACCGGGAACGCGCCAAAAAGTATGTATATATTGGCAGCTTACAAACAAATCATGTAATTCAACTGAGGAAGGATCCGTTCCGGATCCGAAACGCATCTTGTTTTTACGTATATATTTTTATATCCATATTTGTATTTATGGTTTTATTGGAAAATAAACCGGATTTTGGAGCTTAGCGCGCCGGGCCTTGTTTTAAGATCCAGGGGATATTCGTAAGGAATTCTAGTAATAGATACCCTTCACCACAATAATCTTTCATCCCTGGAATAGCTTTCTTTAATATCTAATAAACTGTGCACGTAAACACTTGTTATTGCCTATTTTCTATCATGAATTAGGTCTGTTTACATTAATGTTAAAACACATTGGGGCACATTATACATTTTTACTTTTCTTCCACTTTCAATCTTTCACCCCTGGTACCGGGAACGCGCCAAAAAGTATGTATATATTGGCAGCTTACAAACAAATCATGTAATTCAACTGAGGAAGGATCCGTTCCGGATCCGAAACGCATCTTGTTTTTACGTATATATTTTTATATCCATATTTGTATTTATGGTTTTATTGGAAAATAAACCGGATTTTGGAGCTTAGCGCGCCGGGCCTTGTTTTAAGATCCAGGGGATATTCGTAAGGAATTCTAGTAATAGATACCCTTCACCACAATAATCTTTCATCCCTGGAATAGCTTTCTTTAATATCTAATAAACTGTGCACGTAAACACTTGTTATTGCCTATTTTCTATCATGAATTAGGTCTGTTTACATTAATGTTAAAACACATTGGGGCACATTGTTTACATTAATGTTAAAACACATTGGGGCACATTTACTTACCCGATTCTGTTGCGATCCTCGATCCGGACTATCCAGCGAGGATGAAGTCCGGCGTGATTCACCAAGGTCGTGCGCCCGAGATCCTGCATGTGTTGCTTCCCTGCTGAGGTCTGCCAGGGTTCACCTTCTTCTTCCCGATGTATGTGAGTGCATGTCTTGTGACACAATTTGACATGTTAAAGCCCGCGCACTGTACGAATCCGTCAGATCGCCTGGCCCCCCGCCCCCCGATTTGTGTCACGTGAAAGCCGGCACCGATGCGACAAAATTCCGATTGTGTGCGACAAAAAACCCTTCTAAATGCAGCGCAACGCGGAAATTGTCGGATACTCCGACGATAGTTCGGTCCACGGACCCTTAGTAAATGAGTCCCATTGTATAAGTTTTGGTCGAACATTAGAAGTTTTTCATATTTGTAATTGGCTTTATAGATTTGAAAACTTACTTTTCTGCTGGTTCATGGACACTGAGCCTCCTGCCTAATATTGGCTCGATGCCAACACTTTGTTCATTTTCCACAAGTCTTTCTGTCACTTCAGGGCTCAGTATAGAATAAGGAAGCTGAACACAATCTAGATGATGACTTCTGTTAGAGCCGGCACACACTGGCTCATAGCAGCTCTGTTATAGTGCTGGGACAGGTAATCACTGGGCTGTCAGAAATAGAAGGTGAACTATTGGTAGACAGGGGGAAGACCATGACCACCTGTAATCTTGTGTCTGTCATCGGCACATACACAAAAGGGACTCAAGGTTTAATTCTACTGAATTATTAGACTCAAAGGATTATGTGTGCTGATATTCTATATGCAGGAGGAAATCAAGGGATGTATGATTATTCTTCTGACTTGTGTTTAATGGCGCCAATATATTAAGTGTGGTGCTGCATATGCTGGCACCTCACCTGCTGATGCACAACTTTAGTTACAGGCATTCAACCAATTCAAGACAAGTTACAAGGCAAATTACATTGCAGGACAAGATTGTATGCACAACGCAATCACTAAATTGGCACCAAATTGCATCTTCTGACCGATGAATTAACACCTCTGTATGTAAAAATATACACTCAGCCTTCATGAAGGAAGGATAATAGAAGCTACGCATCCATAGAAGGACTGGCATGTGTTGGGCCGACCAGAAGTGGTGGTGATCTTGAGCCCAAACGATAAAATACAATTGAAAAATCATTTCATGTAGGACATATGGTCAACAAGATCTAAACTATAATATTGGACTCATCTTCTATTAAATAGATCATAAATTCAAACTATTACTCCCTTCACTTCCAAATGAAGATCTTTGGGGCCCATTTTAAAGTGTTAGAACCTGGGGCCTACCGGAGGACTCTCTGATGCTCTGGTGGACCAGTCCGACACTGTATGCCTGCTGCCAATGGGTCTATTTTCAATCTATGATGATGGGCATTCAGTGGTGATAGGTGACAATAAGAAACTCAATGTAAATTGAAGGAATTTGTAGGCTGTTAAGGCTAATTAAAGTTACCGATACAAAATTTAAATGTGAGTTTTCTGTTTGGCTGTCACTTGTAAGCTGCACACTCCATTTATTATAATATGTAGACTTTTAGTACTTCAACTTTATCTTTTTCCAGCTGCAAAATAAAAATATAGATTGTGTAAATAGATGTATAACAGATATATATATAGGCTTCGGCCTAGGAGAGTCATGTAGGTTCCTGTCAGAAGATTGCCATGTCATGACAGATGATTGCTCATAATCTGACTATATAGAGGGGATTATCACATTGGAGTGCTTCATGCGTCATTTGTCATACCTTTTCCTACTAGTGCTCAACCATATTATGTTCTCCAGGCTGTTGGTATACTGAAGGAATGGGTGACTTCCTTGCCAGGCCAGAACAATTTATAGCCTATGTGCCAGTCCAGGGTGCCCACCTAAGTCGAGGTGGCATTGGTTGGATAAACATTTTATATTTCCTGACCATGTGCCAAGAATTTGCGACTTCATGGCTTTTATGCCAGAAAACTAGTGAATAAGCCATGAGAAATGACCCCCATAGCGTGCTAATAACTTTATAGACATATGTAAAGTAACTCCAGCAGCAAAGAAATAGAAAACTCATAGATGAGTGAATGCCTTAGCCCCATATACAGAGCGCTGTCACATATGTGTGTAACTAGATAAATAGGATAAGAAATATTATTTGGAAATAACATATTTGGAAACACTTTACAATTCAGATAGACAGAGTGAAAAATTGCCAAAAAAGCTTCAGCTGGGAATCGGTGGGTAACCTACCATTTGAATAAAGCCATGTCCACTTTAAGTGGGGCACAGTGGGGATTTATCAGGAGGCTGGAGGGGCAGCTCTATGGTAGGTCTGGCCTGGTGCAGAATAGCACAATAGCTTATGCCTAAATGGGTACAGACTATAGTTTGTGTGCAAGAGCAGGTTAGGCATTTCGCTGGTGGCCATGCCCAGCCTTCATGCCCCTCCATACCAACTTGGCATGCCGTAGCATAACAGGGAAAATAATCGCAAGTCCTGCCATGCGCCAAGGCTTGTATGCCAGATCTCAGGCATTCAAGCCCTGATAATGTGCTCCAATGTCTGCAGTCGGAGGTAAAGGAGGAGAAGTTAAGCTAATAGGTAAGGTAAGCTAACAGGAGTACAGACCAGTAACAAAGCTTTAGCTTTAGTAGGTCTGTAAGATAACAACTATCCTAAATTTTGCATGTGATCCGATTAGGGTTTTAAGCCATGGAAGACCATTAAGCAATAGACGTCCCAGTCTAATCACTCTTGTGAGTCTGTAATAGGAACAAACCCCAAATATAAATTTGCTTAAAGCTCCATGAATGTCAAATCCATCCCTGGCTATAAACTTCTTATGCCCATAACAAATGTGTCGCTGAAGGTAATTTATTCTGTCCAGTGCTTACTAGTTATCTAAATTATCAACACAAAAAATAACACACGAACTTATAGGTATGTCTATAACTAGAGGTGGTTCCTGAATTAAGGACACCTGACTTACAGACGACCCCAAGTTACAGACAGACCTATCTGCCCACTAGTGACCTCTAGTGAAGATCTCTGGATGTTACTTTAGTCCCAGACAGCAATGTTTAGCTGTAAGGTGTCTGTAATTGAGCTTAATTGATAATTCTTTTCCCCACAACAATTATCACAGGGACTTAGAGTTATAATTATAAAATATATCAGTTCCAACATACATACAAATTCAACTTAAATACAAACTTAAAGAACCTATCCTGTATGTAACCTTTAAACTGCCTGTAATACAGTAATACATAAAAAAACATAGCCTAGTAACTAGTAGTAATCTTTCCAATGTGCTGTGTATGCTAGGTACAGTAATAAGTAACTTATGAGATTCTACATTTTGTTATTGATGTCGAAAATTAAGAACATAATTCTGTTCGCATCCCGTAAAACTGACTTTATTGATAGGAAAGTAGGTCAAAGCAGGTCTCAGTATTGCATATACCAGCATATCACTGCAGAGCTCATACAGTAAGTGCAATACACTGCTGCCCACAAATCTCCGTAATTGGAATAATAAAACGATAAACCGTAGCTGTAATACTGCATTAATGCGTGGTTAAAAAACCGGATATGTGCACATTCATCTTAGATTGTCCAAAAAAAATACATAGTGGTAATTCAAAGCAGGCGGCGCGAGAAGTGTCTGCATTGCAGCACGTTATGACATTTAGACTTGTACTGCATTAATCGTTTGGTAGCTGAAATCACAGCGTAAGACAGGATAAGGCACAAACCAAATTCTCAAAGGCTTGAAACAAAGTCATAGTGCATACCTTAGAATTTCTAGCAATTTTTTTTTAGCGTCCAGTCCAATGGACAAGCATAGATTGGCGGAGTATGTTTCCTGTTAGGATCAATAGAGCAATAGGAACACATAAGACTTTATAGCCAAAGGGGCAAATCCATGAGGGACCACAGAGAAAAATATGGATTATTCTTACTGCGTGTTTTCTAAGAGCTAGTACAAGAATAGATTTTGTAAATGTGTGGCTTGGAAATTTCCATTTTCCTTTGTAATTTGTTAAAGGAACATTACACCTAGAAAAAAAATAAATGCAGTTACACAGGGGGGGTTGGCAGGAATCTTGCAGAGGAAATTTTCATCTTCATTATTCAATTTTGGGGAAAAATAATCAAATGTACTTTGCTTTTTATTGCACTATGAGCAAAAGGAGAGTTGTATTGTTGCAGCCAGTTGTCTTACAGCCGGTTGTCTTACAGCCAGTTGTCTTACAGCCAGTTGTCTTACAGCCGGTTGTATTACAGCCAGTTGTCTTACAGCCGGTTGTCTTACAGCCGGTTGTATTACAGCCAGTTGTCTTACAGCCAGTTGTATTACAGCCAGTTGTCTTACAGCCAGTTGTTGAACTGCCAGTTGTCTTACAGTAAGAGGATTGTAAATTTACTGTCCTGGGTCATATAGAGGAGAATTATTTATATATTTCTCAGTTGTTGGAAGGGAAATTGCATATACAGGCGGTCCCCTACTGACCCCTAGTTAGAAACGACATCTGGATATTGGTAATTTACTATACTTTAGCCTTAGACTACAATGATCAGCTGTAACAGTTATTAAAGATGTCTGCTATTAAGCCTTATTGTTAATCCTGGTTCTTATGACAACCCAACATTTTTAAAATCCAATTGCCACAGAGACCACAAAAAAAATTTGTCTGGGGTTACAATTATAAAATATACAGTTCCAACTTACATACAAATTCGACTTAAGAACAAACCTACAGAACCTATCTTGTACGTAACCAGGGGACTGCCTGTATACCAATACTACAAAATAATACTACATAATAAAATACTGCAACCACACATTTTCACAAAAACTACAGATAATACATTGGGCTAAAATAAAGAAGTTGTTTCTCTGCGTAGTGACTTGTACAGACTAGGCTGACGTTACTTTCCACACTTGTCCTTTATCAGTTCAGCAATAGCTTTAGTAGGGCTCACGCAGCGGGTGACTAAATATAGTGTTTAAAGTGATGAGAGTGTTTTCCATGTCCTGACAGTTAATTTGCGTTCATCTGAAAACAGCTATTTAGAGCAATTGAAGTGCTCTGTGTGACAGGGATGGTGGAAATATCATTACCACACACACAGAGCTTTTTACCACTGTCCATAATGCTGCATCCACCAATTAAAAAGCTGCATGAAGTTTTCAGCTAATTCTATGGGACGTGGGGGCGCATTTACTAAAAACAGTGCAATATGTGCAGTTTGCCTCTGACGTGTGCAGGGGGCACCAGATTAGTAATTTGTGGCGCCTGTTCTTCATTATTTTTTTTTTGGTGCACCTTTAATATGGGGAGTACAACACAATTCTGTCGGACTTTGTATGATAATTGTGGTGCACGGTCCGACTGTGCACCGGAACGTCCATTTCAATAATGTGTCGCGAGAAAAATATTGCAGCCGGGACACAAAAAGTGGCGCGGACACTAATTAAATACATGTGCAAGCAGTTTACACTGAAAAGAATGTGCAAAGTTCAACTGAAAACTGGCGCACGGCTTTTAGTAAATGTGGACCATGGTATTTTTGGGCAAAGGCAATGAGTAGCTTTAAAAAATATACTCATTGAGGAAATAGACAACAATGCACCAAGGAGGAGGAGGAGTTGTTGACATGAAATCAAATGTATATATATACTGTATATTGATTACTATGTAAGAGTGAAAGGAACGGCTTATTGGGGAAACAAACAAACAATGGATGCCCTCATTCTATATTGGGGTGCCTCTAGCCTGGATAAAAGATGAGATACAATTGGGCATGGTTAGACATTTAAAACAAAGAATCACAGAGAGTTTGCAGAAAGCACAAATGTAAGTATCATGAATGCTGAATCACTTGATGTACAGTCGAGGATTATTATTAGGGCAGTTGAGGCACATAGGCATCTTATGTAAAAGAGTGGCCAAACCCTTTAACAGATTTTACATCTTGGCCTGTATATCCTCACACTCTGCTGAAGATGATGTCCCATACATGATAAATTGGCAATGAATCTGGTGACCAGGTCAAGTACATTTCTAGGAAACCGTTGCTGGTGTGGGCAAACATTATCATGCTGAAAGATAAGAGAGTCAACACATGAGGCAAAAGGCCTCATGTCCTTATATCCAATTTGGGTTATTTGTACAGTATTTGAGTTGTAAGAGCATATGGACATCACCTTTATTTATGGCTAGAGCGCAGATACACAGAGCAGAAATCCCTCTCATAGTGATTTTTGGAAGTACTGTATATATTCTGTCATTATAACAGTGGGGTAACTTACAATATGAATGAATATTAAATTGTTGCCTCAGTCATTACCATGGCACATGTAGTGGCTGATCCTCACAAGACCTTCCTACCATGTGCTCTTCTCACAACCACCTCCCAGACTTCTCCCGTCCATCCCCCATTCTACCAAAATGTATCAGACTGTACCCCACCTCAAAAACCTTAAAATGTAACCTAAACACCCATCTGTTTCCCATTGTCTACAATATGCAATAACTGCACTGCTCTGCTCCCTCCCCTCTTGTCTCCATCTACCCTCTCATATGGATTGTGAGCCCTCAGGGCAGGGGCATCTTCCACCTGTACCCATGAGACTAGTTTTGTGTTTTTTTCTTGGGTTCACACAATGTATGTGAACCCCTTTTCAAAAGTTCAGCAGCATGGAATTAAATCTTTGGTCTCTAAATAGATAACAATAATTAGAAAATGATTGATTTGATTTACATGATTGATGATTGATTTACAAAGACTTTACAAAAACGTTTGTTAATCATGTCCTAGTTGCCTCAGTGTAGCATCCATTTTCAACAGACCCTCATAAACTATAGTCCAAGAGTGACCTGTTAAAAACAGTTCTGACTAGGACATGAATCTTCTTCAGGAGCTATAGCAGGTGCTATGGGGCCTGCAGTGTCAGGGGGCCCCATCATCTCACCTTACACTACGAATGGAGGATGTGCACCGTTATATGCATATTACGCTGCACATTGTACAGCATAATATGTATATAAAAATATATGTGATTTATATATGTTGTGTGTATCTCTGATGTGTATTTGCTGTATGTGTGTATATACTGTATGTGTGTATATATGCTGTACATCTATATATGGCACTGTTTGTGTTTATATATGTGAGGTGTTTTATATGTATTTTTAAATAGGAAGGAGTCCTCTTTAAGATGTTTACGCCACTGATGCTCAATATGCCTGGTCTGTTAAAATAACGTTTGTAGGCAATGATCCATTAAAAAGTATTTTATTTTCATGACCATTCAAGAAAACGGGTAGATCATGGCCGATTTTCACTGTTGTATGTCTTTCACTGTAGACTATTAGCACCACAGTTGGATTTCTATATTCAATAAGGAATATGTGGATTATGTCAGCCCAATGGAGACATCAAGAGGGGTGACCTTTATCATTCGCTGACTCCCGAGCACCGGCATATGATAAATCCCCCCCCCCCTCCCCTTAGTGTAACTTACTCTACTCAATAAATAACAGCTGTACCTTAGACTTGTAAATAAAATATTTCTAAATTATATAACTAATAATTCCACTTAATTGATGCATAAAATTACAGGAAAAAGCTCATTAGCCCTGTGCAACATAGACACAACAATGGGCCATAATAATATATTTCCTCTGCAGTGCCAGACGCTTTCACATGCTGCTTTCCTTTTTAAATTAACTTACTACTTCCCTCTAGTGGTTTCATCATATTTCTATTTTACACCGGCTTGTTGTATGTATCATTCATTATCGAAAAATACTGTAACTGCTATTTGAGACTGAGGACCGTGGATGCTTATGATTAGGTCCAAATACTTGACCTTTCCCTTGTGGATATACGTAGTTTCTATTAAAGGATAATTCTACTTTTTAACAATGTTTTTCAAGTCTGAGATTTTACTTCTCTAGCAGCTAAATGAAGATATAGTATATGCAGAAACTAGCACGGTTTATTAGAGACATTTTATTATATGTCTCTATTAGAGACATATTATTTAATACATCATAGAGAGTAAATTGTCATACACATGGTCATGTAATGATAGATAGATAAGAAAGATAAGCTTATGTAAGAAAGATAAGCTAGGAGTCAAGGATAGGATGTTTAGTACCCTTAAAGGAAATCTACCACCAGGATGAAGGATTGTAAACCAAGTACACTGACATGCTTGTGTGAGCCCCCTCTGGCAGGATCCGCTCTTCTTTTAGCTTCTTAAGTCTTATTTTACAGTGGAAAGCTTTAAAAATGATGAAAATGAGCCTCAGGGGCTCCAGGTTCGATTTACTGTGTCCTACCTGCAGGCATCATGTTATACAGCAGAAAAAGCTGAACAGTTTATACCTGCGTCCTACTTACAGGCAGCATGTTATACAGCAGAAAAAGCTGATCAGTTTATATCTTTTTCCTACCTACAGGCAGCATGTTAGGTGCCACTCCTTTCAGCTAAGAACAGGAAACTGAGGCTACAATTTGCACAAGCTCATCGAAATTGGACAGTAGAAGATTGGAAAAACGTTGCCTGGTCTGATGAGTCTCGATTTCTGCTGCGACATTCGGATGGTAGGGTCAGAATTTGGCGTCAACAACATGAAAGCATGGATCCATCCTGCCTTGTATCAACGGTTCAGGCTGGTGGTGGTGGTGTCATGGTGTGGGGAATATTTTCTTGGCACTCTTTGGGCCCCTTGGTACCAATTGAGCATCGTTGCAACGCCGCAGCCTACCTGAGTATTGTTGCTGAGCATGTCCATCCCTTTATGACCACAATGTACCCAACATCTGATGGCTACTTTCAGCAGGATAATGCGCCATGTCATAAAGCTGGAATCATCTCAGACTGGTTTCTTGAACATGACAATGAGTTCACTGTACTCAAATGGCCTCCACAGTCACCAGATCTCCATCCAATAGAGCATCTTTGGGATGTGGTGGAACGGGAGATTCGCATCATGGATGTGCAGACGACTAATCTGCGGCAACTGTGTGATGCCATCATGTCAATATGGACCAAAATCTCTGAGGAGCTTCCAGCACTTTGTTGAATCTATGCCACGAAGAATTGAGGCAGTTCTGAAGGCAAAAGGGGGTCCAACCCGTTACTAGCATGGTGTACCTAATAAAGTGGTCGGTGAGTGTATGATGATGGGCATTTAGTGGTGATAGGTGACAATAAGAAACTCAATGTAAATTGAAGGAATTTGTAGGCTGTTAAGGCTAATTAAAGTTACCGCTACAAAATTTATATGTGAGTTTTCTGTTTGGCTGTCACTTGTAAGCTGCACACTCCATTTATTATAATATGTAGATTTTTAGTACTTCAACTTTATCTTTTTCCAGCTGCAAAAGAAAAAGATACATTGTGTAAATAGATGTATAACAGATAATTAGGCTTAGGCCTAGGAGAGTCATGTAGGTTCCTGTCAGAAGATTGCCATGTCATGACAGATGATTGCTCATAATCTGACTATATAGAGGGGTTTTATCACATTGGAGTGCTTCATGCGTCATTTGTGATAGCTCTTCCTACTATCGCACAACATATTGGGGCTTATTTACTAAAGTCCCGTGGCCGCATTTCCGTTGGGTTTTCCAATGTTTACGGGGAGCGTGTCGGGGGGGGGGGGGGGGCGGCCCGTCGGACCAACGCGCGGGATTTAATATGTCAAATTGTGTCACAAGACATACACTCACATACACTGGAAGAAGAAGGTGAATTCCAGCGGACCTGAGCGGGGAAATGACACATGCAGGATCTCAGGCACATGATCTTTTGGTGAATTTTGGTGAATTGCGATCAAACAGGACCGGTTAAGTAAATGTGCTCCATTATGGGCTCCAGACTCTTGGTATACTGAAGGAATGGGTGACTTCTTTGCCAAGCCAGAGCAGTTTATAGCATATGCCCCCCCAAGTCGAGATGGCATTGATGGGATAAACATTTTATATTTCCTGACCGTGTGCCAAGATTTTGCAACTTCTGCATGGCTTTTATGCCAGAAAACTGGTGAATAAGCCATGAGAAATGACCCCCATAGCGTGCTAATAACTTTATAGACATATATAGATTAACTGCAGCAGCAAAGAAATAGAAAACTCATAGATGAGTGAATGTCTTAGCACCATTTACAGAGCGCTGTCACATATGTGTGCGTCTAGATAAATAGGATAAGAAATATTATTTGGAAATAACATATTTGGAAACACTTTACAATTCAGATAGACAGAGTGAAAAATTGCCAAAAAAGCTTTCCTCTGGCTTCTCTATGGTCTCCTTGTTGTAGGCCGTGGCCTGTATCCTGGGACATCATCCAGCGGCTCCTGGAGACTGGGTGACTAGGGGGACCTTAGTCTCTCACCTTGGTGATGGGGTGATATTTCTCTCCCTCTCTGTGAGCTGTATATGATGATATTTTGCCTGTGGTCAAGCTCCTGCTGCTGTGTCAGGCTGACACTCTCCTCAGCACGCACTCACTGACTGAGGACACACTCACTGAGCACATGTCTCTGTCCCTGGGGGGGGGGGGTCCCTTCCTTATATACTCTGCTCTGACACTTATATACTCTGCTCTGACACTCATAATATTAGGTAACTCCTATACATAGCTCCCAACCGTCCCGATTTTGACGGGACTTTCCCGTTTTTCGTACCTCTGCCCGCGTCACGGGCAGCTATGAGATTGTCACGGATTTTACCCCCAGGTCCCGCTGCTGTGTTCGCATAGTAAATACTTTGAAAGCAAGAACTCACAGTACAGAATGGCTACTACAGACATCGGGAGGGAATCCTTTTCAGAGAAATGTCGGGCTTAGCAGAGAGAGCAGGGACCACGTCATCAGCTTCAGATCAGCATCCCCCCGATGACGTTCGGGGGCGCAGCGATCAGAATAAAGATGGCGGCGGCAACGGACCGGTTAATAGCCGCGATCGGTGCAAGCAACGACCGCGGTTATTAGCGGTGGGGGTTTGCTGCAATATGCAACAACCCCCACCCTTGTATAAAGAGGACTCAGCCTGGCAGTTAGTTACCAAAATTCTAATCCTTGATAATCACAGAGCTAATAGCTCAGTGGGTTGGGGCACTGTGTTATTATTGTTCATGGACACTGCAGGTTCTAGGTTCAAATCCCAATGAGGAAATTTTTTTTTATTTTTTAATTGAGATGATTTTTATTATTATAATATGGCTAAAATTTGGGGCGTGGCCAGGGAGTGATTGGGGGTGTGGCTACGCGTGCCGCCATTTTGTCCCTCTTTCCCTTTCACAGATGTTGGGAGGTATGCATCTCCCAGGTACATTACTGTGACTTCACTATGCAGCATCTCCCAGGGACATTACTGTGACATCACTATGGTGCATCTCCCTGGTACATTACTGTGACATCACTATGGTGCATCTCCCTGGTACATTACTCTTACATCACTTTGGTGCATCTCACTAGGTACATTACTGTGACATCACTATATTGCATCTCCCAGGTACATTACTGTGACATCACTATATTGCATCTCCCAGGTACATTACTGTGACATCACTATATTGCATCTCCCAGGTACGATACTGTGACATCACTATAGCACATCTCCCAGGTACATTACCGTGACATCACTATGGCGCATCTCTCAGGTACATTACTGTTACATCACTATGGTGCATCTCTAAGGTACATTACTGTGACATCACTATGCAGTATCTCCCAGGGACATTACTGTGACATCACTATGGTGCATCTCCCAGGTACATTAGTGTGACATCACTTAGGTGCATCTCCCAGGTACAATACTGTGACATCACTATGCAGCATCTCCCAGGGACATTACTGTGACATCACTATGGTGCATCTCCCAGGTACATTAGTGTGACATCACTTAGGTGCATCTCTCAGGTACATTACTGTGACATCACTATGCAGCATCTCCCAGGGACATTACTGTGACATCACTATGGTGCATCTCCCAGGTACATTAGTGTGACATCACTTAGGTGCATCTCCCAGGTACATTACTGTGACATCACTATGGTGCATCTCCCAGGTACATTACTGTGACATCACTATGGTGCATCTCTCAGGTACAATACTGTGACATCACTATGGAGAATCTCTCAGGTACATTACTGTGACATTACTATGGTGCATCTCTCAGGTACATTACTGTGACATATTTACAGGCAGCATGTTATAGAGCAGATAAAGCTGATCAGTTTATACCTGCATCCTACATGCAGGCAGCATGTTATAGAGCAGAAAAACCTGATCAGTTTATACCTGCATCCTACCTACAGGCAGCATGTTATAGAGCAGGAGGAGCTTTCAATAATAGCCATTTATTAAGCAAGTTCTAGCTATGCAATTTTCAATTCTATCAGCTTAGGTTTCCTAACTTCTTTTCTTAGTAAATGTAGAGCACTGCTCCCAGAGCGCATGGCAGAACTTTATTTTAACATTCACTCTAGATTGTGTCGCTGGAGGGGGCAGTCACAGATTCCTTACTCAGTACAGCATGTTGTCCTCCTACATTTTCCCATTATTAATCTACCAGTTGCAGGATTTCTTACAATCTGACACTTTTGAAAGAATTTTAAATGAATGATGTGTCAAATCTTTGCTCAAACTTAAAATGGATTTTGAAAGTTATGTTGGCAAGCTAGCACGAAATAATCAGCTTTCATGGACACTTATCACCACTTTTAATTGATATTAATTACAAATGCATTTGTTTACACTTTACATTTACGATAAAGATTTAATTGTTTTTTCTAAATATAGAAGGCGTATTTCTTCACCACAAAGGCGGTAGTTATGAGCGGACCAAAACTGCAATATTCGGGTGTTTGTATTTGGGTCCAGGTACTCAAACTCAGTCTTTTGGTCCAGGTTCTACCAAACTTGCCGGACACAACTCTCCCTGGGGACGCTCATCACTACTAACAGGCACCTAACATCTGGCATGTTCTACTCTAAGGGATTATCTGGTCTTAAGTAACTGATGACATACCCCAAGCATTGGTCATTGCCCATAGAGGTCCAATGCCAAGCAGCTCCACAGATCAGCTGTTTTCAGAGCATGAAACTGGAAGCAGATTTGCGCAATCTGCTGTTTAGTGGCTAAACTGAGAAACTGCAGCTTTGGGAAATTAATGTGAGTGGATATACTACACAGGGAACGGAACTGTCTACTTCCTGTTCCGTTTTCATAACCATTATGTTGGTAGAACCATGTATTCTGTCCAGACAGCTTACATGTCACCATTCAACAGTATTATAAATGAAACACACACAACAGTTAGATCATTCACATCCTTAAAGAGGACCTTTCATCACCCCAACTTATTAAATCTAACATACCAGAATGTAGGGGATATGAGCACCGTTCTCTGATCATTCAATGTACCAAATCGTCAGAAAGGAGGTGCTGCAGTAGGGTTGAGGGTCTGTGTATGCTAATTTTCTCTGACACCGTCCAATCAGCAGCGACATTATCAGAGAAGGCATTCCTCTGCCACTGTGAACAAGCATCTCCTCCCTATATTACTCCTTATGTTCAGAGCATTACAAAATAGAACGGCACATAGAACAGAGCGTGATATCGCGAGATCATGCTGTGTTCTATGTGCCGAACAAAGCAGCTATGCACACCAGGCATACAAAATCATCACTCTGTGCAGGACGCTGATTGGACGGTGTTGGAGAAGATTATCATACACACACGCCCCCACCCCTGCTGCAGCACCTCCTAATCCGGTACATTGAATGGTCAGAGAACGGTGCTCATATCTCGGTAAAGTTGGGGCTAGGTATACATTTCAAAGTGCCCCTGAATTAGCGTGCATGTAAAAGGTCCTCTTTAAGGCTATTTGTACACATTGCAGATTGTCATGCAGAAAAATTGTCATGAAAATCTGTACGCATGGTTTTATGTGCGTTTCTTATGCAGATGTCTCAATTTAGTCATAAAAAACTCTGACCGGAAAAAACTCCTTCAGTTTACCTATGGACACACCATATGCTCCACAGATCTTCCTATATTTTGTGATGATTCCGGCGTCTTTTTTCAAGAATAAGTCACCATTCAGATAGAAACCGCTGGTTATTCAGCTCTTTAAGCCTCCATTTAAGATCTTTTCAACTTGCTACATAAAGGAAATGTTCATATACACATAGACATAGCCTAGAAGGTTTTGTCTAATATTATTAGCTTTTATTACTACTCACAACTTCTTCCAGGGCATGATTGACGTTTACCCACTTCCCACCTTTATACTGGATTACATATTCCATACACAGAGAAAAACACTTCAAATTTTTTTATCTAACAAAGGACTGCTAGTCTAAAGCACATCAATATTCTATTCCTTTCTTCTATAAATACATCAATATCAGTAAACACCTTTAAACTCCTCATACTCCCAGCTGAAGAGTTCAAAGGTTTCCCAAGACCAATAATATCCCGTTCTTTCTTTAACCAATTACATTTCAAAGCAGAATATTCCTGTAGACCAATCAGTGGTCCTCATATGAACCACACCTTTATAACCAACCTATCATAGTTCCCCATTGCATCCCTATATAGCACAAACACAACTAGAACCTTCCTTTCTCCCTGCTCGAATATTAAAAGGTCACATGGTTTCACAGAACCAATCCTGCTCCTTAACCTATTCAACCTATCCAATCCTAAGGAGGGCTGTTTCTCCTGGCCAATCAAATGGCTCAAAGTTTCGAAAAGGTCCCGTGTTAACCCAGGACCAATCATATCTGATTTCATCCTTGTCAAATCTTATTTTGAGCTGGAATATTAACACAAACCAATCCTAGGTATCTATATCAAACACACCTTCATATAAAACTAGTCATACTATGTTTCATCTCCTTATCCTCCATTCATAAATAACAATTCTCCCAGCGATAATATTGAGCAAACAGCGTCTATGCTATGTCTATGTACATTTCCTCGATGTAGCAAGCTGAGAAGAATTTAAATGGAGGGTTTAAGAGGTGAATGGGCAGCGGTTTCTGTCTGGTGACTTATTCTAGAAGACTCCTGGAAAATATAGGAAGATCTTTGGATCGTATGGAGTGTCCATAGATGAAGTGTAGACTTTTTCATGACTTTTAAATGTTGGGTATTTTTTGGATTTGTTTTCGGAAGCTCCTATACCCAGGGAGGTGCAGCACTAAAATATTTTCAGCTTGTCTATTTAGTGTTGTGTTTTTATGAAGATTTTCAACACATATTTTTTTTCCTTTTTTTTCCCCAGCCGTCTGGGCTAAGGGAATTTTGCACATTGATGCAGATTCCTTTCATTGGAAAGACAAGGAGGGAAGAATATTCGCACGGGCTTATCCATTGCACATCCAATAAAAACAGATCGGTTTTGCTTCTGTTTTGTTCACCTACCTATGGCATCTGTTGTTCCGTTTAACATTAGTTAGAAGACAAATTCGTTTTTTGGGAACCCCTAGACTTCTATTGTTGTCTGTGATCAATGTGACAAATGTGTAAAAAATAGGACAGACTAAAAAAGATGTGAAAAAAAATACATTAAAATAAAGGGTCTGTATGTAATGTGTGAATATCATGGATAGCAAACTAAGGAAAATATGTTTTTTTGTGTTAATAATCCATTACAAAGATGGTGACTGCGACCATGTTGCAGTCGTACTGCATCTGGAATATGGCAGATAGTGACACTGATAGGACCTGAAATTAGTAAATTAGGAGGTAGGAAAGCACAGTCACTGTCATGAAAAAAGTCCCCAACATATGTCTTCATTTCCTCTACAGCCTGCAGCTTATATATTTCATTAATATGTTCTTTCAAATAGAATACATAATATAGCGCTTCAACAGAAAAATGTGGTCTTTCCATTTGTTAAAGGGGTTGGCCACTTTTCAATACATTTGTTCTATTAAATATGTCTCTGCATGTATATTTACCTGTACCTTTGCATTCTTTAAGAGCTACAGCCTTTCCCTGTTCTCACCATTCTGTCCCCTGAAGATATACAGTTTATTTCTCTCTATTTCACTGCTTCAGCCCTTCCTTATGATGTCTCTCCCACTGTGCCTCTCTCTCTTATAGTCCGTCTCACTGACAGACACAGAAAGAGGACAGGGGGAGGGAGCTAGATGAATCCTAACTCTGCTGCTATAGCTTCTACTTTTTATCAGAGCTCACGCGTGTAAACAAAGAATCACAGAGGGTATGCATGATAACCATTCAGGGGTTATTATTAAGGCAGTAAGGGCACAGGGCACATGGGTAACTTATGTAATAGAGTGGCAAACTTCTTTATACTGATTGCAAACCTTCAAAGAAGTAATTGTTTAAAAAGTAGTATTTTATTCATGAAGAATCTCTCTCATTTAGATAGCGTCTGAGCAGAGGATGCCAATATCCAACACAATATTAAGAACACATAAACCTCTTGCAGTCACCATATGAAGGTACTTGATAAATAACTACAGTACTTTCTACTGGGTCCCTTGCCAGACTGCCCATATGTTTCTTGTATTTTTTTAGTATTGTACAGTATACACACCAGGTGTTGGTTAAAAAAAAAATCTAAAAAAAAAATTCTGGAATATTTGGCTTGTTCGTCTGTATATTAAATTTACTCCAAAATCTGTAGTCCAGATGCCAGTATATATATATATATATATATATATATATATATATATATATATATATATTTGCTAGTATTAGCTGCCAGTAATTTTAGTAACACTGGAGGTCAATCAAGTTCCGTTTATAAATAGCAACTTAAGGCAAAAATAGTAACTAACTACTAACCTAAAATATTACTTACAGGTGATGTGGAGTTCAGAGAATTTAGAAAACTTAGATCACAGCATACACACAGCAAGAGACAGGAAGGAGCTGTCAAAAAAATTAAGATCAAGGGGAGCATCAAAAGGGGTCTGGATGCTAATGAGGAGAACATAGTTATACCACTGTGCAAAACTCATCAATGAGACCTTACATGGAATTAAGTATACAGACAGCATGTGAACAGCACAATAAACCACTACTAATTACTGGCACATTTACAAAGGGTCCGAACGCCGCATTTTCATCGGGTTTCACCATTTTTTTCAGATTTGCCCTAAATTGCCCCAGGATTTTGGCGCGCGCGATTGGATTGTGGCACATCGCTGCCGGCTTGCATGCGACACAAATCGGGGGGCATGTGTGTCAGACAACCCCACTGATTCGGACAAACCGCAAATTGTGTTGCAAGATCAGCACCAGCATACACCGGGAAGAAGAAGGTGAACTCCGGCGGACCTCAGCGGGGGAAGCGACACATGCAGGAAATTGGACGCACGATCTCAGTGAATCGCGGCAGACCCAAATCCTCGTCGGACATTCCGGATCCGCGGCGTCAACGGGACAGGTAAGTAAATGTGCCCCAATATGTATGGCAGTGTATCATGTCTATTTCATAGTCGTAACAATCACTCTAATCACTCTAATATCTCCAGCAGCACCAAATACAATTACTGTGGTGGGAGCATAGTTCATTTTACTGAGAGACTGATAGCATTCAGTAGTCACTAATGACAGTAGCATCTAAGGGGTTTAACAACCAGGATCGGTGCTATAAAGTGTTTGTTACAACCTGACTCCCACATTGCGATAATGCTTTTGCTTAAGTATATAGGAAAATTTGGGGTGGATTTAAACCATGCCCCCGCCCTGAGAAGTCATGCCCCATTCCACCAAGTCATGCCCTCCTTGCCAGGAAAGTCCTCAAAAGTGTCTAAAACCATTAATAAATGTGGTGCACAGTATATAGGATTGTTTTGGTGCAAAAGGTGTCAGATTTCTGATGCATTTTCTATAGTAAATTTGTTCCATGTTTAAATATGCAGGTATGGAAGTCCTCCATAGCAATTCATCATAAGAGAAGAGTTACTCAGACCCGAATCGTATGACCAGTATATCATGCATCACATTATAATATTGTGACCAATGCATCACATATCATTTCAAGTATTAAAGGGGTTGTCCACTTTCAGCAAATAATTGATACAGTTTGTTATAAAATTCTCCAATACACTTTCTCTATCAAATCCTCACGGTTTTCTACATCTCTGCTTGCTTTTCTGCTCTAAAAAGCTTCTAGCTTCTCGTTACTTCCAGTGGACAGAAATCGGTCCATGGACATGTGATGTCACGCAGGTGCACCAGCCGTTATTATCACACGGCTCTGATTACTGTCTGTGATACTTGTGCGGCTTGTGCACCTGTGTGACATCACATAACCATGGACTGATTTCTATCACCTGAAAAAAAACTTAGAAGCTTTCTATAGCAGAACAGCAAGCAGAGATCTAGAAAACCATGAGGAATTGATAAAGAAAAAGATAATTGGATAACTTGTCATTTCACAAACAATAATTATTTACGGAAACAGGACAACCCCTTTAACTTTGCTTGGAAGACTTGATCTTAGAGGTTAAGGATGAAGGCTAATGTAAGGTTGATTCGATCATATTACTCCTATTAGGCCCCTATAGGCAGGGTCTGCTCCAGGTTTCAGTAGGCCCCTGGGGGACAGAGCCACAGTAGCCCCTTTGCAGTGAACTCAGGTTTAGGCATTAAAAATTCAGAAACTAAAACTTCTTAAGTCTCCTGTTTGCTAAAATATTCCCTAGTTTATCATACCAAACAGCCCCCTCATGGTTATTTTATATAAAACCCCCTCAATCCATATGGATTCCTTATGTACATCCTTATGTGGGCCCCCGCAGCAGCCCTGGGCCCTGGCACTTGCCCAGGTATGCCCAGTGCTGGCGCCGGCCCTGTCTATGTGAATGTGTGCAACTGTGGACCCCACACAAAAGATCTGTGGTCCATTGCTTGAAGCCAGTGTGTCAGGGTCTCGTGACGACCACTTATATGCTGATAACAAAAGAAATACACTGCCTAAGCTGCAAACACAGGCAGAAATAGGATCTATTGTATTATTTGAAGCTCTGCCAGTCTGCTCATACACGGGGCTGTGGAAACCAAAGTGTATGACCCCATAGAAATCCATAGGGACATGTGCTAGCCTCTAAAAAACTGGCTAGCACATGATCAAAAGCAATGATTGTGTGCACACAGCCTTATTTCCACATACAGATATTCTCTGTAGTTCTTGTAGGTTTAATGAAACAATCCACTGCCTCAGAATAGTAGGAATGAAGTATTCAGCTAAGAACAATAAACTTGTAGAAGCCTGATTCACACCATCAGCCTGCAGGACTGGGGGACACCAGGGATTTCCCTGCAGCGGGTTACGCACTACACAAGCTGCTTCTGTGTTTGGAAAGTAAAGATTCAGCACATTGGCTTCTAAAGTCATTACATATAATAATTTCTTCGTCTGGCCTCTAATGCTGTTGATAAAGCATTGGTCGAGCTAATATGTGCAATAATATTAATTACACTTTATTGAATACATAGATCATTGAAAAAAGTATTTTTCAGTAGCGCCACTAGAATACAAATAGTACAGGTGGGTGCTAGCGCCTTGTAGAGATTTAACTCCCCATCCAAAAAGAGGGCAGCACACTAATTTCAGTTAAAAAGTAGACATGGGTACTTTATTCACCCATTTCAATTCTGTTCCGATTTCTTTCTCAAGCAATGTGATAAGAGTACAAATATATACATCAAGCGTTCAAATTGTATCCTCAATACATACACAGCGCCAAACATGCATGAAATTATAATCATACTTCCTTAAACATACTGTAGTTCCTTATCTGTATTTCATATTACAATACAGTGTCCATCAATAGTTAGTACCTGACACAGTCTAACACAGTCAATGACAATACGATTGCCCCCCTCCCCCACCCAGAGTTCTCAATAAACTACTGCACATATCTGCAGTTTTTTCTTTTACTTTTATGCCCAACCGATCATCTCCCTCAGATCCTACACACCCCTCACCCTATCACCCTGTCAATAATAAGTGGCTTTGGGCACTTAGTCTCTAAAAGGTTCAACATCAGTGCACAGACGGTCCCCTACTTAAGAACAGCCGACCACCCCTAATTACAAACGGACCTCTGGATGTTGGTAATTTACTGTACTTTAGCCTTAGGTTACAATAATCAGTTATAACAGTTATCACAGTTGTCTGTAATGAAGCCTTATTGTTAATTCTGGTTCTTATGACAACCCAACATTTTTAAAATCCAATAGTCACAGAGACCAAAAAAAATGTGGCTGGGCTTACAATTATAAAACAATTCTGACTTTCATACAAATTAAAATTGAGAACAAACCTATAGAACCTATCTGTAACCCGGGGACTACCTGTATATGATAAGCAGTTTGAGGGGTCCTGTAAAGAAACTAGAAGTTATACCTCTGTTTCCTAGTCTTGGCCAACTGTTCCTTAAATATAAATTTAAATATAATGCACATGTGAACAATGCACAAATTTAAATCTTATAACTCAACTTGTAGACCTTGGCCTGAAGAAGGCACTAAATATCGACTATATTAAAAAATCTTTAGAAGTCTTAAGCTCCTAGTGCCCCCACACATATTATCGTGGACATCTTCTTTAACTTCAGGCTCAGAAAAATTTGGGGCTTTTAAAATGGTACAATGACCAATACCATATGTAGCAGCTTGTGGTGGTGGATACTTACCTTGATTTCTCTTAGTTCCAGCAAAGGGCAGAGGTGAACTAAATATGTTTTGAACTTAGACCCTAGCTGTTTAAAGGCTTATGGATAGCTAAGTAGTCCCAAACAACAAACAACCTGGCAGGTTCCCCTATTACCAGTTTACCAGTACAGTATAACTATAGTGGGGTAAGGGATAAAGGATACTTACCTCTCTCTTGCTCCCTGTACCTGCTGTGCTTCAATGTATTGTTGACACCTCTGAATGGGCTGATAATGTGGGTGCTCACATGACCTTTTCAAGTAGTGGGTGGCCATTGTCTTTGCACGAAGGAGAGAATAGATGCTAAAAATTGACCCCTGACATATCTGGCCCAGCAGGAGGTGTCAGCAAGGCACCAATGCAAGGTTTTTCCAGTTTTACTAAAAAAAAAAGCATCAACGAACAGATCTACTGGAAATACTATTTTCGAAAATGTGAATAAATTTGCCTCCTTTTTCAATGAAAACGTAAAATCTACAAGGAGCCTACATACAAAAGTGTAAATGAGTCTTTTCTACAGTGAGATGCTCACATAAAAATCTAGAATGTTTCTAGTGATTCACTAGAAGAGTAATCCCTCAGGGCTGAAAAGAGGTAAAGGAGGAAAACCTTGTCCTACAAAGAGCTTCGTGTACTCTATTGTATTTTCTCAGCAAAGCGTCCACTTCTTACAAGCTCGGAATGAGGCTTTTATATAACCTACAGAATAGAAAGTAATTAAAAATTAAAACTAATGTAATGTACCGGAGAAATGTTCTGCCAGACTAAGTACAATTGATACACGGTGGATGGAGTCGAGATGTCAACCAAACAAGTTGTCTATAGGTTATGTCCCAATTAAAACCAACCTAATAGGAGACATCTACTAGTAGGATACTACACTCAACACTTTGACTTGCACTTTCTTTTACCCTTGTTTTCTGCAATCATTGTTGTGAATGTATATTCAATGAAACATCTTGTACTATCAAGATCTTTATGTATGAACTAGTTATAAACGTTTCCCAAATTAGTAGTATATGTGAAAATAAATTAGGTGATATATCAGTAAAGTGCTTCTTTTTCCACTTTCTTTTGCTCTTTTCAGCCTCCCTCCTTTCTTTCTTATCTGTTTATTATTCTGAAATCTCTGCTGAACTCCATGTTGCTAGCAAGACTGACAAATTACAAAGAGGTTGGGGGTGAGAAAAGAGTCATAGCAGCTACTGTAAGTCTTAAAAAGAATTACAAATTGCAGGACTTCATAAAAGAAAGTTGCTAGAATATGGAGGTTATGGGGCACTTTTACTTACTTGGTCCCGTAGAGTTCACGATAATGCATTGTCCGACGATTCACTAAGATTGTGTGGCCGATATCCTGCATGTATCGCTTCCCCGCTCAGGTCCGACAGTTCACAATTTTCTTCCCGGTGCATGTGAGTGCATTGTCTTGCGACACAATTTGAATCTTAAATCCCGCGCTCAGTCTGAATCAGTCGGATCGTCTGATGGCCCGTCCCCTAATTTGTGTCGGCTGGTACAGCCGTACGAAATCCAATCGTCACAATCCCAGCACAAACCCCTGTTAAATACCTGTCAAAGCTGCGCAAATTCCAAAAACCGTGAACGGTCCGACAAAAGTGCGATCCGCCACCCTTAGTAAATAAGCCCCTATGAGTGACATAATCTTCAAACTGTGTTTATTTGCATGTACACACAATGGAATACCAATTTCTCCTAAGGCTAGTGAAAAGTTATATAAGATCTCCAAAGGGCAGGGGCTCACCTCAGTCCTTGTAGATTCAGAAGAAAAAGTAGGACTATTTCCAAGGCGCTCACCGATCCAGATGGTTAATTTTAAAAGGTTTTATTACCAATGATGAAGTAAAAATAGAAAACATAAAAACATAGTAACATGGACAACGCGTTTTGCGTCCTCTATACCGGACGCTTCATCAGGTCTAAAACAGCATGGTACACATAGTAATTTATATCCCCACACGGGAAGTGACATCATGAGCAGATTATGGAGAAAGAGGGAGGAGTTAAAAAGTAACTTAGCATAACAGTTCCTAGTAATAAAAAACCTTTACATCGTTAAAAATGTTTCATACTGTTCTGAAACAAATTAATTAATTTAAGTTCATATTGGAACTAGGCGATGGACCGCAAACGGATTGCTCTTTGGAACACAAAGTTCCGGAAGTAGTAACTGAAACGGGTCATGTGACCCAGCCAAGAGTCAGGTGACCAGTGGTTATGGTCCACAAGTACCAAGACGGAACTGACCCGAAATAGAACGGAGCCACAAGGACCAAGATGAAAATATGGTAAGTACAAATGGCCATTACATGATGGTCTGATGAATTTTTAGACACATCCGGGGCTATTACATGATGGTTTCGGATACCTCATTCAGCCCAAAGGGCCTGAGCGTTTGCATTTTATATATCCAGTATATTTCTCTACGACATAGAGACTGGTATCTGTAGTTGACACTTTCAGGGATAAAATCAATTGGCATGACCGTAAATAAGGTTTCATACTTATGATGTTTAAACAGAAAATGTTTAGAAAGCCCATGTTTAAGAAAGCCTTTCTTAATATTAGCTGTATGTTCAGTTAGCCGGTCATGTAGTTCTTGTGTTGTCCTCCCGATGTATTGAAGAACGCAAGGGCACTCGATTAGATAAATCACATAGCTTGATTTGCATGTCATAGACGTTTTGATGGAAAATGTTTGTTGTGTAGTGTTGGATTTAAATTGTGTGCTTTTGTCCCTAATCGTTGAGCAGCACAAACATAATTTGTGATTACATTTTCTCACCATAGGGATGTGCTCACTACTATTATTAGTATTTCCCCAGCTAGTTGTTTTATGTTGTTTAATTTGGCTAGGAGCTAAAATGTTCCTCAAAGTAGAAGCCCGTCTATAGGTAACTTTGGGTTTGTTGGGGAGTACTGTTTTCAGGACCTGATCTTGTTGTAAAATATACCAATCTACGAGGACGGAGGTGAGCCCCTGCCCTTTGGAGATCTTATATTCTTTGGCAACCGGTACTCCTGCCACCGGCGAGGACTAGGCAGCACCCGATGCACAATTCTACAGCGTTGTGCCTGATCGCACAACCATTGAAGGTGAGTGCATTACCTTACTAATAAGGACACCATTGGAATATCCTAGGATTTATTGCACCAGGAAGCGCTTTTTGTTTTTTTCTTCTCTCTTTAGTGAAAAGTTAGGTGTGTTTCAATATGTTTTAAACCTGTGTTGACACTTATGACATGGCAAATATCTGCAGTATAGAAAATTGCTTATACATTTATTTTAACCTGTTGGGGTTCCACGGTTTGTGACTGTAAAATTGTTCTTGTACTTTAAATATGAAAAAAAAAAAACGAAATAAATAATTTTAGACCCAAGTATTAGCAATGCAAACAAAGTGTCAGGTCAAGAGGGAGAAAGAAACTACGTTGATGGTTTTGATGACCGTCCTAGATGGTGGAACTCAACTGGGCAACATTCCCTAGACTGAATAATGTACGGAGAAAGAAAAGTCAAGGTTAGCTAGTCGCAGCAAACCAAAAGCGGACATCAGATGAAAAGTAGTAATTAAAAGAGTAGTCAACGGTAAATAGCAGGATTACATTAGATGACAACATAATACAACATCAGCAACAGATGATCAAAAAGCAAAGAAGAATCAAATCCAGGACAGGCAGAATGAACACAAAAGTAGGTGATCTAAATCACTGGCAATAAAGCCCAGCCCCAATAAAGCTTTATAGCTGGCCAATGAGATGATTGAGAGACAGCTCCAGGTTTTAACCCTCTTATATAAGAATTGTAAGGAGATGTCACACTACAAATAGAAGTGAAGCAGCTATGGCTTCAAACAAGACATCATTGGAGCCGCTCTTGCAGCAATAATTAAATTTTCTATATTACAACTCATACAGAAGACCATTTTTGTAAACATTGACCAAGATGATCACTGCTGCTCATTTTTGTCGAAACACGACATTAAGTTTAATTAATCGGATACAATTACTTAGATCTGCCTTGTCAGTTTCAAACTACTTCAGCAAGAACAGAGGAACGAAACATAAAACAATCAAGAAAAAAATGTTTAGGAAATTAAATAAATTCCCATCTTTAGTGTTCTCCATTGTTCATTTTGATAAATGTAGTTAATTTCGCTTTGTTAGATTTCCCCTTGGCCACCAACATTCATATTTTTCCCTGTTATAAATACGTACAAAATAATTATTTCTTAATTTTCGCTTCTCCATAATAATCTAATCCAGAATGTTACTACTGAAAACCATAACCAGGCAGTATCGGTATCTGTGTAGTAAGTGTTGAGCGAAAACCTCTTAAATTCTTTATGTTAATTCCATTCCATTTATAAGTGTTGTCTATAGCAATAAGGTTGTACACAGTTCTACATGGTAACTATATTGATGTACATACAGACTGTTAGGCCTACTGCAAAATAAAAAACAGACCTCAAATATTCTACCTTTCTATCCAAGGGCGCAAATACTTTATGCAATTCCCTGTTTAATTACATTGTAGAAGGTCTCCCTGTTACTTTTAAAATAGAGAAACTTATCTGAAATGGCTTCCCCTTTCCAGGGCATCAAGCCGCTGTTATAATATCAACACCTTCCCAAATGATTGTTGGCTAAGAGAAAATTTCAGATTATCATTGTAGCTTCTCTCCAGGGTTTCTCTGTAAAGGAACAATGGTCGGGTCCAACAAGATGACCTCCAAAGATAATGCAGTTCCATTAATTTGCCTGGGACTGCAGGAAGATTGGAAGTGTTTGGAGAACTCTGTCCTGGGGTGATGGCCTGAGTGCCCATAGAAAGAGCCTGTGCCATAGGTTCACCATTACTGTCCTAGAGAGTAGGCATGAGAAAGGAGAACAAAGATCTAGAGTGATGTCAGAAGCATCTGACTGATCACATGCTCCATCACTGTAAGGTCCTTGAATCCTTTCATGCTGCTGGTCAAGACAGAGCCAGAGGCTGTTGAGAAAAGTTTTTTATACTGAGGATGGGACTAGGTAAGTATAAGAGATGTGTATGTGATGATGGATGTAGCAGTTCTGTGTGTGAGAGAGAGGACTGATGTAGCAGCAATGTGTGTGTATGTGAGAGGTTGGATGTAGCAGGGCAGTGTGTGAGATAATGGGTGGATGCAGCATAGCTGTGTTTAAAATGGATGTACCATCCATCTCAACATCTGCAAAGAGTTTGTATGTTCTCTCTGTATTTGGGCGGATTTCCTCTGGGTCCTCCAGTTTCCTCCCACACTCCAAAACATACTTGTAGGCTGATTAGATTGTGAGCCCCATGGGGACATTGATTGGTTTGGCAAGCTAATCTGTGTAATCTGTGTACACTACAAAAATAAAGAAATTATTATTATTATGTAGCAGCACTGTGTGTATGAGAAGGATAGATTCAGTGAAGCTGTGTTTGAGAGGATGGATGTAGCAGAGCTGTGTGTGTAAGAGAATGGATATAGCAGCAATGTATGAGAGAGGATGGATGTAGTGACACTGTGGGGCACTTTTACTAAGGGTCCGAATCGCTCTTTACCAGTTTGCGGCGAATTCCCCCGGGATTTTGGCGCACGTGATTGGATTGTGGCGCATTGGCGCCGGCTTTCCCGCGACAGAAATCGGGGGCCTGTCCGTCGGAAAACCCAGCAGATTAGGAAAAACCGTGAAATTTAAAAACAAAATTGTGTCGCAAAAATAGCACTCACATACACCGAGACAAAGGAAGTGAACTCCAGTGAACTCCGGCCGACCTCAGCACAGCAGCGACACCTAGTGGACATCGGGCGCACGACCTTAGTGTATCCCGGCAGAACCTGAATCAACGTCAGAGAACACGCTGCTGGATCACGAATGGACCAGGTCAGTAAATCTGCCCCTGTGTGTTTCATAGGATGGATGTAGCAGAGCTTGTGTGAGAGGATGGATATAGCAGTGAGAGGATAGACATAGCAGCACTGTGTGTGAGAGAGGATGGATGTAGCAGTGCTGTGTGTGAGAGGATGGATATAGCAACGAGTGGATGGATGTAGCGGCACTGTGTGTGTGAGATAGGATGGATGTAGCAGAGCTGTGCGGGGGAGGATGGATATAGCAGGGAGCAGATGGATGTAGCAGCACTGTGTGTGTGAGGATGGATGTAGTGACACTGTGTGTTTGATAGGATGGATATTGCAGTGAGAGGATAGATAATGTAGCACTGTGTGTATGAGAGAGAATGGGTGAAGCAGAACTGTGTGTGAGAGGATGGGTATAGCAGCAATAGGATGGATTTAGCAGCACTGTGTGTGAGAGGATGGATGTAGTGACACTGTGTGAGAGAATGGATGTAGCAGAGCTGTGTGTGACAGGATGGATTTAGCAGCACTGTGTGTGAGAGAGCATAGATGTAGCAGCGAGAGGATGGATTTAGCAGCACTGTGTGTGTGAGAGGATGGATGTAGCAGTGCTGTGTGTGAGGTTGGATATAACAGAGTTGTATGTATGAGTGAATAGATGTAGAATCTGCTTGTACATGTATTTTCAACATTGCTGTTGAACAACCAGGGAATTTTTAATTGGTTTAAAATATATTATTCCCTTTTTTTACTGTCCAAGCTTGGAGCATGTCTTATCTTAAGGAGCGTCTTACAGTCCAAAAATAACATGTTTAAAAGTGAATGTATAAAGTGCACATGCTCAACTATTTCTCTGTCCATTCTCCTCTTTTCTATGAGCTTTTCCCTAACTTTGAGTATATACCGTAGTATGATGTAAAACTATTAAGCATGTTCTGCTAGGCAAATCTAAGCAGACAGTAAAAGCTTTTCTTTGTTATATAATTACTTCTACATATTCATTCTCCATGGGAAAAAAAATTACCTTCCATGGTATTGCCCACAATAATCCTCTTGAATCAGTTAGAAAATTATAGGTTATGAGTCAGGATTTTTATTTTAGTAATAACATGCTTTAAATAGAAGAAAACTGTGGGTTCTGCCTTTCAGAATAAGATGACATATGGATGCGTGATCCCGATGTGTACAATTTATCAGCAGAGCTGCTGAAGCAGGACACAGCGGCTCTAATTAAAGCATTCACTGCATTCAGAACTTGACTCAGGATTCCACATTTATGGCTGTAGATACAGGGTATGTGTTACAGAAATGTAAAAACTACAATACCTCCAACATTGCAAACTTCTACATGACAAATGGTGTGGTCCAATAGAATAGTAACACAGCGGGGGGGAATTTAGTAATTGTGGCGCAAGCACGTCTGTCGGCATCGGAGATCAGTCTCCGCAAAGCACAGCCCGATGTATTTAAGTGGGGCAAGGCTGTAATTAATGGGTAGACGGATCTGATCAGTTGGGCGCCATAAAAATGCCAACATCAATGAGATGTGCGCCAAAATCTTACATGGACTGCGCCTTAATTTTGCTATCTGTGCCTTAATTTTCCTGGTCTATCATGCGCCAAAAATTGCGCCTAAAAATACACATAAATGTGGAGGATAATGTGGAAACGTTAGGCCATGCCCACTTGCGCCAAAAAAAGATGGAGGAGTCGGGATAGTCAGAAACATCTGTTCTTTCTGGCGCAAACTCATTATAAATGACCCGCAATAGTTCTGCGCCAAAAAAACATTAAAATCCCGGCATTTTTTGGGCGCAGATGCGATAATACATGTGCCCCAACATGTTTAGTGAATTTCTAAGGGAGTCTACCAGCTCCCAAATCACACCACCCAAAAACACCAAAATTGTCTTGGGCAGCGGTGGCAAACCGATAGTACAGATGTCAAAGGTGTCACTCAGAGCCCTCACTGCCAATACTCCGATGTTGCTTTAATTGTCCTGGTAATTTGTATTTAACCCCCTTCTAGTCCTCTAAGACACATGATTTTTAAAGAAAAAGGTCCTATCTATATGTGTTCATTTTTTTTTACAACATTTCAATTTTCATTAAAAGGGTTGGCCACTTAACCTCATGTTGTTTGTAATGTTTGTGTAAAAGGGAGGGCAGGGTAGTTAATAGTTCTGCTCCGCCTTGATGATATGTAACGTAAAGCCTCCAGACTTTTACATAAAGCGGCCACATATGGGTGGGTCATGTGATCTCTATCTGTCCATGGACAATTGCCCTTTCAGAACCTTAATCTTATATTCATGAACACTATCATAAGGTCCTGGCAGGGCGATTGCTCACAGACAGTTAGAGATCACATGACCCTCCATCTGAGGCCATTTTATGGACAGGAATGTCCGACTGATTAGGTAAAAGACAGGAGGTTTACTTTACATATCAGGAAAGTGGAGCAGAACTTTTAATAGATGTATATTGGTAGACTACCTAATATCCTGCCCCCACACTTACACATACCCGCACATTATATAAAAAGAGGTAAAGTTGCCATGTAATGGAACCCTTTGAAATTAATGAACATTTATGTAGGATTGGTACAAAGCAAATCAGGAAATATTTGGGTCTGATCTTTGAGCTATTACTTCTTATTTCAGCATCTAGTAGAAGAGTGAAAAATTGACTGCAATAGGATGAGTTCTGTCCATTTTTTTTAATGCACCCATTGACTCCAACAAGCAAGTTTTAAGCACAACTTGGATCAGAGTAGTGCATCCAGATATTTTGTTGTGTAGGATCGGATTGGATTCACACACCATAAACAACTGACGTTAGCATATCACAATAGGCTTTCAATGTCTTAGTGCTATAAGATGTTTATCTAGACAGCATTTAGACGTGACTATAGTTATTCATGAATAAATAAATGAAAATTTAGAAACTATATAGTGCACACTGTGTGGACAATGTGAAAACGCATAGCCTGTACCACGGATCACTACCAGCATACATCTGTGTCCCAATAAATTTGGAAATTAAAATTTGCAAGTCTCAGTGTCAAGTTGGAGATGGGCGTGCAGGCTCTCGACCCAACACAACCCCTGTCACCTACCCAACAAGCCTCACAAACCTTACAGGTTAGGAACTTCTGGGCGACAACCTCTACACTAACTAAGTCCACAGGAAATAGGACCAGACAAGGAGGGACAGATAACAGACAGACAAAGGAAGTCTGGCAGAACATGGTTAAATCCAAGATGGCGGCAAAGCACAGAATTGAATAACAAGAGGAATGGTAAAATAACATAGAAGGGGTCGAATACACAGTATAGCAAAGTGATAGCAGAAAGAAATAGGGAAAGGTATCAAGAGACTAGTAAAACCAGTAAGGTTTAATGAAACTGGGCAGATATATAGAAGGAGTTCCTGGATGCCTCCCACAGCAGCTGACTGGACTGGGTGTCCAGCAATCAAGTTTACTGTTTGCTGAACTAAACTGAGCTGTAGAAGAATCAGGTCTGGCCAAATCAATCCCAATACAGGAGCAATCTTAGCCACAGTTTACACACAAAAAACACTAAGGAAAATGAACACCTTCTAAGCCGAACTCTGTGGACAGAAGACGATGATGGCAGAGATGTTACACACAGATACAGGGACCAAAGTGTTGAAGTTAAACTCTTATTGATTTATGGTATGGGATGGTTCAAAACATGTAATAATAATATTTTACTTCACTATGCATCTATCTACCACTGCCAGAAGCAACCCAAGACTCTTGGGGGGGGATCATTTATCTTTAATTTTATTCCTGTATTTGTCTTTTTTTGAGACTTTTTTGGCGCATTGCAATTTTTGCGCCTTTTTGGGGACATTTTGAATTGACATTTGTTTTTCTTTAGTAAGACACATTTAACTTCTATTCCAGATATGCTAAATGTCGCAAATGACATTTATAATTTCAAATTGTCTAAAATTTGTGACATTTTTTGGCGCAAAAACCTCCAGATGAAACCATACTGAAGGAAACCTTAGTAAATGGAAAGAAGTGATTTGAGACATTTGTGTGACATTTTTGCGACATTTGTAACAAATTTCTCAAAAAGAGATCTGAGGGGGAAGAAAACATTAAACACAAGGAGAAAGTGAGTTTGATAAATTACCAAAGTAGCAGAAAAAAACAGAGATAAGACAGATGATTTGGTTTCTTGATTATGTTATTTACTAAAAATCATCAGAGAGATCATAATTTTCTCTTGCATCGACATCAAAATAACAATGACATAAAATTATTTTAATGTGTACTATATTTTCCTCAGACAATATATTACACATCATCAAAAAAATTCTACAAAAATGTTGGAGAAGTACAGGACAGGCATGTGAATAATTGATGCTTTGTCAAGTTTTTTCTTCTTGTTCTTGTGTCTATAAGATCTCAGGGCTTGAATATTTAATATTTTTTAGGGCTCAAGCACAAAGCTACACCTTTTGTGAGGACCACTGCCATGGTACATGGACTGCCTGTGGGTCTACAGTATGGGCAGGGAAGCACTCGGTATACTGATGACTGTTACCTCTGTAATACAAAACAGTCAAAATGTCTCCAAGTAATAAACTCTGCAGTATAACATTTTCATGTTCAGCATCAAAGAGATGTGTTTCCCTTCTCTATGATTTAAAGTCCTACGGTCCCACTGGAGCAATGAGAGTTGTATTCCCACCATATTGTATTCCCACCATATCTGCAATAAATACAATTATGAATTATAACAAATAAGTTAAAGTAAATTCAGTGGCCCGTCCTTCCATACCCACGTTTCAAAGTTGTACAACGATTGTAAAACGGGGGGAAGTCGCAATTCCTGGTAACGAAATTCTTACTTTTTTATACCGTATACAGGTAGTCTAAGAAATCTCTAATTTTGTATATTTTGGCTATTTTACAGAAAACGAGAGGGAACTCAAAATCAGAAGGATTACTTATATGTGATTATGAGGTTCACACATAAACATGTGAACTTTGGACATTTAAACATGTCCAACGTGAACATGTGGGCATTTAAAAAAACAAAATTAGAGCTGTTGTGGGGTGCTATTCCACGTTCCAAGTAATGCCAGATACAGAGGTAGCCTATTGATGCATTTCGAGTACTCGACCCTTTCTCAAAATACGGACAAAGTGCTCTGTCCGTAATTTGAGAAAGAGTTGAGTACCCGAAATGTGTCAAAAGGGTATTTTATACAGCTGTTTTATATTAAATTCCATTTTATTCCATCTAAATAAAGTAGATGTTTCTAGACCACTGGCTACCTGTGTATCTGGCATTACCCACCACAGCTCGAATTTTGTTTCTTCACAGCTTATTTACCGGACCCTCGGATATAACAGTTATTTGAGCTATGGGAGCTGCTTCCTTTTCACGTTCCTAGCCATCTGTGTGGAGTTTACTACCTAAGACAATAACTAGTGTGAAGAATAAGGAAATACCTGACCCGGGGTGCGTGTGCTTATGCAAGAACCCAAGAATCCACCAGGTGAGCACCTTCATTTATTACTATTTTGGAATACCGTCACCTGACTTTACTACCTTAGGTGCCGTATTCTATTGTCCTCTTTTTTGTTTTTCATTAAGTTATCTTTATGATAGAAGATCATATCAAATGAAAGTGGTGCCAATTGTAATCTGTGACACAACCTGAAAGCAACTGTCTAAGTTGTTTTATCCAGTTTCCACAAATAAATGTTATTGTTTGCATAATGAAAGTTTTCCAATATACTTTCTGTATTAATTCCTCACGGTTTTCTAGATCTCTGTTAGCTGACATTTACAGGTAGCTTCATGGTTACTTCCTGTAGATAAAAAATTGCCCCTAATCATGTGATGTCACACAGGTGAACGGCTTGTTACATCCCTGATCATGTGATATCACACACGTGCATGGCTTGTTGTATCTCTGGTCATGAGATGGCTCCTTATATCCCTGGCAATGTGATGTCACACAGGTGCATTACTCATTATATCCCTAGTGATTTCACAGAGGTGCATAGCTAGTTATATCCCAGGTCATGTGATGTCACATAGGTGCATTACTCATTATATCCCTAGTCATGTGATTTCACAGAGGTGCATAGCTAGTTATATCCCAGGTCATGTGATGTCACATAGGGTTATCTGCAGGGATCTAGAAAACCGTGAGGAATTGATACAGAAAGTATATACTGAAAAATGGTATAACCTTTCATCATACACTCAATAACATTTATTTTTGGAAACTTTCATTCTCTGAAGTACCACTACAGTGGAATGACTGCTACATTTATTTTGTAGTCTGACTGAAGGGAGGGGGTCTTGAATTAACTTAGAATTCATTATTCCCTTGGAATAATTTCCCTTGGAATTTTAGCTTAGATGTGTCACTACTTGGCTTTACTACTCAGATCAGATGGAATAAGTTGCCTTTTTTTCTTTAATTTAAACCATTTACCGTATATACTCGAGTATAAGCCGACCCAAGTATAAGCCGAGGCCCCTAATTTTACCACAAAAACCTGGTAAAACATATATATTTTTTACTCGAGTATAAGCCGAGTTTGGGTTTTCAGCACATTTTTTGTGCTGAAAAACTAGGCTTATACTCGAGTATATAAATTGACTATATATTGTCAATTTAAAGCTATAGACAATACTTCCAAAATGTATGTAACATTGTATGTGTTCATTATAATGTAGAATGCCTATGTTATGCTATTTGCGTAGAGTGCATAGATTGCATTACAGCAGCCATTCCTCCTTTAGTCATTGCTATATTTGTAGATTTTATGTACAAATATTAATGAACTCGCATAGAAGTGACATATTTAACTAATAGGCATCCAGCTTTTCCCTGCAATTTGTCCTAATAAAATGAATGAGGTTGTGTCTGTGAAGAATACTTTTGGGAAAAGCTTGAAAAGTTTTCATGAAATGAATGCGGTAAAGCACAAGATTACAGATGTTCTAATGACAGGGGACTTGTGTTTAGAGCAAAGATGCTACATTCCAACCTATTAGAATAACAAGTCCCACAGAACCTAAACTCATGAATATGCTAATAGGACACAGAGCTGGTGTCCAGAATTTTCTTTGTTTGGAGGAAAAAAAGAAAATAAAAAAAAACACACACATTCATAGTATAAAACCTAAAGTAAATGGGAGCACCTTAAGTAAACAGCTTTATTCTTTCTTCTTGTGATCTTAGATATCCGTCTATTGTTATGCAGTTGGAATCGTATCATCGCAGCTATGGTGATAAATAATGCATCTAAAGATTGGATCGGAAGGAAGTGCATATTATTTCATTGCGGTTCACAGCTGTAGCGATCAAAGGGAGAAAACAGTCTTTTGTGATATACACTTTTAATATGCTTTTTAATACCCTGTCACCCCTCTGTAGCTGGCAGATATGAAACATTTGTTAAGGATAAGGCATTTCATTAGACTACACAATTGTCTGTAAATCCTCTATACAGCCCATATATATATTATCCCAATACTGTTATATTCCAGGAGCATTCCTGATGGGATCGGTGAGGTATGCCAAGAACGGCGCTGTCACTACCTTCCCTATACCGAGCAGGCTAATCTCCGAACAATAGCACTTCAGGCACAAGGAGCCATAATAATTATATGACTGCTCTCGCGGATGTAAGTCTGTGCCTCCAATTCTTCTTTTTTGAAATGAAAATGTGTCATTTTACACTTGACCTCAAACAGTTAAAAGTAACCTGTAGAAACTAGAATCCTTCTTGTTTTTATGACAATAAAAATACTCAATCACTTATTGAATGTGATGGGATTTTTATACATATTTAAATAGAATTGTAATACATAGCTATATGTTTCATTGACCTCTCCATTCAGGGTCGGATCCAAGTTGCACTAGGCCACTGGGGGAGAGAGCCTCATTAGGCCCCTTTGCAGTGAACTCACATGGTGGTATTAAAAATTCAGAAATTAAAACAGTGTTCTGTTCTCATGGTTATTTTATATACAGCCCCCTCACCCCCATGGATCCTTTATGTACAACCTTATGTGCCCCCCCCAGCAGCTCTGGGCCCCGGCACTTGCCCAGGTATGTCCAGTGCTGGCGCCGGCCCAGCCTCCATTGAAAGCAATTTTAATATGTATTCATTGAATCTTGAAAGATTCCTAGATAAACGTCATGAAACTGTGTCAAAATGCTAGATGAGGCTCAGTGTTGACAGATACTGTATTCCTTGGATGGATCAATATTGGCTGAGCCTATCATGAACTAGAATAGGGGAGCAATTATTGAGAATAAGCTAAATTAAAGCACTCAATTCCAGTTTGCTGCATCCAAAGTCAATAAGATATTGCCTTGTCAAAGATAAGGGATGACGTCTAAAAAAAGTATTAACTTACCCCTCTACATAGCACTGGGGTATCAAGTATTTTGATAAAAACTGACATATAAGCACCAGACATAAAGGATACAACAAAGATTTTTTTTTAACCAGGGTTTACACTTTTAAGGACACAGGTCATTCTTATTTATCTGTTTGAATCCAAATTTATGAATCCACATTTATGATTTTACATCTGGAGAATGCAGTCCAGTTGGAAACTATGGAAGCTATACACATATGAGTGGTCCCCAACTTAAGAACACCCAACTTACAGACGGCCCCGAGTTACAAACAGGCCTCTCTGCCCACTGTGACCCCTGTGACCACTGTGACCTTCATCTGCAACTACAAGCCCCATGATCCTTCACTTCTCCCCCCTCCCTTATGCTTTGCTCCCAGTGATGACAGACTGTAACATCCGTGCCAAAATGTCCCAATATCCGCAGTTGGCAACAAAAGGTGGCGTTAATTCCTGTTGTGTTTCCTGTGTGTGAACTGGGACTTAGCCTTTGTGCTGTATAGGGTTTATTGAGCCACACCCTGCTCTCTGCAGCTCTGTGTTACTATTCTGCTGGACAGCTTTGCCAGACTGGTGCAGAAGTTGTATCCAGGATCTGCCTTATATACCTGCTCAGTCCCATCAGACCTCGCTGGTTATACTATATATCTCAGCTCATTTCTTGCCTGTGCTTGAGCTATTGTATTCCATTGCTTACTATGGTTTTCTGATCTTGGCTTTGTACAATCGATTACCTCCTCTGGACTCCCATTCTGTAGTGTACTTGCTATCTCGTTGCGACCCGGACCCCTGGACACACTGTGTTTTATGGACACACTGGCTCCTTAACTCTCAGCTGTTTGGGTCTGAAGAAGGGAGGTCCTCCCTTGAAACATGTTACCCTTGGCTTTTACACTACCCCTGGTATCTACCGATAAAATCTTAAATCTAACGATTGGATTGATGTCTCTCATCCATTTATTCTCTGTGGCTTAGGGAGGGACCGGCGCCCAGTTACTGCCCCCCACTTAGGACGGGGCCAGTAAGTAGGCAGGTGACGGTTTAGGGCTCACTGTCCGGTTTGTCCACCTGCACCCCTTGCCACCCTCCGGCCATCTTCTGTCCTTTTTGTGCTCCACAGGAACAAAGTCACAGGGCTGATTAAAGGGCCAGTAGCATTTTAATTCTTAATTACCTTTAATAGGTTAAAACTTTCTGAAATAAGAAAGTAGCATGAAACTCGATGCCAACCCGCATCTTTCCTGCACGCTTTAAACTGTATCAGAATCCACAGGATGCCAATATAATTTACAGGTTTAGCAAAAGTACTGACCACAATATTCCCTGCTCCCCCATTCAGAGCAGAGCTATATATTAGCATGTCCCTATAAAATAACTTAGCTTTGGGCCTCCGGCATCTGCTCCTGTATGTGAACAGTGTCTAATCTAATTACCTGACAATCCTTTCTTCACACAAAGCATACAATATATTTGTACAACAATCTTTATTCAGTCATAACCGTCAGAGAAAAGGCAGAATAGAATTGTATTTAGCACATAATACTGGAAGGAAAATTGAGGTTACATAGATATCATTTGTGTACAATATGACAGATGATTTCTTTATAACAGTCTTAACTACTTCTCAAAAGACTTCTGAAAACTGAAATGACAAATTCCTTAAAATAGACTGAAAGTTTTCCACTCAAGATAGGCACAATTATTTAGATTCTCTGATCTGTCTTTTCTTACAAACCAAGATGAATCAGGATCATAAAAAATTCTGTTCTTTTTTCATGGCTTCACTTTGCCAGTCGGTAAAACTATGAACATGAACATCAAAAAATATTTTTTTGTGTCATAGAAATAATACTTCAAAAAGTGTCCTTTAAATCCAGGTCTCTGTATTGTTTTCTTGCCCAAATATAACAATAGTAGATATAGGTGTCCACAGGTGATATCATTGGTCAATGGATGTCCAAGCGTTGGGACTCCTACCGATCATAAGAAGCCTGCGGAATAAACCTGCCTTGGTTCTTTAGCTCGTATAAATGGAAGAATGCAAACCGTTTGAAGTGAGATTCAAAACACCTCAGCCATAATAATGTGGCTTATGATGAAACTCCACTCTCAGGTCTCGTTAAGTGTGCACTTACACTAGAGAGCCTCACAATTTAGTACATAAAGCCCCGTACACCTACACATGATGCCACATTTACACTAAATTATACTCTCTTACCCCTGCCACTCACTCAAACCTTTCACTGCCACCACCTATACTTTACCTATTTAATGACAAAAGAAGGCAAATAGGTGCCTGTCTACATAAATCCCTCAACAATTTAGAAACCCAAATGACAGATAATCCAATGAGCTATATGTTTACTTGACATCGGTAATGCTATCTCTTTAAAAATGTTATTTGCGGCTACAAGAAGAGACATATTACGTTTCAAAGATTTAATACACAGATGTGCAGTGCAGACATAAAACATACAGTTGTCAGATAAAAATGGTTACAAGAACATACATACAATACATACATAAACAGTTATATAAGAAAAATGGATAAAACATAATAGCCTTACTAGTGAAGAGTAGAAAGTTACTTGTACTGTGAGACGCAGCGTAAAAATTGGCTTCAGCATTTGCAAATTATTATTGAGTAACAAAATGACTGACCATGGCTATTTGCATAGCACAATTATTTATACTTCATGGATTTTCCTCCCGCCCCACGGCTTGTGATGTCACTGAGAAAGGGATGTTCTTCTCAGGAGAAATGTGGAATCATTTCTCTGACCCTATCCTGTTAGCAAAGGCTCATAGCTAAGGGTTACATTCAAGTTATTTAGAAATGGATCATATTATTTATCTCAAATGTTTCTGTCTTGGTGATCTTTTTCATGGGAATGAAGCTAGTCCAGGATCTCTACCTTGCATATCTCTATCATCCTCGCCAGGGTGTCAAATGTACACATACTCCTTGGGATGTGTGAACTTATTTGGTTAACATGCTTTTATGGTTGGACACCCCTGATTGCAGGCCTAACTGCTGATTTATGGCTGGCGTCTGTGCCAATTCTGATTCTAAATACCAGTGGAAGGAGTGGACTTAAAACAATAAATTATGGGCATATTTTGTACTACTACATGGTGTACACCAATAAAGCAGTGCATAATCTTAAAATCTTTACATAGAAAAAAATAGATATAAATATTTATATATACAGATATGCAAATCGACATTAAGTTGCAACAAGGGTAGACATGATTTGCCTACAGACGGCTATAAGTGCTCCAGTTCTTCCAGGCTGATGGCTGTTGTTAGATTTAAAAAATCAGGCAAATCTGTTAAACATAATGCATCCCTATAATAAAGAAAAATGTTAATGTACGTTAGTGTCTATTTATTTGAGGATATTTTTAATTTTTGTACAATTTTTAAAATATTTAAAAATGATATAATTGTATTCTTCACATAAGACTGTTGGACATATGAAGGAAATATCATCTATATACCGTATCAAGAAAAAGTGGGCAACAGAGATGATGAAGGGACCTTTTAAGTTATAAATTGGTAGGGTTGAGTGTCTTGCTCTAGTTCTCTTGAAAGCAGAAGGACAACTTTTTAAAACAGATGATTGTGTACATGATACTGTGCTGATCTGGTTGTACAGATGCCTATAACAATGTAGACAAAGCTGTTCTGGCTCCTATCATGATGTCATCTCAGGTCTTGCTCACTTGGGGATAAGGTCCACTCCTAATACCACTCTTCTGTGAGCACTTACACACTACACATCTTGAAGCTCCTTCAGTTATCCAACAGTGGGATACATAAAAAATGAATGCATCACTTTCAATATTTCCTAAAATGTGAAAATCAACAACTCCTCAAAATCATTATATTAAGAAACAATGATATTTTTTGTGGCCATATTTCCTATATGGTACCTAAAGCCTTCCACAAACCATATTACAGCTTCAGGTAGCTAAATCATAAGCAAGAGGTCCAAACTCTAATACATCTGAACTCTGATAAGTGAGATATACTATTATATTGCCTGCATTCTCTTCCACAGAAAATGTGTTATAGAACAAATTACTCAAAAAAACACAATCATAAATATTCCAAAACTAAAATAATAATCCTTTTCTTCACTTCCATGATTCAGGCTCTATGAGTATATAAATGAGTCATAGTTTCTCTAGTGTAAAATGTGTGGTACTTCCACCTCTTCTCGTTTCAATTTCTCTCTTACAGTACGGTAGCCGTGCTAACTGCTCATTGCATTGTGTTGTTTTTTTACTACAAGAAAATTAGTGTTTTAATTTTCAATCTGGCAGACTTATTCTCCCAACGTAATTGAATAAAGTCATTATCAAGAACAAATGGGAAGCAATAAAGTGCCATGGATGGTAGCTCTATGCATTCTGAAACCAAAGGGTATTTGTGGGCTATATTACGAATTTCCATTGAGATATATTCTAGCACAAAAAAAAACCCAAAAATAAAAAAAAACACAATCATCTAGTATATAAATTAAATAGTCAAATAGCAAATGTAACATTTGTTTTTGCTATTATCCTGCCTAAATCCTCCAGTTTGATCTTTCCCCCGCTGTTTCATGCGCAGGTTTTATATGAACTGCCAAGAATTTTATGTCTTTGTAATACTTAAACATTTTGTAATAGAACTGGCATTGGTGCAAATTTGTAATGATTCTCAACATTATTTTTAAAAATGTAAGTTTTCCCCTAAGGGGGAATGAAAATGCTTTTTGAAAGACATAAAATTTCAGGTAGATAAAGGTGGAGAGAAATCTACTGATAAGCCTTAAACCTCCAAGTACAAATAGCCGTGTAATTCTGGTGTGTGGTAATTGGTTAAAAGATTATTAATATATACATTTTTCTGAAATTACATTTTTTGATCATTAAAGATTGCTTAAGGGGAGACTATCATGTAATTATGCAGTCTGACCGGTTATAGAGTAGGAGGATCTTACCAAGTTGATGCAAAGTTAAAGGAGTTTTCATATCCTTCTCTCCACAGGATGGGACCTAACTTGCTGATCGGTGGGAACAGAGGGAGATCGTGAGAACGAAGGATCCAAAGGGGTCGCAGGTACTTCAGTTGGAACCCTCTTCGCACTCCAAGGTGATTAGAGCAGATGGACGTGCATGTCCGTTCTGCTCCAGTAAGCTCTCTGGAGCTGATGGAGATTGCCAAGAACCGCTCCCAAAGGTACCTGGGACCCCATTGGATCCCTCATTTTTGTAATCTGTGGGGGTCTCATCACTGAGACCCTGACCGATCAGCAAGTTAGGCCCTATCTTGTGAAATCTCCTTTAATCGAAAAAGATTCAATATGACTTGTTATATCAGCGCACTTACTATGCTGTGAAGTAAAGTAGGTGGTCCTACCAGTTATAAACAGCACCTCCTTTAAGACTGTAAAAGGTCTGGGAAAGCTAGCTCTTCAGATTGGTGCTGCCTCAGATCACAGTTAGGTGTTTTAGTGGAGCAAGAGAAACAACGCGTTCCAAAACCTTCTTCAGGTCAAGAACCAGTATAATGGAGCCAGTTATTCCTTATCAAAAAAGTAAAAGGACCACTGGCAACTGGCTGAACAGAGGACCAAATTTTACCCATTCAGGCTGTGTGATTTCTCAGTCCAGTCGCCTCATGCATCATTCTTATTGGGACTTTCAATCCCCCATTCTGAATTACTCTGATGGTCCAGAAGTCCTACCCCCACTGATCTGTAAGTTATCTAAATTGTCTGATCTCATGTGGTTAGGGAATATTTTACTCTCACGAGGTGATGCCATTAATATTCCAAAGGATAGGGGGTGAGTATATAATCACATGAATTGTTAGCTTTGGATGACCAAGCAAATAGCAGAACAGGAAATCTGCTCTAGACTTCCTTCTTTTGGCTGTCCTGTTGTCCAAATGGAAGTCCAATAGAACTGTAATCTATTGACTGCTATGGGACTTCCAATACAGTGTGGCTGAAACACAGAAGTCCAAAACGGATCAGGTGAACTAGAGATCCTCCATTCTTCTGATTTGGGGGGTTCCAACAGATGAGATCGCCTTCATTCAGATGTTTTTCCCCAACATGTGGTTCCTGGGCCACATGCCCAGGGTTCTGATATACACCTGATAACCTCTGGAAAATCCCTGGTGGCAAAGTTATGGCCAAGAAGCCTACAACAGGCAGAGAACTGTGCAGGAGATTGAAAGAAGATCTCAGCACAGCCGTGTTAGAGATAGTGATGTCCTGGGGCCGCAGATGTGCTGAAGTCATTCACAGCAAGGCCTGAACACTTCCTACTGATTGGTGACTGTAATTAATTCTAATCTTTCCCTGTGCTCCAGATTATAAAAAAATCCATCAAATGTTCATCAATGATGATTACAGTATTTCTGAAAAATCTACTTATTATACAATGTTTTCTAATATATACTCCAATATGAATGTGTGTGCATATATATATATATATATATATATATATATATATATATATATAGCAATAACAGTGAATATTTGGATAAATTATAGTCGGAATTTCAATGCTTTATGAATTAACATGCTGAAGGGATTACACGCAGAGGGAAAATCTAACCATAAAATATTCTATGGCCTTATCATTACAGTCCATACTTTCAGTGTAAATGTGTAATGTAATAATTACCAAGGCCTCGGTTACTTAGGCAAGTCTTATGATCATTTATACTGACATGCAGCATGTGCTGAAAATCATTCATGCTCCAGAACATAGGAAAGCTTCGGGTCATATTGCAAAATCCCGATCTGCGTCAGATGCTACGGAACGCCCTTGGGGACATTCTCTTTCTACCGTTCCACAATTTGGCAATTTGGATAAAGAGCTTCTTTCATTGCTTTGCACTTAGATAACATTTACAATAAATGCTATTAGTGAGCTTCTCTTGTATGAATCGAAAGGAAGACATGGAAGAAACACACTACATGCAATGCTAACAGCCCGGCTGTGTACATATTTAGGTCAATGAATATGAAACAGGTTGACCCAAATTACAACATCCCTACTATACTGAAGTGTTTATTAATAGTCTTCTGTCATGTACACAGTACTGGCACTGCACGTGTTGTAAGGACATGCCCCAAATATGTTATTGACTTAATGGGGACTAAATTAGGGATTGTTGATTCAGTATTTACAAATATTATGTTTCATAAAAAATGTAGATCTGGCCATAGTATGTACATTAAAATATTGTCCAGGATATAGCTTGTTTTCGAATGCAGGAAAATACTTTACCCCCTGAGCTATTTTGGCTTTAAGCATTTATTTTCATTTATCCATCCTTTTCTTTTAGAACAGTTTTTATCTTTCGGAATAAGCTGAGGGCTTGTATTTAGCAGAATGGGTTGTATTTTTCAAATGTGCCATTTTAATGGTAAATGTATCATAGTAGACTATATTTATATATTATTGGGCTGGAAAGTGAAACAAAAACACATTTCTGCTGCTTTCTTTAATTAAAAATTTGGTCCTATTCTCCATACCATAAAATTAACAGGATATTAAGATTACAAGATATTAATTTTGATTACATTTACTTTCTACGTTTTGCTGCCTTTGCACAAAAACACCTTCTGTAAGAAAAGCTCATTTGTTTTAATATTTGGAAAGTTATGACTTTTTTTTTTATTTTAACATCATAAGAGGGATATATAGCTTGCTTTTTGCCAGATTTAGTTGGAGATTTCGTTTTTTAGTTATTATTTCTGGTGACATCTTTTTTGATCAGCTTTAATTTCAATGTTTTTGGGCACATAATGTCCTTTTTGGAGCTGTATTTTTTATACTATTCACTGTACAGGAAAAATAATTGCCTATTATTTTAAGCTAAAATGTAGCAAATGCCTTTTCATTTTTAATGGAAAAATTGCTATTTATTAAATTTCTTTATTATATTAAATTTTAAGATGTTTTGATTTTTTTGGACTATGTGTTACAGCTAAGCTTACTACTGTTATAATATTCACATTACTAGTGTGATCACCAGGAAATGCATGTTTATCCAGGGCCGTGATCTAATTAGGACGAACATGCACGTCCTGAATTATTTGCATAAAATTGCAATCACATACAAAAAGCCCCATTCATCCGTCTTATTGCCAACATCTGGGGGTCCTTGGATTCCATCCTCTCAGCGGTGCTCCATGACTTATCCAGTGTTGATTTTGTTTCCTTATTTAGATCTCTCATACATACTGTAACATATGTGACCTTCCTTGCCATTCCTCTTGGGTCCTACATGAGTGACATACTTATTTCTGGATATTTTGAACTAAGATAAGAAGGTAAGAAAGGACACATTTCACAACAGCAAGAACACATATGCTATCTATGATTTTTACGAATGGCATACTCACCCATTGTTTTCGTGGTGGATATTCACACAACCGTTTTTGCACAGGCATACAGGCCATGAGAAAAGAATCAGAGCATGCTCTCTATTTTTTCTCGCCGGTGGACCATGCACACCACCCACAAGAGACAGGGTAGGTTATTATTCCTGCCCCTGTTTGTGGCTTGAGCAGTCGTTTCCTGTGGACATTGGCAGAGTGAGGGGAACTCAACTGCAGATGTCCAATGGGTCGCACAAGGGGTTTGCTTGTGCCCAGCAAAATGCGCACTTTAATCTGTATAAAAAAATCTGATTTACATTATTGCATTTTTATATTCCAAATGATAAAGATTCTGAATGCGCTATGCAGATGGTTCCTCATTGGAAATCAGCATAGGCAGAAAATTTTAGAATCCACAGCTTGTCAATTTACTAGATAAAAGTCTGAAGTAAAGCCATGTTTAATGTATGGAATTATTTTGGATTCCTAGCAACTGTACCCAACCTTGCTATCTCCTTCACATAGTGATTCATCTACCTTCCCATGTAGATTGTAACCCCCCCGGGTAAGGCCCTACCTCCGCTTGTGCCAGTATAGACTAGTTTTTTGTCTTTTGTACTTATTTGTGCTCGCGTTTGATCCGAGGTTCTTAGCAGTTAAATGTTCTGTATCCTTCAGAAATCTACTAGATACAGACATGTGTTGGGATAACACCATAACATGTATTTCTCTTTCTCTTCACTGCCGCCCTTACTATACTGTATATAGACCTATTTCTTATTTTGACATTCAAAGATCAATGATCCCCTGACAGTAAGGGAGGCTTGTTTGGACCCTCATAAATCATTTGGAAATCATAAATCCCAAATCATAAGGAGGATTTAGACTGCTGAACATCTAAGTAAATCAAAGTATTGTGAGAGGGTTCTGTGGTCTCTCCTTGCTTTTGGGCCTGATCAGAACTGTGATGGCTGTGACCCCTAGAAACACGTATACATCAGTATGAAACGGAAATGAGATGGAGATGTCTACACAAACTAAGAGGAAGGAATATGTAGATGAGGCCAGCAGTCTGCATATTTTATTCCATAGCTGTAATATGAATATGGCTTTGCCTCTGAGCAATGTTGGTAAATAATATTTGTAAACAATATTTAACATTTGGCCATCGCTTGTATTTGTTTTCCAGACTGGCGGCACCCTTTGACTAGCAGTCGGCAAGTGTGACGTCTAGGAGGCATGTTATTAGGATAATTCACTTGTTTATAATGTTAATCCACATAACTCATGCAATAGATAATTACCTGGCTCCGACAGCACAATAGCAAATACATTCTGTCCCCCGGGACCTTCTAATTGAAAAGCATTTCATTTATTTCAAGTGAGCAGGGTAACTTAGAGCATTAAGAAAAATGTTGTATTAATCTGTCAAATAATTAGGATATTGTTATATTTAGTATTACATGCACTATACTTGGAAAGTGTGCAGATTCCCAGGTGGTAGTGGTACGCAATGTAGATATTATTGCAGAGAAACCACATCCAGAGTTAGGTCAGAAATTGATTTAAGGACATCTACGATTGTTATCCCCTATCCAGCAGAATAACAAACTGATACATGTGGGTTCAACTGTTAGGACCCCCATAGATCACGAGAATAGACCCCAATTAGGGTCTTGTTCACACTAATGAGGGAGCAGCTAGTCGAGCATGCATCTTGCCACTCCATTGTCAGGCACTCAAAGACATGGAGCAATAGCCGAAATCTGGGTTTGGCAATTTTCGATGCTCTAGTAGTATCGAGCCGAAGGACGCATGATCAAAAACCACTTCATTCAGCTAGTGAGGATAGGGTACACTTTCTCTTGAGGTTTGTCTGGACCCTTTCCTTTTCTCGAATCCCCCTTTCTATGCAAAATTTATGATACACAGGGTCCAAACAAGCCTCTTCCTACTGTTGGGTGGGGGGGGGCGGTCAGTTCCTTTGATTGATGTTGTCCAGAAATTGGACCCCACATATCACATTGTCATCCCCGATCCACATTTGTAATTGGATTTCAATTACTATAGTAGGAATTCTCTAATCTTTTCAAAGTAGGTTCCTTGCACAATTGTATATAGGGGCATGTTGTTTTAGGTATGATCAACCCCGATAGGTTACGGCCACCAGTGGCATTTGTATTGCATTTACCAAACAATGGAGAACACCGGGTACAGGTTACTGATCTCATGCATATCAATCGGACCAAGCGCTGCCCCCGGTTGTGTGCATTGCTTAGCTGCACCTTTACAAATTTGGTGGGTAGGACACCTCAGGTTCCACATCAGAAGCTATCACAGCCCAATAACTTATCATAGTTGATCTGCAGAATCCCCCTTTAATACATTTTCAGATTTCCCTTGTTACGGAAGAGTTATTACCATAGTGTAAATGCTCTTCACTTGACCGCTGTATTAAGTGGTCTAATTAATGGAAGCTGCAATGTTCTTAAATGACTGTCCATAGTAATTTGGAACCCAGTCGCAATGAAATGAAACCGTCAGTTTTTCACCAAGATGATTTTTGTCTCCCCATTTGTGGCATTTAGCAAGATTTACACTCAATATAATATCTGCTTGGCTGAAAGAGGCTGCTTGTTATAATTTCTGCTTTAGGTACACAGTCAGGAGAATAGCTGAACCCGCGGCAGCTGGTATGCAATTTATCTTGGCACTTGGACAATTTGACCAGGATAGATTGTCCAGTGACTGTAAATACTATTGGCAGTGTTATTCTTACTACACACTTTTCCTGCAGATAAATGGGTTAATGCAGCAGTGCATATTCTGCCGCATTCCTAGATTTTACTTAATCACTTCTACATTTCCTCTGTTGCTATAGAGCCCTAGGTGATAGGGAAGCTGGCAGGGAACTGCTTTTACTGAGTGGCCAGGATGGTTTGCCAGACAGCCATAACTGGTGCCCCAAGTCCTTCACTTTACTGGATCTTCTCCATTGAAAGTCTATAGGACTAGGATAGCCAAGACCTGTACTTGGCTGCCTCCACCAGTCTCATAGACTTTGTCTGGATATGAATGAGGGTTTAAATTAAGTCAAGAACCTTAGATAAGTAGGATACCCTCTTTATAAAGACACTATCATTTAGCACTAAAATCATTGCATTCTTGTTGTTGCAATGGGTCACCATTGATATTGTTACATTAGAAGTACCACCTAGTTACCATTACTGGGCTATTTCACTGTACATGCAAAGTCATATAAGCTATACTAATACTATACTACACTACAGTTGCCTCTTGTCAGACTGTTCTGTGGGGCCAATAAATTAGATGAGGACTAAGCACATTCATATGCAAGTTTATAATATCAACAGAAGAAAGCATCCACATTTTTATCAAGCTTATTAAGTTATCGGGTTGGAGCAATTTTTCAAAGTTGAAAATACCATGAAATAAGTCTGGCTGTTTTCACCATACAAAGCTGTAATATGGATTTATATTCCAGGATTGGAGCTGGACTTGGAGCACTCTGGTGCACTCTTGTGTAAAGTCTCTTCAGTGCGTTGCTGCACAGCCCCTCCCCTGAGTAACTGCTATGATATACCAAAAGATACCTGCTACATCAGGATTACACGGATCTCTACAGTGAATAACTGTCTCTGGAGCAGTGTCATGACTGATTACATCTTAAATCATTTAGTTAAAATGGTAAAATTTAGCAATTGAAAAGGAATAGAACATATTCTGAATAATATTTTGTAACCCTTATGGTCTTGGTATCATTTCATTCATTATTTAATGCCACCGATTCAGAGATACAACATTACAAGAAAGATCTTTCATGTAGTCAAGTAGAATAACTGTGTACAGCTTCAACTCTGTACCGGAAAGAGCTACAATACGAATGAGTGCAAAGGTCCTAAGGATCAGTTCAGGCAGCCATCTTAAAGGGGTTGTCCCAATTTAGGATTTTATTCCAAATCTATAAAATAGGGGATGACTTCCTAATTGGTGAGGGTCTAACAGTTGGGACCTCAAAAATAAGGAGAATGGGGATCCCGTTCTTACTAATGGTTGGGTCGGCTGGCTGAGCATGTACACTGCTGCTCCATTCAATCCTAGAGGATTTGCACTGAATTCACAGCATCATTGAATAGGCCATAACTTGATGATGGGTGGGAGTCCTTACACTGAGACCCCCACTGGACAGGTATTTAACAGGTGTCTGTTCAACGAAAGTGCACTGTCCGACGATAATGCACATTGCCGCGATTCACTAAGATCGTGCGGCCGATATCCTGCATTTGTCGCTCCCCTGCTCAGGTCCGATAGAGTTCACCTTCTTCTTCCTGGTGCATGTAAGTGCTTGGTCATGCCACACAATTTGAAAGCTAAATCCCATGCTCAGTCCGAATCGTTAGATTGTCCGTCGGCATGCCCCCTAATTTGCATGAAAGCCAACATAGCTTCCCCAAAAATCCTATCACCTGCAGACACCTGTTAAATACATGTCCAAGCCGTGCAAATCCTGAAAAAGGTGCAAAGTCTGACGAAAGTACTATCCGCAACTCTTAGTAAATAAGTCCCACCATCTCCTCTATACATTCTCAGTAAAAGTGCAGTACTATGCTATCTTCATCAGTCCCAGACCAAACAAAATAAATCGGTAATTCCCTTTTGGTGCGATTCACAAGTCCCCATTTTAAAAATTGACGGTAAATCCTGACAGATCATCAAGTTGTGACCTATTCTGTGCCATAAACTGGTTTCCCAACACAACCCCTTTAAAAGAGAGAATTACAATCTTACAATCAAATTGTCTTTGTTGATGAAATTCATGGTACACGCCATGGCAAATTAGATTTTTATTATATGTTACATCATTTTTTTCCATTGATTTGATGAACACCCCATCGGGCTAGAAGAAAAATAAGCACAGCTGCAATAAAGAATAGGAAGGTGCAAATGACAATGAAGAGGAGATGCGTCTGAACGAGCATGTGACTTGCGGTGTGCGCTTCAGATTTATAGCCTGCTAATACACTGCTCCGTGAAGTTGCCTAAGCTGTTACAGATGATTGATAGAAGTATACAGGAATACAAAATCATTATAACATTAATAATACTATTTTCTGCTCTGATAAGCCTGGTGGCCTTCCAGGCTGCAGCAGACGTACTTGGGGCTGCATTTGCAAAGGATATTTTTTTCTCTAGGAGGGACTTTGAATATGGATTTTATTAATCTGCACCGGTCTCAGCCTCGCTGCTCTCTGAATGTGCTGACCATTCAGCTTCATTTCATTTGCCATATTAATCAAAGATGATAGACGAGGAGAAGAGGCTGTGTAGCTCTGCCAACAACAAAGCTTAGGGATTCATGCAGCCTTGCCAGAGAGTACTAAACACATGTTTACTCTAGTGGACCTCTCCGACAAGCTACAGCACCTGGACACAGGAAAAATATCATTATTTCCTTCCAGACAAGACTGACAGTTAAGTCACAAATGTGCGCCTTGTACGTCTATTTTCTGAAGAGCTCAGTGGCAAGTAAAGCAAAACAAGATGTTATTATCCTATGAGAGCAAAGAGTCAGAATTTCTCCCAGTCTGGATCAACAACATTTAAAGGAAAGGTCATGAAGGCAATAGGCATTTTTTTGCGCATAGGTAATATTTAAAGGGGGTTGAATACATATGACAGACACTTAAAAACATAGACACAAACATAAATAAATAAACCAATTTCCTTTGATAATATTTCTTTTGATTACAAAACACAAATAAGAAATATGTAATGGCGGAAATATATGGTGCGGTCGTGGATTGGCCGGGATGGGGGCAAGCCGCTTCAAGTTAACGCACTTTGTCGATAATTCATTACAAAATTATTATTTGGTGACAGTGTCATATTAACAGTACATGATACCGTAACTAATAATAATTTATTTTATAAATGCAAAACAAGTTAATTGGATGCAGCCAGCCTCATCAGGGGTATAACTAAGACGGGCAGGGGTCCCATAGCAGACTTCTGAATGGAGCCTCCTACCCCCTCAGAAAATATACATATTTGTATACTCACACATTTGTAAACTCTTATGCTGTATACTGTGGAAGATGTCAAATACATATTTATTCACCCCTGGTGGGAGCCCACCCTCTGCTCTGCATGTAACTTAATCCTAAATACCACCAAATTTATAACAATCTTCGCTGGGGGTAGTTGTGGTTGTCCTGGTATGTAATGTAAGTGCCTTTAGCATAACCTCTGCTTCTGGGTTATACAGGAGGCCCCACCCTCTATAATGTTCCTAAAGGGAACCTGTCACCAGGACTGCCTCAGGCAATTCTCAGGCCGCCTGGTCCCTGTATCGATTTGCGCATGCGCCACACTACTCTGGGAGTTGGTAGTCAGTGAGGCGGGTGCAGAAACTGCTATAGAGTTTGTATACCTCCTGACGTGAGTAGGGTAAGATCATGGGAGGAGTGCTATGGGCAGGTTAGGTTTTAATCAGGCTGATGATGGAGTGGTTTCCCACTCCTCAATGGACACACCCAGCCAACACTGGACACACTAGAAGAGTTTATGAAATAACTTAAAATGCAAGGATTAATTGAAAAGCTGTTTGGGATATTATAAAACTTTAACACTGCCATCAAGAATTCCTTTTTGGAGACCCCTGAGATTGCTAATAGATCCCCAGTTCATTCTTTAGCTTCATCAATACTTTCCAACAATATCCCATACACCATGGGTTAATGCTCATCCTTAATTGGTTTCATCTCTTAGTTTTTGACAATGGCAGTGGTACTAGATGCCAGATATAAATTCATACGTATGTTCTCCAAAAAAATATTCTCCAAGCCTAGTCCATTTGATTGCAGTGCTCACTGAGCCACGGAGGTCTTCCTTTTGCTACTGTCTTTCCTATTCATCAAACAGTAAGGCGTTAGTTCATTGAATACAGTTCATTGAGCTCCCATGTCATTTCCAATATTGCCAGCTGTGCAGAGTTTGACCCACTGTAAAATGTGAAATGTCTCCTCCTTGTGATGTTAGTATCAGGACTATTAGGCCTCTCACGCTGAGTTGATAAGGGATCAAAAAAGACACTTTCCTCATTTGTTCACCGGTTTGCACCCTTGCTTGCTGCGGCTTTAGGCAATTTAGAATAAATGTTATTATCCATTACAAGCCAATAGTATAAATTGGAATTTAATGGCATTGTTGACCTTTTCTTCTAAACATCCTTAATTATTAACATTTAATAACAGTCAGGACGACTGCCCTTAATCCTAAATAAATGGGATTGTCTAAAGGAGACCTCGAGATACAGATATTTGCCTTAGAGAATGTAATGTATCATTCTCTTTCCACTCCACACGTGGCACCACTCTGTGAAGTTATCCGCAAAACTCTATAGGGGCCATATAAGAATAGATAAGTATAGATAAGAAGAAACTATTTACATGACTTTCATTTCCAAAATCACATGAATACAAAGAGAAATATGCAACTTCTTATGGGAAAAACGGAAGTGCAACGCCAGGAAATAATTCATAAGAAATTGAAGACAATATGTAATATATCAACCATCAAAACCAGGAAGTGAAAAATATATATTTATAAAGTCAAAAATGGAGACTAAATCATATTTTAACAAATGTGTGTAGGAAGGTGTCTTAAAGGACATCTACCACCAGGATGAAGGATTGTATGAAAATTAGCCTGAGGGAATCCAGGGTCCATTAACACCTATGGAGCCTGGAGCTCCTCAGGCTCATTTGCATACAGCCCTTCATTCTGGTGATAGATGCCCTTTATAGAGTGTTTACAAGGGGCAAAGGGTCTATCAAAGTTAAAAGGGTTGGCCATATTACTTTATGTTGTTGGTAATGTGGGGGGGGGGCAGGATATTAGGTAATTTACGCTTATACATCTATTAATATCTCTGCACCACTTTCTTGAATTGTAAAGTGTGACTCACTGGTTCAGAGATATCTTTTACCTTATCGCCTGCCATTCTTGTCCATAAAATTTGATCAATGACTGTCCATGACCAATTTACCTTTCTGGACCTTATGATTGTACTCATTAATGCTATTATAAGGTCCTGGAAGGCAAATCAGTCATGGGCAGTTAGAGAAATTGATACAGAAAGTATATTAGAAAATTGTACTTTTATCATAAAAATATTAACATTAATTTGCTGAAATGGGAATAAACCTTCAACAAATCTTTACATATGGCAGTAATGCTGAGCGTCCATTCGAAATCTGCCCAAAACTCACAAAATACATATTATTGGCCTTCTTCACTGTTTAATCATATCATAAAGGGACAGGGAAAAATATGAACTTAATAGACAATAAAATGATGGTATAATCACCAATAACAGTGGGGAAATTCCCTTTGGGGTCATAAGTCTCATCTGAACGCACTTATGATACTAAAAATTACTCTATGCAACAATAAATTCTGTAAACCATCAATGGAAACTAATTACACATAGTTTTACAACAGTTTTTAATTACAATCCCATTTTTGAATGACAGATGTACTTTACTGTACATTAGACAATTTCAGTTCTTGCCCTGAACATATCTCTTCAGATCCACAACTAAAGTCATTCACCGTCTTGGCAGCCAACGGTGAATGTCCTAATCGAAATTTATGCAGACTTAGATAGATTCCGATTATTGCATAGTTCTGTCTAGTATGGCATGTGACCTTCTATGACCACTTCATTGCATGCTGACATGACAAGTAATTGCATACTTCACAGGTAAATGATAATCTTACTCTGACTATATATTATGATATAAGTCGAAGGCAATTCTGACCTTCGAAATAATTGAATTTCAATGAGAAACAAAGTGGAACATGTTCTCAGACATAATTATAGTCAATGACCCCTACTTACATTAGCAATCTTGTATATAAATGGGCCTCTGTCTTCATAAAATATATATATTAAATGTGAAATAATGTATACTATTTGATACAGATGTGTCCACCCACTCTAACCTTACCTCAAGTTTAGTGACTGCAATTTGTCACTTAACCAATTCAATGCAATGTCACAAAATGCTAACAGGGAAAAAGAAAATGAACCTTTGGTATACTGTATATACTCGAGTATAAGCCGAGTATTTCAACACTAAATTTGTGTTGAAAAAAACTAACTTTTTACCCGAGTTAATAAAAGAAATAAACTTGTATACTTACCTTTTACACACACTCCCTCGTCTTCTCCCTGCATCTTGCTGCTTCCCGGCAGTGCGGGCAGAGGCACATCTATGCTCTCTGCCCACACACACACACTATGACGTGGCGTGTCGCTGCCTGACTACATCATAGTGTGTGCGCAGGCACAGTGCATGCCCGTGTCTCTGCCCACACTGCCAGGAAGGCGAGTTGCCACAAGGGGTGAGTATCGGAGATAAGTACTAAGTTTGTCTCCAGGGGCTTTGCTGCTAGACAGGGGGGTTATGCTGCTGGACAGGGGAGTTCTGCTGCTGGACATAAAAGGGGACTCTCTTGCTGGACATTAAGCAGGGCACTGCTGCTGGACATTAATGGGCGCTCTGCTACTGATCGTTAAGGGGGGCTCTGCTGCTGGACTTTAAGAGAGGTTCTGCTGCTGGATATTTAGGGGGCTCTGCTGCTGGACATTTAGGAGTTTCTGCTGCATCTCGCACCTTAGGCTTATACTCAGTAGTTTATATTTCAAAATGTCAATATGTTTTCCTGCTTTTTTGTGGAAAAATTAGCTACCACGGCTTATAATCGAGTCGTCTTATATTCTAGTATATACATATTGTTCAACAAGGCAAAGAAGAACAAAACCGTTAGAAAATGTGTGAATTCTTTATGTTTAATGCTTCAACCAATTCAAGCCAATGAATTGCCACTTTGCATGTGCCTAAGGGAGTAAAGTGTTTCAAGTGAATCTCAGATCAGACAGTTTATTATGTTATATTCTTGGGTTTGTATATATCCTCTGAGCCATTCAGAAAGTTATGGAGGGGATTTATTATGCAAACCCCACCTCTCCCATCGCGATGGATATATCTATTGGCAGACATGTGGCTGGGCCAGGTCCTACATAGCGTAGAATTTTTTTATTACCTATAAATAGGAGGGAACACCCCATAGAGCTCCACTCCACGGCTGAGGATGGCTCTTTTTATATCTCTCCCTGCCCACTTGGCATGAGTTAGTGTAATTGGGCAACTTGTGGCAATTTCCAGAAAACAGTTATTCAAGCTTTGAACCCCCCATGTGTTTTGGCAGCTAAAGTCTATAAATCCATTGTCTCGAAGTCTCAAAATCCTTGATCCTTATGAATAGATGATATGATATAGTTAGGCCGTGTACACTTAGGCCAGACAAAATCTTCATAGAAATATTTGCCTTCTACCACTCATAATCGACCATTCTTCCAAATAAATTATTACTTATTACAGATCACTTATTATATCAGTAAGATTTTTTTGCAAAAATTTAGTAAAAACAGGTTAAAATCACGAAAAATGGCCTCATCATATTTAATATTTGTACAGCAGCCTAAAGACTGAATTTACTTGCAGCCAGTGCTTTATTGTTTGAGGACATAGGATTTAGAGGAGCCCTATAATCCCTTTATTATAGTGGTTTGTGAGGGTCCGCCACCTGAACTCTTATGTATAACTTTCCACTGCGTTCTTTTTTCCCCCAATAAAATTTTGCCTTGTAACTTCCTTGTAAAAAAAAATGTTCATCTATATCTAGAAGGGCTTTACCGTTGTTGGTTCAATTTATCTGTACTCCAAGCTTGGATAATTTTAGGAAGAAGCTATTAGGGAAAATAATGACAGTATTAAGAAATATGTGGTTCTGCTCTGTCAGCATTTTAATTAGTTTTGCTTCATCAAGGTCATGACATAGTAGATATATAATTCATCAGGTGCACGGAATACAAAGCTTGTTTCCGAAGCATATTGCCGTTAATCATGCCCCTTCCTTAGATACATTATCTACTAAAGTATTCAAGTCAGGAACAATCGAAGGACAGGGCGACTCATTTTATGTGAAACTTAGAACAGAGGCTTGAGTTTAGTCCTGATCCATTATATTGATCCTTGTTGTGCTAATAGTGCATTTAGCGCCTATAAATATTACTATTAAATGGAGAATGAAGTCTATATAGTATAATATTACAATTAAATAGAGAATGAAGTTTATATAGTATAATATTACTTTTAAATGGAGAATGTAGTTTATATAGTATAATATTATTATTACATGGAGAATGAAGTTTATATAGTGTATTACTATTAAATGGAGAATGAAGTTTATATAGTATAATATTATTATTACATGGAGAATGAAGTTTATATAGTACCGTATATTACTATTAAATGGAAAATGAAGTTTTTATAGTATAATAATACTATTTTTTACTTAAATACGTTCATTAAAAAAGGTGTGATTGTAATGATGATAATGTAAATGATTACAATACTAGAGCAAAAGAATATGTATATCTGGTAAAACATAACTTTATTGGAATTCTCGAGTACCCTTTTGGGCTGCCTCTAGCCTCTACAAGACAAGAAACATTAGGTTATGCAGTCATATAGGTTCCATGCGGTAGCCAACACCAAAGGTGCCCACAGATGTTACGGCTTAGACTGTATATAATAATATAATATAATATATATCATATATTATAATAATATGATATAAATTCTTGACTGAGGATTCATATGGCAACTTGATTGGGCTCCATTATATAGCAGTCATCTTCATGACACAAATGCAAAGGTAACAGTGGCTGACTATCAATGGATTGCACATAATGGGCTCCAAATCTCCTTCTGCTAAGCCCCTGGAAGTCATCTAAGCAGAGATGTGGGATGAAGGTGGCTTTTGTGTCTGGGAGGTGGACAATGAGACTATGGCAGCTGCACATGTTTGTTGGTGGACAACAAACTATCCTCTCTTGGTGGTCTGCCTGTGCCATTAGGAGCCTGTTCATCTTGTGTGCCTGCCCTCACATAACCACTGCTTCCACCAATTCCTATGGCCCCATCAAGTCCAACCTATTAAATTATACTGTATTTAGAAGAAGGCAAGAACCCTGCAAGGCTGATGCTAATTGGGTAAAGCAGGGAAAAATACCCTCCCGACCCCTAATATGGCAGCCAGAATAACTCCCTCAATGTTTATGCATTTCCTATGTAGCTGTCAATTGTATTTTTTATAAAGTAAATATTTTATTTTGTGAGAAGTTGTGGTATTGCAGATTTATTATATATTTTTTTCATCTTTTCAAACAAATATCTTACTTGTCTCAATCCAATGATTTGCCCCCCATGCAAATTTGTCAACTGTGCAAAATCCCTTGTCCAGCAGTCAATGATCTTTTAACAAGAAACCACTTTCACATCCTATTGTAGCAAATCCCTTTGTCTAATCAGATAAGTTGAGCTGATGACCCACTGGTGATCATGATAGGGTGCAAGGTTTCCACTCGTGGCTGTGTGGCATACAACATATTGAAAGAGTTAATTCATGAACATTTCTTCTACATTTGCCCTTGCAGGAAAAATGTGATTGTATATTCAGATGATTCAACCAAATAAACAACCATGAAATAAATAGTTACTCTCTGGGGGACATGTATCTTTATTTCTTCAGTTTTTTTTCTCAAATTAGTTTTTCATTGTTTTGCGACTTTTTACTGCAACGTTTCTCAAGTACACCTTGGTCTGCACCTTGTGCAGTGCCTTATGTATCTTTATTCTCCAAATGTTCCATGCGACATTTACCTTATGTATCCTTTTTTTTTCTAGTTTTGTGACTTTTCAGGGCAAATCCACACCTGGTCCAGGGCAGAAACAGAGAAGAATTGTGTTTACTATTGAAGTATAGCTGCTAAGCTACTTGCCCCGCAAGGGCACTATACCGCTTATGGCAGGATATGGCATAATTTAACATGTAAATTGTAATTAGTCCACATGTTTTAAATGTTTAAAATTTTGCACATAAACCTGCTGGGCATTTAAAGTTTAGGCTACAGGTTTCTTTTTATTTAAGATTTTTTGCATTCAAAGTTTAGTGAAATTTATTGTTTACTTCTAAATTCTGCTTGCTTTCACTAGTTTGTTTTGTGGCCAATTACATGGGTTTATGTAAATTGTAATTTCCAGGTTTAGTCACTTTCAGGGTGTGGTCACATTGGTGTTTTTGTGATGCATTTTTTAACGCAATGCAGAAATGCATGCTTTTTACATGTTACCACACACATGGCTGTTTTCAAAGCGTTTTTCTTCATTGCTGGAAGTGTAAACAGCCGTGATAACGTTTTCACAGCTGCTTACACTTCCAGAAATATAGAACGCTCTCAAACCAGCCACATGCATGGTAACATGTAAAACACATTTTGTTTCTGCAATGTGTTTAAAAACGCATCACAAAGCTTCACTCTCATATGTTGTCATCTCCATGGGCTGTAACTAGAGTGCTCAAAAATGCAAGCCACGACCTTAAATGCATGTGTCCAAAATTTACAGTAGTGTTCACTCCTGTATATAACCCCTAACCCCTAGCTTGTTTCAATGTGAATTTGAGACATTTACAACAAAATGTCTCAAAAAAAAACAACTAAAGTTGCACCTTCCACAACAGGAAAAACTAAACATGTATCACAAGAGAAAAGAAAAAACATACATAAGGAGCAAAAAAAAACCTGACAAAAGTCTCTTTTATACCACACAAAAAAATTAACTAAGATACATATCCCCCAATGTTTTCCCAACTTAGAGGGAGATTTATTGAGGCTTGAACTTGCCTCCAAGCTTTGATAAAGTCAAAGAGGCTGCATGCTCCTGATGTATCCGGCAAAACTTAAAGCGCGGAGGTAACATTGATACGCCGCTGTTTGTTAGATGTTCCGCATAGAATCATTCGTAAGTATAGCTCTCTGCTCTCGCTCATTAAAAGGAGTCTTTAACAAAGGAACACGACTTTAATGAAGTCCATAATATACAAGGCACAAATTATCTGTCTAGAACCTCCGTGCCTTTATATGTACAAATATAATGGAGAGCTGTGTGTCCTTCAGGCATAAGGAACCAGAATAATAATTTTAGTTCTTAGAATTAAAATGAACAAGGATATAAAATTAATTCAGAACACGGCAGATACTTTGTCTAGACACATGGGGACAAATTTACCAGTGTGCTTCTACCTAAAATGTGGCATAAAATGCATATCTACTTTTAGGCCACTTGACTGACTAGATCAACGATGTAAACAGAAAGGAAATGTAGAAACTTAGTGGAAAAGGATGTAACTGTAGAATTTACATTTTGTGCTAAAGTTTTTGGCAAAACCACTTTTAGGGACACGTATATCGTTTGTTTTCCTTTGCAACTTTTTAAAGTTGACAGAAGTTTAGCAGTGCTATGTATGTTCCTAAATTTGCTGTTGCAATGCAATTCTGTTTTTTTTTTTCTTGTATCTGATTTGTGGGGGTCTTTTTTTAACTTTTTGCACCTAACTTTATTAGGTGCATTGATAGAACTGAGCACTAATTCTCTAATTTGCACCTAAAAAGTCGCAAAACAAAGAAAACATCTGTCTTTGAAGGATACATTTAGGAACACTGCAACAGTGTCACAAATATGCCATAAACTCCCCCCCCCCCCCCCCAAAAAAAAAAAGCATGCAAAAAGAAGAGAAAATCAAAGTAAGGGTACATGTCCCTTTTAGACAAAAAGTTTATTTACTTCACAACCCAAACCACCCTTTTCGGACTTCATACACAAAAACAAAAAAACAAGGCCGTGAGCAAGCCACACAAACAACGTCTAACTTATGGCCTCATTGCTTTGTATTGGGTATGTGCACCGTGCTGACTGCCCATGCTGCAAATTATAGGGTAGGTCCAATGTCAAACAGGCCATAAGTGGGGAATTACTCAAAATGAAGGTGTTTGTGTGCACAAGGCATTAGTATACATTTCAGAGTTTTTTAGTCAACATGAAAAAGATTTTAAAAATAATACAAAACCTTTAGTTGAAATACTTAAAGGGAAGCCGTCACCATGTTTTTCACAAATACAGGTAATGGCAGGTTCCACTAGAGCCCTAGTAACCATCTGACACCTTGCTGTTAGCTACAAGTAGTTTCCCTCAGAGCCCCATAAAATCAGAGTTATAATCTTGCCTGGTATCTATGTGTCTTTGGGGACGAGGCCTAATGTCATGTGACGAGGGTGACATCATATAAGGTCCTTAAGCTACTTAATATTAGCAAACTATACCCCATGTACATATATGACCACATAAAACAATCACAGCAGCCTTCATGGACTTTTACTCCTCTCCATGCAGGCTGCTGTGATTTCATGAGATATATGCTTGGTGTACAGTTTCTAAAGCTACAAAAGCTACAGGACCTGCGATGATGGTTCAGCTGCATACAGAGATAGGACGGAGAAGAGCTACTGGATTCAGCCCGTGGAGGCCAGCTGTAGCCATCCTTAGATACCAGGTAAAACTATAAAGTTGAAAATATGGAAATCTCAGGGCAATCATTTTTAGATAAAAGAAAGGTGTCCGTCAGTTGCTAGGACTCAAAGGGAACCTGTCACTACCTGTATTTGTGAAAAATTTGGTGACGGGTGTACCTGACCCCCCTTTGCTGCCTTCTGATTATTAAACACATCTGTCCAAGCAATAGTCAGAGGGAAACAATGCATTTTTTGCCTTACTTGACTCATGAAAGTCATAGCCAAAACTAAGCTTAGAAATCAAATATAGATTGAGCAGAATTTAATGTGCCTAAGGATACAAGTTACTATAATACTATATAAATAAGTTATTTCCATATATATTTTAGATTATGGTTCTACTTTAAATCACAGAACCTTCTTTTTTCATAATGTACTTTTTTAGTATTTTATAATGTCATAGATCAAAGGTGATATATTAGATTTAGGCTTGAACAAACTCATAATGTGCCGCCTGTCATGACTGCTGTCACGTTGCTGATCTAGTTGACCTTTTGAAAACCAACCAAATGAGCGAAAATGATTGTTCCAATGTGGGCCAGCCCACAGAACTGGGTAGGGGAAAAAATTATTTCATGTTCATATGTGACATTTTTAATGGTATAACATATTTATAATTTAAGGGCTATTTTATTCATTATTTAAAACAATTTTATAGTGAAATATTTATTCCGGCATGGGAAAAAATACATTGTGACCTTATGGTTTTAGAAGATCCTAGTAAACAATAGGATTTCTTAAAGGGAAGGGGCAGATGCTAATGTCACCAGGAGACCCATTTTTAGCACTCCCCCAGTCCCCACAGAGCATAGTACATACACTGCCAAAGTGTTTTTGTATAAAAAATTGGTTTTACAGAAAAAAAGATATGTTATATTGTACCTTTCATTAGCATCTGCTGTGTGACTAGGCAGTTGCCAAATGGGAGGGTATGGAAAGGAGCAGTTCCCCCCACCCTTGGGGAACAGCTCCTCCATGTGACCTTTTCAAATATATGAAAACACCCATCACTTGGCTTACCGACGCCCCCTGCTCTATTCATATATTTGAAAAGGTCACATGTTTCCCAGGGAACTGCTCCTTTCCAGCCCCTCCCAATTGGCAACTGCCTAGTCACACAGCAGATGCTAATGAAAGGTACAATATAACATATCTTTTTTTCTGTAAAACCAATGTTTTATACAAAAACACTTTGGCAGTGTGTGTACTATGCTCTGTGGAGAGCTCTGTGGGGAGTGCTAAAAATGGGTCTCCTGGTGACAGGTTCCCTTTAAGCTATTTCTATAATTGTTTGCTGAATCTGTTGTCTCATTACTTGGTGACAATAACTTTTGTTATCTATTCTATATTTACCCTTGTTCTAGGTACAGTAGTGATAAAAAAGAATGAGGACTGAAACATGTGTTAATGTATAAATGTATCCACACAAAGACAGACATAGGATACAATAACGAAGCAGCATTATGTTAAAAAGCTAGTCATGCCATGACAGACATAGCTGATAATATCCAGGAAAAAGGAAATGCAAGGAAGACACATCAGTACATTTTTGGTTGATACAACAAGAAAATCAAGGATGTAAACAAAGAGATGAAGAACACTGTGCATGATGACTTCATGGGTCCCCTACTGTTTAATATTTTCTTATAAAACCCCAATTTAAATCTAAAATTTACAAAATGTATTATCTCATGGTCATGTATCATATTTAACTCTCATGCTTTCCATTTCCTTCTGATCCTTATGGAGATGGGTCTACTCTTGCATTGGAGTCCAGCTTTGTTTAATGAAGCTGATTGGACTTGATTAGCAAAGGCACACACCTGACAGTATCAGGCATCACAGCTCACAGTGCATGTCAGAGCACATGAGAATCATGAGGTCTAAGGAACTGCCCAAGAAGCTCAGAGACAGAATTGTAGCAAAGCACAGATCTGGCCAAGTTTACAAAAGAACTTCTGCAGCACTCAAGGTCCCTAAGAGCACAGTGGCCTAAATGGAAGAAGTTTGGGACGAGAAGTTTTTAATCCTTAAATGGAAGAAGTTTGGGATGAGCACAACACTTCTTCAACCTGGCTGTCCAGTAAAAAACACAACTTTCTGGTGCTACTTGACAATGCCACAAACCTAAGCCTAACCACACCAAGAGATTATGTGGCCTCATTTAGTTCTTATGCCATAAGTGTTTCTTTCTTGAAGGCTGCCATTAAACTAGGAGCATCTATTAGAGACTCTTTATATGAACATTTATATGAGTGGGTGTTATTAACTGCGAAGCAACATACCATATGGGGAATTTATCAAGGACTGAGTATTATTCCCTCTTGCCGCACACTCCTCCTCTTAGTATTTCTGGCCAGGCCTAGCCTAAAATTGTGGTATAACGCGCTTACAACCCATGCCACGCCCCCTTCCCCTAGGCTAAGGGGATGTTACATTTTATTAGCCTTGCAACAGGAATTGCAAAACTTTCAAGACTTATACACCAATAAAAGTCTTGATAAATCCTTCCCCCTAATATTCTCTCAAATCAAAGTTTTAAAGCAGATTAAAGTGTAGGTTTGTGGAGAAATATTTAGGAGAACTTATGTATTTATGTTTTATTTATTTATATACACCTCTGCTTATTTTAATCATAGGAGTCTAGACAACTCAATGCTTACCCACAAATTTATATATTAATCTGCACTGTTCCTCCTGCTCTACAACATGATGGAGGTGTCTTTGGAGGATGAGGCAGAAGTGACTGCTGACTGATGGTGTGGTGGAGGTGCCTGGCTTCTGCTTCTCATATTTTACTCCGTACTGTACCCCATTTATACAAACAGGGGCATTGTAGCCACATTTCCTTCAGCTTCCGGTGGGCTGCGCCCACTCGTTGCTTAACACAGCGCGCTTTTGGTGCCCTGTTTGTTTACATGGGGCACGGACCAGACAGATGGCAGCACGGGGCACCAGGAGGGGCCGTGGAGGTAGGTAAATGTTTATTTTTTTTAAACCAGCCCCCTCCCGGCTATCAATGGAGTTTTTTATGCTAGCCCTCACCCAGCCACCAATGGGTTTGTTTACGCTCTCGGGCAACCCCTTTAACAATACACATCCCAGTATTGGGCTGTGACCTGGTTGTTGAGGAACACAGCTCCATACCATATACCTTATAGGACTTACTTGTGGGTCTGCATGGAAAATAATTATATGTCAAAACCCAATTTAGGGGAAGTTTGGTGACTCTAATTTTTTATAAATCACTATTCATTAATAATAGTGATAGTTCTTCAACCATTTCTTCCTCCAGATCCACAAACGCTATTGTGACATGGATATATTTGTTAGACTGTGGATTACTTTCCACATCACTTTCCACTTTACTTCTACAGAAGCATAACGTTTATAGTTTTCTCAATGACATTTTCATTTATGTCCAAATTATTTATCATCTTTTTCTTGCTTCCTCTTCCTCTACAGACATTTTACTCCTAAGCCTCATTATGCGTTGTCATTCCCGATAATAATATCACATCCAAAAGATACTGTTATTTTTCATTTGTTCCTCTGTTCTGCTTAAACTCATTACCCGTGTCGGTCACATCGCGCTCTGCTTTTACTGCTCTCTGAGAAATGGCTGGAGGTACATTGGATTCTGATCCTTTCTTCTTGCTCTCGAGTGTTAAATCATTAATAGTCCCAGACTAGACCGACTCTGAACTGCTGCAAAGACACTTGAAAGGTTCATGATTGATGTAAAACTATATTGTAATATGTAGCATGAACTCAGTCTGTGAAGTACACAGAATATTACAAGTCTGCTTTTTCCTTAAACGAGTTTTACAACGAAGTAAGTTAAGCCCTATCCACATACTACCATACTACCTGGTCCAGGACCACTAGGAAGTTTGGGGCCCCTGACTAGTAAATTGTGTGGGCCCCCCACAAATGATCATCCACCCCTGTGTTGACAGTGAGTTCTCTGCACCTGGAAAGGGAGGAGGGTTTTCTGTGACTTAGGGCCCCTTCTCCTCCTTGGGTCCCCTGAACACAGTCACAATAAACCCTCCCTGATGGCGGCCCTGTTTACACTGTCTATGTTTTTTGATAAAATAATTCTCTAAAATGTTGATGCATTTTTTGCTGCACTGTATCAGATCATAGACCGTGCCGCTCTATTACAAGTCTTGTACATCGTCCAAATTGTAAAAAGTTTCTGAAACACATTCTAAGTTTGATGGGAGACACCGGTGCCAGTTTAGTGATAGTTTATCTGAGTGTTCAATATTATATGTATCAATACACCAATAGTTGGGTTGTGAACGGTTTATTTTAAAGATTTGTTTACAGAACACAATACTGTATTTAAAGTGAACCGGTCATTAGAAATTGGCCTAATAAACCACTAGCATTATGTTGTCAAGCAGCTTTGCCGCTTCCAGATTCATGGCTTGGTGTGGTTGCATCATCCGTAAAATTAACTTTTAAGTGAGATGTAAATTGGTTTTATGAAGTCAAGGAGGCGGAGGGTGTAACACTGAAGTCAAGTTTTTCCTGCCACAGAATGACCCATTCGCTGTAATCGGTGGTCCTGCGTCCATGGACATCATTAACCAGATCTTCTGAAGTCCAGCTCATGATGTTAATCACAGGGGAGGAGGTAGGAAAGGTGAGAAGAGAAGAACTTCAGTGTTAAACTCTTCACCTCCATAACTTTATACAACCAGTTAACTAAGTTCAAAGTAGATTTTCTTGATGATGCTACCAAGCTAGGCCATGAAAGAAACATGAACGACAACATACTGGTAATAGATTAGTAGACCAATTTCCGATGACGGGTTCCCTTTAATTGTGTTTCAACCAAATGTATACTGCCCGATCAATAATAGCACATTTGTATAGATCAATAGTACAAGTGACACAAAAAAATGTAATATTTTTTATCAGAGAACAGTGTTTTTTTTCTTCCCTACTTTTTACTGAGAAAGGTTATGGTGACTTTTATCTTTTTAGCAAGACCAACAGAAGCTCACTGAGGTGAGTACACAGGTGAGGTGAGTACACAGGAGTTACATGAAAAGGGGAGAGAAAAAAGGATTTTACAACAGTGAGGTCTCTACCCACTGCAAATCCACTGCAAAGATTGCAGAGTGGAAAGGTTTTAAAAAATGAAAATTACAGTTCACATCATGACCATACACAGCATTATTCCGAATATACAAAATCTGGATGACTTTTCCTGCACAGTTTGTTGAAAGTATATATAGCCACTGTACTACAAGAAAATACAGTAAATACTGTAGTGTGAAGGCGGCCTTAAAGGGGTTGTCCTATAAAGCAAGTTAACTTGCTGATTGGTGGTGGTGGGGGGGTCCGATGTACCCCCGTCAAACCCCTTGTCGCTTCCTAAGAAGAGAGGAGCAGCCAATTGTGCTTGACCGGGCTACCCAGTTCATCTCTTTGGAGCTCACTGAGACCCCCACTGATCAGCAAGTTAGGCCCCATCTGTGTGCTAGCAGTTGATAAAGGCTTGGATAAGCCGAAACGCGTTATGATATGTACCTAGAATAAAGCATTTAATTGAGCAGAAGAAAGCGAGTGCCTGGATATTTTCTTCAACATTGTTAATTGGCGTTCATTTGTCTCTCCACGTGCACCGCACAGCCACAGAGTGCCGTCCGTGCTATTGCATTTCCATCTGTGGATAGGGCCTAACTTGTTTCATGGGGAAAACCTTTTCCAATTTCTTTTGCTTTCTTGGTGGAGGATTATATACAGGATATAGCAAAGAACTTTAAATTCTTAAATGGGAACCACAATTTTTATTGCAGATTCAGATTCGCCAGAAAAATTACATTTATTGAAGCTAAAATTGAAGTCATTTTCATTGATAGATGGCTCTATAATCGCCAAAATCAAAATGGGTAAAGAATTGTACAAGAATGCGGATATCCGATAAAATACACATTGCATTTGCCTGTAGAGGGTGCAGTCTGCCATAGATTTATGAAATGTGTTGCATGATCTTCATAAATATGGCCCCACCATCAATGCTCTGACAAAATGCACCAACTTTTTTTTTAAGTGCACCTTTAACTTAGGGTATGAGACACATGGTTTGACTGTGCACAGGAACGCCCCTTTCAGTGCAGAATAGTGCAGCCGCGACACAAATGTGTTGTGAGTGACACAAATATATTGCAGACACTTCGGATACATGTGAAAGACATTTGCAATGAAAAGAATGTGCAGAAAGAAGTCAGACAAAAAACTAGTGCAGGGGCTTTAATGAATCTTGGCCTATATTTTCAAACCCCAGGGGTGAAGTGAGGGGGGATCTAACAAACTACATTCAGCGTAACTCGGGAACAACTATGTGAACCTACCTAATCGTTTATTATTTTCTTTGAGGGTGTCCCCACCCCTCACTTGTTAGATCCTTCTTGTTGCCTACAAAGCTTTCAAATATTGAATGCTCTAAGATATGTTCTCAAATTGGTAACATTGGATAGCTTTTAGAAAATAGTGCAAATATCTATTTTCCGACTTTGGATCTTATGTGTATTTATCAAAATATCCCCCTTTTTAAACATTTTTGCACATATTTTGATTTTTAGTGATTACAGCACCATCTGCCGCCAAAATTGAAAGAAGCCTAGGTCAAATCAATGTGAGCTTTCCTGGGGAATCCGAATAGGCAAAAAAATATGGATTCCCATTTAAGGATGGATTGCCATTTTTAAAGTGCCACTTGCCCCACCATCAGGGGGTGGTGGTTGGGGGCCAAGTTTGGTATCACTGGATAGGTTTTTTATAAATATTTTACATTTATACTTTTAGTTTTTCAATCCAATGTGTATTTTGTAAGATATTCCCCATCCCAACCTTTTTATTACACCCTGTATACATCGCTGCATATATACAATATCTATCTATATTTATGTATATACATTTCTATATGTATTGTTATACATACAATTACACAGTCAGAAAAAGATCTGGATGACATGATCCAGTCCAAGCTAACAATTGCGCTTCGGATAAAAAAGGAGCCAGCAGAGAGATGTAAGGAAGGTCCTCAGCAAGTGTTTTCTTGTAATTGTTTTACAGTGATAGCACCTCATTTGTGAGCCAATTAATTCACAAAACAAGCTGTTCCAACGTGGCCTTGGATACTTGCCTGCCAAACTATGGCTGCAAAACCCAGTAACAAAATGTAACTTGCTGTCTGTTATCATATGTGCACTTTAATAGACTAAGAATTCTGTAACAAATACTTCCAGTTCTTAGGTCTATTTTGTTATAGATCCTCCGCACCATCTGAATTTTTTGATCTAGTTAATATTAATATAATCCACACTAATGTGCTATTTTTTTTATTAACATTTTAAAAGGTTTAGTGTGATCTTGTGCCCCTCCTTGACTGTAGAAAGAAGCATAAATTCCCTTACTTGAGTCAGAAGAAATTCGCCACAAATCTTTTTCTGGATTTACGGACGGCTCATATCATATTTATTGTAGAAATAGTAAAGAAACAATGTTTTCCATTGTCATAATGTTACAAAAAAGATCCAGTATATTTGTTAACTTAGAATGGCACCACCTGGTGTTCAAAATGTATAGCACTGAACACATCCACCTTAATGCTGGTGGACACACATGCTCAGTCTTTCTTCATACAGTTAGGTCTATAGAAAACACACTGCAAAACGGCCAATAGGAATAGACTTTTGCCCTGCTTGTCAGGGAAGGAGCAGAACCTCTATAAAATCATGGTCAAGAAGTGGGTGTTTGATATTTCGGAACGAAGCCAGAAAATAGCAAGTCACTAATGTACATAAGGGAATTTACTGTATAGTATTAAATGGGGATCATTAAAATGGGTAATTTATATAAATATAATGTACATTTATTCTTTTAATGATAGATTTGATGTAATATTTTGGAACAAATGATGAATAATTTTTCAGGCAATGCAGCTTCTTCTGCTGCTTCTGTCTGTAGATTTTTATTGCACTGCAACTGCTTTGCATTTACGTACTGCGATAAATTCCTGGAAGGAAATGCAGAATGAATCATGGTTTGGCAAGGAAGAAACTGAATGCAGCTTTCAGGTGCAAACTAGGTCAAATACAATGTGCATGCATCTCCCGTGTTCTCTTTCTACCAATAATCGTCAGAATCCAGAAAGCCGACTGTAATATTCTGTCATTTATCAGAATGACATGATTTGATAAAGTTCCCATTGTTTTCTTTCATTGATTTTACCTTTGCTGTTTACTTTGTATTATACAGGAAGGTAATGAAAGAGCATAAATCAAAGTGCAAAATCTTTGTGTACATAGCATATAAAAGGAAGCACAATGCACACAAAATCTCTTTACCTAATGTAATTTTGCAGTTTACAGCTTTGGGATTTCAGCAAATAATTGATATTGTTTGTGTGATGAAAACTTCTACAATTCTCTAATATACTTTCTGTATCAATTTGTCACTGTTTTCTAAATCTCTGCTTGCTGTCATTCTATAGGAACCGTCCTTGTTCTGTAGATGAGAACAGGTCCCTGGTCATGTGATGTCACACAGGTGCACAGCTCGTTATATCCCTGGCCATGTTATGTCACACAGGTGCACGGCTTGTTATATCCCTGGTCATGTGATGTAACACAGGTGCACAGCTTGTTATGTTATGCGGCTCTGATTACTCTCTGTATCAATTTGTCACTGTTTTCTGGATCTCTGCTTGCTGTCATTCTATAGGAACCTATAGTATATACCTGGTCATGTTATGTCACACAGGTGCATAGCTTGTATATCCCTGGTCAAGGGGTGTCATTTGCAGTGCATACTGAAAGCCGTAAAAACAAAGCCCACAAGAATATTGACCAAAAAAGTTTTCTCCTCAATTTCTCCATATTTTGACGTTTTTCTCCTGCTTATCTGTGCATGACATGGAAAATGAAATACTATTACAAGGTAGCACAACTTGTTACAAAGAAAACAAGCCCTCATACAGTTTTGTACATGAAAAAATCTAAAAAAATATGGATATTTGAAGTGGGGAGGGGGGGAGTCCAACGGCGGCAAGGGGTTAATATGTAGGAGTATGGATATGCTTACTGCGTGTGTGAGCCCACTGTGTGAAGGACAATAAGAAGCAGGGTCGGCTCCAGGTCTCAGTAGGCCCCTTGGCGACAAAGCCTTAGTAGGCCCCTTTGCAGTGAACTCATGTGACACATTAAAAATTCAGAAACTAAAACAGTATCCTGTTTCCTAATTTATCATACCAAACAGCCCCCTCATGATTATTTTTTATAAGACCCCCTCACACCCCGTGGATACATTAGATACAGCCCCCCTCATCCCCATGAATTCCTCATGTACAGCCTTATGTGCCCCCCCTCCCCCCCAACAGCTCTGGGCCCTGGCAATTGCCCAGGTATGCCAGTGCTGGCGCCGGCCCTGATAATGATTTTTTTTATTTTTAGTGGGGGCACTAATAAAGCATCATTACTGCTTGATGGTACTAAGGAGGCACTACCAATGTATGGGAACTGTATCAGCAATGTGAAAGTGTCTTGGGCACAAAGGCTTTCTATACCAGTGTGTAACACAGAGGGCACTTACTTACTGTGTAGGGACAAACTCTATTGTATCGTACAGATAATGATTCTGTTAGGTTAGAAACGTAGCTTATAATATAAAAATATAAAATTAAATGTATTCAATTCAAAAAAACTAACATGTCACTCTGTCAATTAACTTGATCCTATATCTGTCATGAAATCACCCCTTCTATATCACATACCTAAATGTATAAAGCAGGAAATATTTTTTTAATGTTTTTGTTGGTAATTGCTACTATTTTATTGCGTCCGATTAGTTTGTTTTCGCACCATTCAGGTCTATTGTTCTGCTCTTGATCTCTGCGTTCTTCTGAGCTGACAGTTTGGATAATAATGTACAGTTGTCTTCCAATCGCTTTCTATGGCTCTGCAGAGCATTGCACACAGCACCTTCGGCAGCAGTTTTTTTTTTTTTTTTAAACCTGTGATAGCCGTGATTTGTGACAGAGCCTGGTTTTATGTCAACGTAAGGTTTTTATTTTCAAATCACAACCCAAGGATGGAATGTGTGATGAAATATTGAACAGAATGCGAGGGCTGAGCTCTCTTTCAAATTAGACCTTCATTCTCTAAAGTCTGATGTCCCTTGATCATAATGACAGCTCCGTACAGATGTCACAGCGCTTTCTTTAATGCTAAAGTGGTGGCTTCCACTATAAATAACTATAAATACATCATTATGCTAATGACGATCAAGCTTTGGACCCAAAATGAAGATACGTCCTAGGTTACTGGCTAATGCCTGCAACATCACATGAGAATTCTGAATTTTAAAGAACATTTACTACATGGATGCTGTGCTCTAAACCATGCACACTTACTTGCTGACCCGTGTCTCCTGAAACAGAATCTTTTTTTTTTTTTTAATTTTAATAGTTTAGTTTTTGAGGAAAACGTTTTTTTTTTTTAATAATGCAAATTAGCCTCAGGGACTCCCGGCTATGTCACACAAGCCCCTTCTGGCTCCGTTGTCTCCCTTTATGTCTCCCTTCTGCATTTATGCCTGCTACCTCCCTCCCCAGCCAGAGACCCGAACTGCAGCTAAATTATTATCAGAGGATGGAGCCAGAAGGGGCTTATGTGATATAGACAGGAGCCCCTGAGGCTCATTTGCATCATTTTAAATAGGTAAGCTATTAAAAGAATGAAAAAAAGAATGGATACTGTTTGTGGAGGCACATCCCTGCAAGTAAGTGTGCTTGGTTTACAAACACTGCATCCATGTGGTAGATTCCCTTTAAGGCTACATTCACACGATGTATGCCCGCCGTACCATAGTACGGCGGGCATACATCGGCGCTGCGGAGAGGAGCATGGGATGAGCGCAAGATACAGCGCACTGCGCCGTATCACGGGAAAAGATAGGACATGTCCTATCTTTTCCCGTGCTACGGAGTGATACAGGGCCATGAGCCCATAGGAGTGTATGGGGGACGTATATGGGCCGTATATATGTCCTCCATACTGTAGTGTGAATGTAGCCTAAGGATGTAGTATAAATTATATTACATTTTTTTATTAGTTATTGCATTTTTATGTCTATAAAACGTCCTGAACGTGAGGATGTTTTGTAGTGTAAATTGTAATAAAAATTGAAATGTACTTTCTATACATTGATAAAAGAAGGTCCTGATCACAATGCTATCATGGCTTCTGGTCCTAGACATGGCAGCTCCCCACAGAATACTGACACTGAATCATAACGCTGTCAGTTTTATATTGAGATTATGCTTTTTGTGACAGCAAGTTCTGCAGATTTTGCTATTTTTCTACAAGCATTCTCCTAGATTGAGCAGATGTTGCTTGCACTTTCGGATTTAGCCAGATGCATACAAAAATACTGCCAGACCTATGTTTAGTTGTAAAAGTCTACGTGCAGGATGACTTCTAGTGTATACTGGTAGTGAATGCGGCATTAGATACGCTCCTGGCATGATAATGAGAGCTTGAGCCTAAACAGCAAGTGCGAGAAGGTAGACAAGTGTGTCATGTGTATAGGCAAAGGCTGCCAGGAAAGTAAGGGCAGAAAACCAGCTATTAGTCCCTATAGCAAGGGCATTTAATTCAGCAAGCAAGGGCAATGCCAAAAAACATGATCACCTATTATAAAATATATGAAGATTTGCATAGAGACACTAAAAAGGGGGAGATTTATCAGAAGTGTCTGAGAGCAGAATTGTCCTAGTTGCACATGGCAACCAATCACAGCTCAGCTTTCATTTTACCACAGCAGTTTATAAAATGAAAGGACTGCAAACATCATAGTAATTTTTTTTTCTCTTTTTTTCAAGAAAAATAGAGAAATAGTAGGTTCATCAGCCATCAAGTTCATTTTTCTAGCTCAATGGCTGATCCCATCCTGGAAAATGTATTTGCCTATTTCTTAGAATATCCTAGTGGAGCATCAATGGCTATAAATCTCCATACCATTGCAAGAATTGTTAATTCTCTATACGGAGAACTCTTACCAGAGGCGTAACTAAGACAGCAGCAGCCATAGCAGCTTCTACGGGGTCCTTGGGAGCAGATGGGCCTGCTATCGGGCATACAGCATCCAGCAGGACCTTGTGCTGTGCTGTGCTAGGGAAGATGCTGTCGGAAAGTTCCCATGATTATCTACCCTCTATTTTGGAGGAGAGATAAGTATTTTGGAGGAGAGATAACTATTGTGTCCAGCAGATGGCAGCATGCCAGAAGAGACAAGACGGAGGAGAGGGACAAGGGAGAGGAAGAGGGAAAACGTCCCTAAAAAAACAGAGGAGGCTGCATCTCCACATTAGGTTAGTGGCTATGCAGAATGCTGGTAGGGAGCTTTGTACAGAAGGTTTTCAATTTTTTTAAATGTATTGTATAAAAATTGAAAAGGGCCCGGTCATTAAGGGGTTAAAGCCTATTCCCCAATTCCTATGCTTTGCTTTCAATGGTGGAATTGCATCCTAACTGGTAAGCTATTAATTATCATGTGGTTTGATCCCTTGTAGTTTAGACTCCCACGTATGGAGGAGGGACCTATAAAAAAATTGTTACGCCCCTGACTCTTACTTCCTTACTCAAACAGGCCATAACCTTTAAAACTACAACAAATCAGGGACTTCATAAACTATATCATGAAAATATGACCTGTAAAGCCACAGCTTCCTGCCTATTACATTACTTATTTCTATGACTCTACAATAGAGGCGGCGCCCCATTATGGAATATGTTGTGGATATTACCACTATAGCGACTCATAACATAGATGAGATCCTAGAATGTTATGACCCTCTCACAGAGAAAAGAAGACATTGATAGATTGGTTTAATGAAAATAAAGTATATTGATCCTGGCTATGGGGTCAACTACACAAAACAGATCAAATGAAAAACTCAGAGATTGCTGTTTTCTATGACTTAGGGCTAGAGGTTAGAGTAAATAATCACTGTCACATATAACTAACAGCCAAACACATGATGTAGAGATTCTATGCATCCCATTCCTATACCAGCATATGTATAATATATATTATAATATATATGTAACACACAGAAAAATGTAGCAGAATAGTATGGACAACGCGTTTCAGTGCGATCTGCCCCCTTCATCATCTAAAAGCACCGGGAAACCTCAGGATGGAGGATATGATCCAATATATATGATGGAAGTTCGGAGTGTCGGCACTAGCGCAGTGTAGTGTATACAATACATGCTACTACAGCACTTCTGCTGGCACCCGGAACTTCCATCATGTGTTTGAGTTTTACATATTGGATCATATTCTTCATCCTGAAGTTTCCCTGTGACCAAACTTTATGTACTTTTATATTTTGAACCCGATGACGGGGGTGGTTTGCAACCGAAACGCGTTGTCATACTATTACTCTAAAATAATGAAAATTCTTCCACCACCTTCCGAAAATATTTCTTGGAGGCTAGCGTGTCGATACACCTGGCTTTTTCACTATGGACTATACCAGTGTATACCCCCTAAGTCAACCAAATGATTCGGTCATCATGTATAAGACTATATCCAAAAGTCAGAGTTTTTTAGCTTTATGTACTCAAAATACAGAATCCCTTTGAGGAAAGTTGATTCCGTCCAGGAGTTTCCTTGTTTTGTGATATCAGCCCTTAAGTAATCTGTTTTATCTTCGGAATAGAGCTAGAATTCTGCCCTTGATATATTTTGTCGTATCAATATAGATTTATATTTTGCTTTGTTATTGATTTGGACGGAAAGTAATGAGGTTTTAGTATTATGCTTAGCTAAGGACTTTGCATAACAACATTAAGCCATTGTTCTGTGTCTGTGCTGTATACCTGTTAATCTCGACAACTTGTTTCTAGATCTATTACACCAATTACGACCAGTCTGTAGGCGTAGGTGCAGATTTAGCTGTTATTGCTGAAACCACTAGCGCAATGTTAATATCTTTTTCAACACATTAGCTTGTAATGAGACTGTGAGACAAATCAGGTAGCGTTTCAGCGGGGTTTAACACAATTTCCGAATTACCTACTTTGCCTTCTAGTTTACAGCTAAACTCCGTAGCGTAGCCTAATTCAAATTAGAGTATTATGGAAACTTAAACTGCGCTATTAGAACACATTTTATTCATTTTGTTTCAAAAAGTGCAACCTATAATTCAGTAGAGTGCCATAGGGCTCAAATCACACGCTGCGGCAATCCAGCGGGCCATTTATAAAGCAGAGATAATAGGCTCTGCTAATGGCTAGAAATGGAAACGGAGAAATTGAGATGTACATTACTGCTCGGGATATGGAACTCTGAAAAATGTTTAATTGGATATTGAGAAAGCTCCATAGAGAAGAACAGATTTTTTGACATCATATTGAACATCCATGTTTAAGAAGAAATAACATGCTGTACAAGACTATAAGCATAAAACTTCCACTTTAAAGCAATTTAAAGGAAAAGGCCTATTTTCACCTTTTTTTCCCCATTACTTATCTTATTGCCTATGAGCATAAGAGGACTTAGTTTTGTGGAATGGGTCAAGCTCCTCCAGCAATGTAACAATTGTCTCAGCCCACTACAGGAGGTGCTCTCATTTATTTCAATAGGTGCTGTGCCTAGAGTGAGTTAGATTAGCCATTAATCTATGGATGGCGCTGTCTGCTTTTGGTACCATCTTAAACATAAAACAGCTAACCTGCTGTCCCAACACCAATGGATACATCATTAAAGGGGTTTTTTGGAACAAAGATTTTTTATGGTGCAATAATGAAGTCACCAAATGTATCATTATTTTTGTGCTTTTATATAAAACTTGCTTTTATTAGATATCATTCATTTTTGTGTTACAATAATATGAGAGCCATACATTCTTTTTTCTTAGCAAGCTGGATTTTTGGTCTTTTCCTGAAACGCGTAGTCTGCCTCCTTCCAAAGATAAATAAAAACCATTGATTCTTCCCTTCCATGTGACAGCGTCATTCCTAGCAGTGCACTAACACATTAAATCTGACTTTTACCCCTATTGGACTGCAAGCTGTATTTAATTCTTGTTATTTTTTTCTGTTTAAGCCCGATTTGTAATTTATTCACATCATATTTGTGGTATATAAAAGCTGTTATTGTTTTTAATTTTTGGAGAAAGGGAGGTCATGAACAATAGACAGTATTAAACATAATATAAAAGACTGAAAGCTACTGACTGAATTCAGTTACTTGTAACCTTGATAAAACTTTTTGCAGTAACTTTTTGTTTATGTACCTTGTTAAGTGCCTGAATGGGCTGTGTTACAACACCAGACCGCAGCACTAAACTGTTTATGGTTTTCTGTTATTGCAATCAAACTTATGAATTAGGAAGATACCTCAAGGTGTATTTATAAATGTATGACACAGAGCCACTTTGAAAGCTAAAGATGCAACAAAATTAGTCCACTAAAAGGATTTATACATCCGTTAAAACGCATGTTTTATGCAGATCCTTTTTTCTAAAACAGCTGCTCCCATGAATATGTAGATCAGGTTGCTTGTTCCCTGGCTGGAGCTCACTACCAGTGCTGTGTTTTTAGAAACTAATTGGAAGTAAAGATAAATCATTTATAGACACTTTTAATTTCAACCTGGAATCTAAAAAAATGCCTCTGTGACAGATGTACTTTAGAGATGGCGTTCACATCGAAACTTAAAGTATACCTTACTTTAATCAAACTTTTGCAGAATTCAGTATTCCTATATGTGTACATGAGACAGAACACTGAGGCCATGATCTGGAAGGTGCAGCTGCTTGACAACATACTGGTTTTGGTTTATTAGACCAATATCTGCTAACACGTTCCCTTAAACAAATACATTTGGCAGGTCAGGGTGTCCCAGTGTCACCATTGCATGTTTCTTTTCTTGTCTGTATTTGTAGTTTGAATTTTTTTCTTTTACTATATGATGGAGACTCACTTGATGGAGATTATGACTCACTCTACCCCTTCCCCATCTGTTTAGAGTTTCTATCTGTGTTACTGTTTCTGTCTGTGTTACTAGCAAGATAAAATTCAGCAAATTTTTGAAAACTATCAAATTAGAAATGAAATGTGGTGGATTGTAGGAAAGCACAGAGGCACTCAATGATATACAATCATATTCATGCAAAGTTTGTTTAAAATTTGTGCACCAACTGAAAGGAGATTTCGGTTTTATGAAGTGTTTTGTCATATCGCTTTGTCGATATCAATTTGTCCTAATTTTACAATTCTTAGTATGAATGGTGGACTATACTGATTTGGAGTGGCATCCCCTTTCAAGTCTACTTCTTGCATAACAGCTTGACAACATGACAACTTCATTCAAGTGAATAGGAGCCAATTTAAGTTCCTAGCACAGGTAGGTACTTGGGAGAACCTAAAAGAAGACCAAGAGCTATGCCAATGTTGGATCCCATTTACTCTGAGCATTAGTGGGGTTCCAAGAGGTCTGAACCCCCTAGTAAAAAAAGATGGCATAACCTAGTAATATACTATCATGTACAACAAGTTTTTCTATTTTTCTAAGAACTCTCCCTTACACAATTGGACTTATATCCAAAACATAAAACCCACACCATATAGCAACCAAATCCATCTATATAAATAAGTCTGCAGATCAATATTGTAATATACAAACATAAAATATTTATTTATATGATAAGATAACCACATAAAAAATTCAAAAAGCATTGTGATAACCAGACCCCTGATCTGTGCGCGGACCGCATTTTCGTCGGGTTTGCCAACTTTTCCATTTTGCTCCCCATTTAACTGGCAGTTTTGGCACACACGATCGGATTTTGGTGCAATCGCACCGACTTTCACGTGGGGGCGTGGCCGTCGGACAACCCAACTGATTCCGACTAAGCGCGGGATTTAACATTCAAAATTGTGTTGCAAGCCATGCACTTACATGCACCGGGAAGAAGAAGGTGAACTACAGCGGACCTCAGCAGGGAAGCGACACATGCAGGATACCAGGCGCATGATCTTAGTGAATCGCGGCAGCTCCGAATCCTCGTCAGAAAATGCACCTCGGGATTTCGAAGTGATGGGTAAGTAAATGTGCCCCATTGTGTCCAAAAAGAACTACAACACAAATGCTTAGCTACTGTCACACACATCCAAGGCAAAAAGAGCAAGATAAACAATACGGGGAAAAAACAAAAAAGGGGGATACATACAGATCAGGGGGAGCACGTTTCACCCATGCTTCTCTTGGGAGTCTTCAGAGGAAGTCCTCAATTTGACCTCCTGTTGGCTGAACTGAAACTCCATACATGTAATTATTTGGAAATTTGGAAATCAAGAAATCTATCCAGCTCACACTTGTTCACAAGCTACTCACATTGCAGAGGACAATACTATATTGTCAGCTAGAAAAGCACACAAGAGTTTCATCATTTCTATTATCTGGAACTTCTTATGTTCATTCATCACCAATATGACCAGCAAAGTAGTAATTCAATATTAGGCTCCAACACGAATGTAAGTGATTGCATCTTGTATTCAGTTATGCAGTCGATAAGTCAGAGATATTAACTCTTAAATCACAGGGTCACATCCTTTGGCCAAATCAATATCCTAATGTAATATTTATTTAGTGTTTATGACCCCAAATTAAATAACCATTGATTCGTTCTCCATTAAACATATGATTTTAACATTTTGTTAGAAAGATCTTAGAATCCTTAAGTTATGACTACCTGTAAGTTTCTAAACCTGTGAAGCAATTTTTATTTCAGAAATTAATAATAAAAGTGTTAATAGTAAACTTTAATATTTAAGTAAAGCAGCTTCCCAATTTTTTTCTGTTCCTTCTTACTCCTGTAGTGAGCAGTGTATCTCAAGTCATGTAAGCAGCATAGAGATAAGGAAAGAAGGCTAAAGACTAACTCTTTCCATACCTAGAGAATATTTCCCTTGATGAGTCATTTCTCTGAGAATAGACTATCCAGTGATTGTCTTTAATCAGTTACATTATTAGACCCTGTATCAGGCTCCTGTTATTTAAAATATCATGTCCAACAGAGCCCCCCTTCAAGATGAACTCACTGGCGCTTACCCCTGGTGTCCTCCTTTACTCGTGTCTCATCTTCATCTTCGGCTTCCTGGCAGTGTGGCTGAAGGCACATCTTTATCCTCTGTCCACATGGACATACTATGACGCCGTGTTTCGCTGCCTGGTGACATCACGACACATCACAGTGTGTGCGTGTGGGCAAAGAGCAGAGATGTGCCTCTGCCCGCACTGCTGGGAAGCTGAAAGATGCAAGGAGAAGGCAAGCGGCAAGAAGAAAGAATGCAGGGTTAAGTGCGGGCTGCACCATAGCAGCGGCGGGGCTATCAAATGCCCCGCACGACCGCTAGTGTATGATAAATAACCCACATGGGGTTTGATGTATATATCTGCATATTGCAGATAACACTCACCGCTAACACCCAAGATTAGTGCTAGCAACGATCATGGGTGTTAACCTTTTGATTTATGCCGGCAAAGCCACCAGCAGCTGTAAAAATGTGCCGCCATCTTGTTTTTGATGACATGATAGGACGATCAGTTGCAATGAAAGCCTCGGTGTTAGGATCAGTGGATTCTCTGGACCACCGCGGGAGATGGAACTAGCCAACACCCGAGACCGCCGCAAAGCGTGTTGGACTTGCTGCGGCAGGACACCACTAGGTCGTTCCCAGGTGTGACTAGCTTGGAGTGGCAGCTGAGGTCGAGGTACCTTAGCGGATGATAATCTCGTAGTCAGGTCCAGCCACAGGGTCAGGGCAGGCGGCAGAGATGCAACGTCAAGTCCAAGTCCGGGGTCAGCAACAGGAGGTCCAGGCAGGTGGGAACGGGAACACAGGCACACGGAACACAGCAACACGGAGGAACTTAGGTAACACGGCAACACAGGACTCAGGAGCGGGTACACACAGGAACGCAGGAATACACAGGAACACAGGAATACACAGGAACGCAGGAATACTCGCTTGGAAGCTTTCTCTAAGGCAATGAGGCACAAAGATCCGGCAGGGGACACGGGAAGAGGCAGGATTCTTAAAGGTGAGGTGTTCAGCCAGTGCACCAATTAGCGGTGCGCTGGTCCTTTAAATTTTTGGCAGGAGCTGCATGCGCGCCCTAGGAGGCAGGGAAATGCGCGCACGGCAGTCTGGGGAAGAGCAGGAGCCGGGAGAGGTGAGTGAGGAGACAGGGCTGCAGCTGGGGCACACGGGGGAGCACGGATGCGCCCGCGATCCGAGACAGGGATCGCGAGAGCACCCGTGACACTCGGAACTTTGTAAGACCTGAGGCTGTATGGTTTCTAGAGATTTGTTACAATGTGCCAGTAGCATATTGTAATAAATCATATGTAAAAAAAAACACTAGCAGTATTGCAGTATATGGTAGGAACAATCTGACTGTCTAGGGTTAAAGTACCCTAGAAGGTCTAAAAAAATTGCTAAAAAAATAAAATAAAATGAAACAGTAAAAATCTAATCAATCATTAGGTATCCCCCCATATCAAAATGCCCAATCAAAATATAAAATCGGTTATTCCCTGTGTTGAACATCATAACGGAAAATAGTGGTCAAATGTCCAAAATGCCACTTTTAAAAAGCGATCAAAAGGTCATACTATCCTCAGCATTAAAAAGATCAGATTATCTCGCATAATAATGACATCTCACACAGCTCCATCTCGTTTCTAAGGGACCATATGGCTACATTTATGAGAAATTATCTTCACACCGGAACATTTTTTTTAATAACATCTAATTGAAGAAATGTTTACATATGGCAGATTAATGAAACTGAATGTGAATGACCAGACAAGAATACCCCTTTAAAATAAGGACCATTGCATAGTAATGTGAGAATTTACAACTTAAAGTATCCATTTAAAAATACTAACCGGAGCCTGGGTACCACAGTTTTAGTGCACTACGTTCTATATGAGATGAAGTAATTTGTAAGAACTAATTATTTAACTTACATGATTGAAAATAATTTTTATTTCCATTTTACCAGAAAGTATATGCATGTGAAGCTCCGTCTGTTCTTCCCATCTCAGCACTATTCCCGATCAGCTGTAATGGATTCATTAGCGAATCAGAGATGATCAAAGAGATACTAGAGGAAAAAAACCTAGCAGAAGGGAAACCGCCGACACCGCACTATCCGCTTCATCTGATTATTTTACATTTCCTTAGGTGGTAATTTTAAAGATATTTCCTGTAAAAGTAGGTCTGGCTGACACGTTTTTCCCTTTTCTTCTTTATTTTTGGAATGGCACATTGCACAAACTTTTCCATTTCCTGGTTTTAACTAAAAAAATAGAACTTTTTAAAATTTTAATTATAGTAATTAAAGTAATAATTATAGTACAACTTGCTGTTAGGAGAGTTTTTTTTAAAACTACCTGGTAAAGGCTAATATGACCCCAGGTATAAGCTACCGTAAATCTCTTCTATACCTCATGACCTTACCATCTATCAATCATCTATATACAGCATGACATTATGGGGTGTAACTTTAGCAACAGTGTATGGATCTGCCATTTTACCTCCAAACATGTGATTTATTCATTTACAAGGGACTCTACCAGCAGTTTTACCCCACAAAGCTGTAGGCTGTATAGCGTAGTAGTAGTAGGGGATGTGTGAATTGTTGAAAGCAGCTGTAAAAAAAATTCTTGTATTATAGCTATGTGCACTGGAGTGAGTCCTCACACTGCTGCTCTTAGCACTTTCAATTGAGCTGTTACACAGCCCCTCTCCTCTGAGCTGAATGACTGTTGTCGCCCACTGCAGCTTTTACTCAGAGCAAAAGGAAGGGTCTGTGTTTCAATGCAGAGAGCTCAGAGCACAGCAGTGTAAGCATATGCACCTATAGAAGCTGCAATCCTGGAATATTACGGCAAAGCAATGTCCTAGCAAAGTCTGCAAATTTGCATGGTCAAAATTTGAGATGAGCGAATCTATTGATTGGTTTGTATATTTGGAAGAAATCTACCATTTTTCAGGATCCGAATAAAGCCAAATCTATTCTGCTTTGCTTCAGACTGATTTAAAAAAAAATGGCAAGCTTCTGCTGTCATTCATCTCAGAGCTTAGGAAGGAATTTTCCATGCTTTAGCAGTCTTGCAGGGTTTTTGCCTTTTTCTGGATCAACACGGTATAATTTATAGGTTGGACTAGGGCATTAAGTAGCCCTGGCCCCTGGAACTCACAGAGGCTACTCCAAGTCTCTGCAGCTATTTTGCATATAAATATATCAAAGTTGATAAATCTGAATGCAGAAAAGTAGATTCCAGTCGGTAGATTTCCTTTAAAAGTATGAATTGGGATCTTCACTTTGAAACCATATATCGATCTGATCAACTTCTCCTGCTCTGTACAATACTTTTCACATATAGAACCATGAGAACAATGTAACTTCTTTGTTATTGGAAAAATAGGAGGAAAACTTTTATTCCAAGAACTCTATTGTTTCTATTGTGATTTAAAGAAACTGACTCTAGGTTCAGGCAAGGTTCTAGAGATACTATGATTATGAGTCATGCTCCTCCCTTCTGGCCCTGCACCATGCATCCTTTAATGAATAAGGTTTGACTAGAGAGTTCCTTTAAATGGTCACTGCATATGTGTAAAGTGCTTGGCTAAAAAAATGGATAAAATGTTGAAATTCTGTTTTCTGCAGAATAGCTGGAAGCACCCTGTTAATTACATTTACTAGTAAAAGAGACCAACATACTCGCCCAATTACATTAAATTCATTCTCTTCTTCCAAGGCACTTTCTAAACTAGAGAAAAATGTCAGGTTAGTCAGCAAAAATAGCCAAACCAATCAATGGAAATTGAATTCCCTTCATACCAGATGTGTCCTAGAAAACATAGCTTTGCTAAAGTAATGAAATATAGTGAGCTACATGAAGAACTACTTGGAACTGAAATCGAGAAAACGTAATTTATACCTCCAGACGACAAAACACTGTTTTTGGATGGTTGATAATTAAGAGATTCTTTGCGAAAATGTAAATAGTCCTATTCATTGAGTGAATATTAAGAAATGTTCCTATCCCTTTATATGATTTTTTTTAATATACACCACATGTAACTAGAGCAGACATATTCTAGCATTTTCCAGAAATGCCACAGAGACACTCATTTACACTTGGATTCTACTTGGAATTGGTCATTCATTTATTACTCTTTTATTAATGCATGTGCTTTATAACATTGTCCCAATGGGTAAGTAGTACAGGTACATATATGAAGTGTATATTATATTGTACTATTTCAACTACTATTAGCATTTACTTCCTTTTTTGTTTCTTAAGGGGTGTGTGTTAATGCTCAAAAAACTTCTGCATGCACTAAAGATATGTACAACCCAAAAGAATTAGATATATGGAGACACAATGGCAAAAAGCACGTCCATAGAGTACTATATTATGAAGGGGGGTAATAAAATAACCAGAAAGGGACCCTCAGACCAATATAGGTGGGAGTTTACCTTAAAAAAAGTTGTAATAAGTGTTCAGGTAACATAGAGAGGCAGCACAAGGTCCTAGGCCTGGAGTGAACTCAACTTCAGAAGGGTAGACAACAACTCAAACCAAAGGATGCCAATGAGAGGACCATAAGACGTGGGTAAAGTTCGATAAAGAATTCGTAACAAGGATGATACATTTTGAGGGTGAACAGCAATTGTCATCAGATCGAGAACACCGTGCCTGATGTGACTTTATATGTTTCAGGAAGTGAATGCCGATACATAAATTATTGAACTTAATGGCGCATTATCCTGCTGAAAGTAGCCATCAGATGTTGGGTACATTGTGGTCATAAAGGGATGGACATGGTCAGCAACAATACTCAGGTAGGCTGTGGCGTTGCAACAATGCTCAATTGGTACCAAGGGGCCCAAAGAGTGCCAAAAAAATATTCCCCACACCATGACACCACCACCACCAGCCTGAACCGTTGATACAAGGCAGGATGGATCCATGCTTTCATGTTGTTGACGCCAAATTCTGACCCTACCATCTGAATGTCGCAGCAGAAATCGAGACTCATCAGACCAGGCAACGTTTTTCCAATCTTCTACTGTCCAATTTCGATGAGCTTGTGCAAATTGTAGCCTCAGTTTCCTGTTCTTAGCTGAAAGGAGTGGCACCCGGTGTGGTCTTCTGCTGCTGTAGCCCATCTGCCTCAAAGTTCCACGTACTCTTCTGCCGACCTTGGTTGTAACGGGTGGTGATTTGAGTCACTGTTGCCTTTCTATCAGCTCGAACCAGTCTGCCCATTCTCCTCTGACCTCTGGCATCCACAAGGCATTTCTGCCCACAGAACTGCCGCTCACTGGATGTTTTTTCTTTTTCGGACCATTCTCTGTAAACCCTAGAGATGGTTGTGCGTGAAAATCCCAGTAGATCAGCAGTTTCTGAAATACTCAGACCAGCCCTTCTGGCACCAACAACCATGCCACGTTCAAAGGCACTCAAATCACCTTTCTTCCCCATACTGATGCTCGGTTTGAACTGCAGGAGATTGTCTTGACCATGTCTACATGCAGAAATTTAGAACGCTCTCAAACCAGCCAAATGTACATGGTAACATGTAAAAAACATTTTGTTTCTGCAAGGTTTAAACAACGCATCACAAAGTCCTCTCATAGGTTGCCTTCTCCATGCGGCTGTTGTGTAATATGAGTTTCAAAAATGTCAAGCCACGACCTTCTTAAATGAATGTGCCAAATTACAGTAGTGTTACCCTGTATATAACCCCAACCCCAGCTGTTCAATGTGAATTGAGACATTTACAAACCAACATGTCTCAAAAAAAAACAACTAAAGTTAACCTCCACAACAGGAAAACTAAACAGGATCACAGAGAAATAGAAAAAACATACATAAGGAGCAAAAAAAAAACCTGAGCAAAGTCTCCTTTATTTAAACCACACAAAAATTAACTGAGGATACATACCCCCAATGTATCCCAACGTAGAGGGAGGATTATTGAGGCTTGAACTTGCCTCCACGCTTTGATACGTCAAAGAGGCTGCTGCTCCTGATATATCCGGAAAAAACTAAAGCGCGGAGGGTAACATGGAATACGCCGCCGTGTGTTGTTGTTAGAGGTTCCGCATAGAATCATTCCTTAAGTATAGCTCTCTGCTCTCGCTCATTAAAGGAGTCTTAACAAAGTAGGAACACGACTTTATGAAGGTCCCTAATATACAAGCACAAATACTGTCTAGAACTCCGTTGACTTTATCAGTACAAATATATGGAGAGCTGTTGCCTTCAGGATAAGGAACCAGAATAATAATTTTAGTTCTTAGAATTAAAAATGAAAAGGAGTAGAGGAATGAGCGAGTTATTACTGTTCGAGCGTGATGCTCGTCGAGTATAAGGTATCGAGACGGCTCGGTGCTCGGACGAGGATTTCCCATGCTCGAGATAGAGCATTTTTTTTTTTTTTTTTTGATTTAATTTAAAAAAAACAACAGGAAGAACAATGAAGGAATAGAATAAAAACAGTGAACACATGAACACAGGATCATTAAGTGAAAAAACACATGAGAAAACACAGGAAGAATAGAGTTACAGATGTCGGCACACTCTGCCTACTTGTCGGAAGATACGGGCGGAACTGGCGCGAACAAAATAGTATGTGAAGAACAATATATATGTGTGAAGAAACACGGTGAGCAGCACCGAGACATTGGGGGCTGGCCAGCGGCAGCACGGAGGACATCGAGGGGCACGGGGAGACATCGAGGGGCACGGGGAGACATCGAGGGGCACGGAGACATCGAGGGGCACGGAGACATCGAGGGGCACGGAGACATCGAGGGGCACGGAGACATCGAGGGGCCGGAGACATAGAGAGGGCACCGGAGAGAAATCGAGGGGCACGGAGACAGCGAGGGGCACGGAGACATCGAGGGGCACGAGAAATTCGAGGGCCACGGAAGACATCGAGGGCACGGAGACATCGAGGGGCACGGAGACATCGAGGGGCCCGGAGACATCGAGGGGCACGGGGAAGACATCGAGGGCACGGCGACATCGAGGGGCACGGAGACATCGAGGGGCACGGAGACATGGGGGCACGGAGGACATCGAGGGGCACGGGGAGAAATCGAGGGGCACGGGGAGACAATCGAGGGGCCGGGGAGACATCGAGGGGCACGGGGAGACATAGAGGGGCACGGGGAGACATCGAGGGGGCACGGGGAGACATCGAGGGGCACGTGGAGACATTCGAGGGGCACGGGGTGGGAGACATCGAGGGGCACGGGGAGACATCGAGGGGCACGGAGACATCGAGGGGCACGGGGAGACATCGAGGGGCACGGCGACATCGAGGGCACGGAGGAGACGTCGAGGGCCGGAAGACATCGAGGGGCACGGAGACATCGGGGAGACTCAGTGGAAGAGAGCAGCGGATGCCCGGGACAGCGATCTCCCGACAAGTAAGCAGATGTGCAGGACTCTGCAATATAGTCTTCACTGTGTTTTCACTTAAATGATCGGGGTTCACTGTGTCACTGTTGTTTTCTACTTCTTCACTGTTCTTCACATCTGTTAACTTGCGGGAGATAATATACGCCGCGGACGGAACAGTGAAGAATAGATGCAGATGTTTGCATACATCTGAACTTATCAGATGACATGCTTTTCAATTAATTAACACATTTTCTTCACGAAAACCTGGTCCCTTTGGAAAAATGCTAGAGTCTCCATTGACTCAATGGGCTCGTTATTCGAGCCGAGAATCGAGCATCTGGAAAAGTTAGGATCTCGAAGACGAGCACTCGAGCATTTTAGTGCTCGACCATCTCTACAGGATATAAAATTAAAATTCAGACACGGCAAGATACTTGTCTAGACACAGGGGGACAATTTACCAGTGTGTTCTACCTAAAATGTGGCATATAAAATGCTATCTACTTTAGGCCACTTGATGACTCGATCAACGATTGGTATGAAACAGAAAGGAAATGTTAGAAGATAGAAACTTAGTGGAAAAGGATGAACTGTAGAATTTACATTTTGTGCTAAAGTTTTTGCCAAAACCACTTTTAGGGACACGTATATCGTTTGTTTCCTTTGCAACTTCTGTAAAGTTGACAGAAGAAGTTAGCAGGCTATGTTGTACAAATGCTGTTGCAATGCAATCTGTTTTTTTTCTGATCTTGATTGTGGGGGTCGTTTTAACTTTTTGCACCTAAACTTTATAGGTGCATTGATAGAACTGAGCACTAATTCTCTAATGGTAACTACAAAAGTCGCCAAAAAACAAAGAAAAAAATCTGGCTTTGAAGGATAACATTAGGAACACTGCAACAGTGTCACAATATGCCATAAACTCCCCCCCCCCCCCCCCAAAAAAAAAGCATTGCAAAAGAAGAGAAAATCAAAGTAAGGGTACATGTCCCTTAGACAACAAGTTTATTACTGCACAACCAAACAACCCTTTTAGGACTTTCATAACCCCCCCCCCCCCCCCAAACAAAAAAGGCGGGGGCAAGCCACAACAAACAAGTCTACTTAGGCTCATGATTTGTTTGAGTATGTGCACCGTGAGGATGCACGTTGCTGCAAATTATAGGGATAGGTCCTATTCAAACAGGCCCCGTATAAGTGGGGAATTTACTCAAAATGAAGGTGTTTTGTGTGCACCAAGGCATTTAGTATACATTTCAGAGGGGGGGTTTTTTTAGTTCAACATGGAAAAAGATTTCTAAAAATAATACAAACCTTGAGTTGAAATACTTAAAGGGAAACCCGTCACCATGTTTTTCACAAATAAAGGTAAGGCAGGTCCACTAGAGCCCTAGTAACCATCTGCACATTGCTGTTAGTTAAAAGTAGTTCCTCAGGCCCCATTAAAATCCAGAGTTATAATCGGCCTGGTATCTATGTGTCTTTGGGAGAGGACGAATGTCATGTGACGAGGGGTGACATCATAAAAGGCCTAAGCTACTTACTATTAGCAAACTAGACACATGTACACAATATGACCACATTAAAACAATCACAGCAGCCTTCATGGAATTTTTACTCCTCTCCATGCAGGCTGCTGTGATTCATGAGATATATGCTTGGTGTACAGTTCTAATGCTACAAAGCTACAGGGACCTGCGATATGATGTTTCCGCTGTATATTACAGAGAAGGACGGAGAAAGCTACTGGATTCAGCCCGGGAGGCCAGCTGGTAGCCATCCTTAGATACCAGGTAAAACTATAAAGTTGAAAATATGGGAATCTCAGGGCAATCATTTTTAGATAAAAATTTTAGATTTTTAGATAAAAATTTGGTGACGGGTTCCCTCTAAAATTTAACATAGGCAGTTAAACAAAAGAAATGTGACCTACCCCCATTAGCTGCCTCTGATTATTAAACAAATCTGCCAAGCAAAAGTCAGGGGAAACAAATGCAGTTTTTGCTTACTCACTTGACTGTCGTGAGCCATAGCCGAAACTAAGCTTAGAAATCAAATACAGAGGGCAGAATTTAATGTGCCTAGGATACAAGTTACTATAAACTATATAAATAATTATTTCATATATCTTTTAGATTTAGTTCTACTTTAAATCACAGAACCTTCTTTTTCATAAGTTATACTTTTTTTAGTATTTTTATAAGTCTAGATCAAAGGTGATATATTAGATGTAGGCTTGAACAAAACTCCATAATGTGCGCCTGTCATTTGACGGCTGTCACGTTGCGGACTGTTGACCTTTTGAAAAACCCAACCAAATGAGCAAAAATGATTGTTCGGAATGTGGGCAACCTGCAGGAACTAGGTAGGGGAAAAAATTATTTATGTGCATAGTGACATTTGTAATGGTATTCTAACATATTTATAATTTAAGGTATTTTATTCATGATTAATAAAACAATTTTATAGTGAAATATTTATTCCTGCATGGGAAAAAAATACATGTGACCTTATGGTTTTTAGAAGATCCTAGTAAACAATAGCTTTCTTAAAGGGAACTGTCACCAGGAGACGTTTTTTAGCAATCCCCCAGTCCCACATGGCATAGTACTACACTGCCAAAGTGTTTTGTATTAAAATGGTTTGTTTTACAGAAAAAAAATATATGTTATAGTGACCTTTCATTAGCATCTGCGTGTGACTAGGCAGGTGCAAATGGGAGGGTATGGAAAGGAGCAGTTCCCCCACCCTTGGGGAACAGCTCCCTCCATGTGACCTTTTCAAATATTGAAAACACCATCACTTGGCTAGCGACGCACCATGCTCTATTTATATTTGAAAAGGTCACATGTTCCCAGGCGTGGGGGAGAACTGCTCCTTTCCAGACCCTCCCACTTGGCAAACTGCCAGTCACAACGCACATGCTAATGAAAGGTACATATAACCACACATCCATGCACATCCATGATGCGAATCTCCCGTTCAACCAAATCCCAAAGATGCCTCATTGGATTGAGTCTGTGTGACTGTGGAGGCCATTTGCAGTACAGTGAGATCATTGTCATGTTCAAGAAACCAGTCTGAGATGATTCCAGCTTTATGACATGGTGCAATTTATCTGTTGAAAAGAGCCATCAGGATGTTGGGTACATTGTGGTCATAAAGGCTAGGACATGGTCAGCAAACAATTACCAGGTAGGCTTGTGCGTTGCAACAATGCTCAATTGGTACCAAGGGCACAAAGAGTGCCAAAGAAAATATCCCCACACCATGACACCACCACCACCAGCCTGCACCATTGATAAAAGGCAGGATGGATCCATGCTTTCAGTGTTGACGCCAAATTCTGAACCCTACCATCCGAATGTAGCAGACAGGAATCGAGACTCATCAGACCAGGCAACGTTTCCAATATTCTTACTGTCCCAATTTCGATGAGATTGTGCCAAATGTAGCCTCAGTTTCCTGTTCTTCGCTGAAAGGAGAGTGGCACGCGGGTTGTGGTGGTTTCTGCGGACTGTAGCCCATCTGCCTCCAAGTGCGTAGCCCTTATGTCCCTTCGGTAACGGTGGCGATTTGGTTACTGGTGCCTGTCTGTCAGCTCGAAGCCGTCTGCACCATTATCCTCTGACCTCTGGCATAACAAGGCATTTCGCCCACAGATCAGCCGCTCACTGGATGTTTTTTCTTTTTCGGACATTTCTGTAAACCCTTTAGAGAGGTTTGTGCGTGAAAATCCTAGTAGATCAGCAGTTTCTGAAATACTCAGACAGCCGTTTTGGCCACCAAAACAATGCCACGGTCAAAAGGCAATGCACATAAATTTTTCCCAATTGATTGCCGGTTGAACTCAGGAGATTGTCTTGGACAATGTCTACATGCCTAAATGCACTGAGTTGCCGCCATGGTATGGTCTGATTGAAATTAAGTGTTAAAGGTACGTCGGAAGGTGACCTAAGAAAGTGGCCGGTTGAGTGGTACATCTCGTTATCATCATAGGAGTTAGACCAACTCAATGCTACCCACAAAATTTATATATTAATGTGCACTGCTCCTCCTGCTCTACACATGATGGAGGTGGTGCTTTGAGGAGAGGCAGAAGTGACTGCTGACTGAGGGGGTGGTGGCGGTTGCCTGGCTTCTGCTTCTCATATTTTACTCCGTTACTGTACCCAGTATACAAGCAGGTGCAATGGTAGCAACATTTCCTTCAAGCTTCAGGTGGCTGCGCCCACTCGTTGCTGAACAAGCGCGCTTTGGTGCCCTGTTGTTTCATGGGGCACGGACCCGACAGATGGCGCCCGGGGCACCAGGAGGGACCGTGGAGGTAAGTAAATGTGTATTTAAAACCAGCCCACTCCCGGGCTATCACTGGAGTTTTTTATGGCTAGCCCTTTCACCCAGCCACCAATGGGTTTGTTTACGCTCTCGGGCAACCCCTTTAAAATACAATCCCAAGTATTGGGCTGTGACCTGGGGTTGAGGAAAACACAGTCCATCCATATACCTTATAGGGACTTACTTGTGGGTCTGCATGGAAAATAATTATATGTCAAAAACAATTTAGGGGAAGTTGGTTGACTCTAATTACTTTTAAAATCACCATTCATTAATAATAGTGATAGTTCTTCAATCCAATTTCTTCCTCAGATCCACAACCGATATGTGACATGGATATACTTGTTAGACTGGGATACTTCCACATCACTTCAAATTTCTTCTACGGAGCATAAAGTTTATAGTTCTCAATGAAATTTTCATTTTATTGTCAAATATTTATTCATCTTTTCCTTCGCTTCTTTTTCTCTACAGACTTTTACTCCTAAGCCTCATTATGCGTTGTCATTCGCGATAATGATATCACATCAAAGATACTGTATTTTCATTTGTTCCTGCTGTTTGCTTAAACTCATTACCGTTGGTCAGTCACATCGCGCTCTGCTTTTACTGCTCTCTGAGAAAGGCGCGATGGTACATTGGATGTCTGATCCTTTCTTTGCTCTCGAGTGTTAAATCATTAATAGTCCCAGACTAGACGACTTGAACTGCGGCAAAAGACACTGAAGGTTATTGATTGATTTTGTAAAAACTAATTGTAATATGAGAATGAACTCAGTCTGTGAAGATTAACAGAATATTAACAAGTATGCTTTTTCCTTAAAACAAGTTTTACCACAAAGTAAGTTAAGCCCTATCACATACTTGCAGCAGGACCACTAGGAAGTTTGGGGGACCCCTGACTAGTAATTGTGTGGGCCCCCCCACAAATGATCATCCACCCCATGTGTGACAGTGAGGTTCTCTGCCCGGAAAGGGGAGGAGGGTGTCTGAGACTTAGGGCCCCTTTTCCTCTTGGGCCCCCTGAACACAGTCACACAAAACCCTCCTGAGGCAGCCTGTTGATACTGTCTAGGTTTTTGCTAAACTAATTCTCCATTTTGTGCCGGGCACTGTATCACATAATTAGACCCATTGCTGCTATGTCACAAGTATGTGCATCATCAAAATTGTAAAAAAAGTATCTGTAACAAATTCTAACATGATGGGATGAGGAGCTACCGTACAAGTTAATGATAGTATCTGGGTGTTAAATATTTATGTATCAATACACATAGTGGGGTTGTGAACGGTTTATTTTAAAAAGATTTGTTTACGAAACACAATACGTATTAAGTGACGGCCGATTAGAAATTGCCTAATAAACCACTAGCAGTATGTTGTCAAGCAGGCTTTGACGCTTCCAGATTCATGGCTTGGTGTGGTGGAATCATCCGTTAAATATAAAATTAACTTTAAGTGAGATGTAAATTGGTTTTATGAAGTCAAGGAGGCGGAGGGGTGTAACACTTGAAGTCAAGTTTTCCTTGCCCCAGAATGAACCATTTCACTGTAATTGGTGGTCCTGCGTCCATGGACATCATTAACCAGATCTCCTGAAGGCCCAGCTCATGATAACAGGGGAGGGTAGGAGTGTTCAGAGGTGAGACGAGAGAAGACTTCAGTGTACTATCCACTCCCTAACTTTATACAACAGGTGAACTGAGTTCAAAGTAGATTTCTGATGATGCTACAAGCTGGGCCTGAAAAGAAGAAAACATGAACGGACAAACATACTGTAATTTAGATTAGTAGACCAATTTCCGATGACGGTTCCCTTAATGTGTTTCAACCAAAAGTATATGCCTGATAATATAACACCATTGTAGAAATCAAGAGTAAAAGTGACACAAAAAATGTAATATTTTATCAGAGAACAGTTGTTTTTTCTCATTACGTATCATGTTCCCTACTTTTTACTCAGAAAAGTTATGCTGCATTTAATCTTACTAGCAAGACCGACAGAAGCTCACTGAGGTGTCAGAGTACACAGGAGTACCATGAAAATGGGAGAGACGAGAGGAAAAAAAGGATTTTTTACAACAGTGAGTCTTTACCCACTGCAAATCCACTGCAAAGATTGACAGAGTGGAGGGATGGAAAGTTTTTAGAGAAAAATTAAAATGATCAGGTCACATCATGACATACATAGAATTCACTCCTATATACAAAAATCTGGACCACGTATTCCGGCCACAGTTGTGAAAGTATATATAGACACTGTACTAAATGGAAAATACAGTAAAGACTGTTAGTGTGAAGGCAGCCTCTTAAAGGGGTTTGTCCTATGAAGCAAGTTAAAATAGGCTGCTTGGTGGGGGTCTCAGTGATGGACGAGAAAGGGGGGGGGGGGGGGGGTGGGTCAGAGTACCCCCGTCAAACCCCCTGTCGGCTCCTAAGAAGAAGAGGAGGACCAGCCAATTGTGCTGGACCGGGGTCCGGGCTACCCAGTTCACTCTTTGGAGATCCCTGAGACCCCGACTGATCAGCAAGTTGGCCATTGTGTGCTAGCAGTTGATTAAGGCCTTGGGTAAGCCGAAACGCGTATGATAAGCACAGAATAAAGCATTTAATTGAGCAGAAGAAAAAGCGGTGCGGGATATTTATTCAACATTGGTAATTGGCGCTCATTCGTCTCTCTAATGATACCAAACTTGGCCCCTACACCCAAACCCCTGGGGTTGGCTGTGGGGAAAATTTCATTCTTAAATGGTAACCCAATCTTTATTGCAGAATTCAGATCGCCAGAAAAATTCCATTATTGAAGATTAAAATTGAAACGTCATTTTAATTGATAGATGGCTCTAGAATCGCAAAAATCATAAATGGGTAAAGAAAGATAAGAATTGTACAAGAATGCGGGAATATCCGATAAAATAACATTGCATTTGCTGTAAGAGGCGTGCAGTCGCCATAGATTTATGAAGTGTTGCATGATCTTCATTAATATGGCCCCACCATCAATGCTCTGACAAAAGACAACTTTTTTTTTGAGTGCCCTGTAACTTGGGTATGAGACACATGGTCTGACTGTGCACAGGAACGACCCTTTCATTGCAGCCGCGACACCAAATATATTGCAGACACTTGGATACATGTGAAAGATCAGTGCACTGAAAAAAGAATGTGCAGAAAGAGTCAGACAAAAAATAGTTGAGGGGCTTTAATGAATCTTGGCCTAATTTCAACCCCAGGGGTTGAAGAGTGAGGGGGGATCTAACAAACTACATCAGCGTAACCGGAGAAGGGAACCACTAGGTGAACCTTACCTAGTCGGTTAGTATTTTCTTCGGGGTGTCCACACATCTCACACATCGGAGAGCTTGTTTTAGATCCTTCTTGTTGCCTAACAAAGCTGTCAATATGAAGCTCTAGATATGTTCTAAAATTGTAACATTGGATAGCTTTTAGAAAATAGTGCAATATCTATTTTACGACTTTGGATCTATGGTATTATATTCAATATCCCCTTTCAACATTTGTTGCACAGATTTCAATTTGTAGTGATTGACAGAACCATCTGCGCCAAAAATTGGGAAAGAAGCATAGGTCAATCAATGGATGATTTCCTGGGGAATCGAATAGGCAAAAAAAAATATGGATTCCCATATAAAGGATGGATTGCCATTTTAGGGTGCCACTGCACCACATAAGAGGGGGGTGGTGGTGGGTCGGGCCAAGTTGGGTATATTGGATAGGTTTTTTTTAAAAAGATTTTACATTATACTTTTAGTTTTTCAATCCAATGTGTAATTCGTAAGATAGTCACCATCCCCACCTTTTATTACACACTGTATAACATCAGCCTGGCCATATATACATATCTATCTATATTTAGGTATATACATTTCTAATGTTATTGTTATACATACAATTAAACAGTTCAGAAAAAGATCTGGCTGACATTGATCCAGCCATTTATGTTATTACAATTCACCACAGAAATGCATTAGATGAGTACATAACACAGTTTCTGGAAAAATGCTGTAATCCGCGAAGCTATACAATTGCGCTTCGGATAAAAAAGGAGCCAGCCGAGAGAGGTAAGGAAGTCCTCAGCAGTGTTTTCTTGAATTGTTTTTACAGTGATAGCACCTCATTTGTGAGCCAATTAATTAACAAAACAAGCTGTCCAACGTGGCCTGGATTTACTTGCCGGCCAAATATATGGCTGCAAACCCAGAAGAAACAAAATGTAACTTGCTGTCTGTTATCAATGTGACTTGACTAGACTAAGACTTCTGAACAAAAAACTTTCAGTCTTCGGTCATTTGTTATAGATCCTCCGACACATCTGAATTTTTTGATCTAGTAATATTAATATAATCCCACACTAATGGGTATTTTGTTTATAACCATTTTAAGAGTTTAGTGTGAACATTGGACTTCCCTGACTCTGTAGAAAGGAAGGCATAAATTCCCTTACTTGCGGGTCAGAAGAAATTCGACCACAATACTTTTTTTTCTGGGGATTTACGGACGGCCTCATATTCATATTATTGTTAGAAATAGTAAAGAAGCAATGTTTGCCATTTCATTAAGGTTACAAAAAAGACTCCAGTATATTTGTTAAACTTAGAATGGGACACAACATGGTGTCAAAAGGTATAGCACGGAACCACATTCCCCCTTAAGGCTGGTGGACACACATGCTCAGTCTTCTTCATACAGTTAGGTCTATAGAAAACACACTGCAAACGGCAATAGGAACTAGACTTTTGCCTGCTTGTCGGGAAGGAGCGAACCTCTATCAAATCATGGTCAAGAAGGGAGTGTTTGATATTCGGAAGGAAGCCAGAAAGAAAATAGCAAGTCACTAATGTACATAGGGAATTTTACGTATCGTATTAAATGGGGATCATTAAAATGGGTAATTCTATAAATATAATGTCATATTCGTTAAGATAGATTGAGTAATTGTAATATTTTGGAACACATTGATGAATAATTTTCAGGCAAGCAGCTTCTCGCTGCTTCTGTCTGTAGAATTATTGCCCTGCAATGCTTTGCATTACGTACTGCGATTAAATCCTGAAGGAAGCAGAGGAAATCAGGGTTTGGCAAGGGAAGAAACTGAATGCAGCTTTTCAGGTGCAAATAGGTCTAAAACAATGGGCATGCATCTCCCGTGTTCTCTTATTCTACCAATAATCGTCAGAACCAGAAAGCCGACGTAATATTCTGTCATTATCAGAATGACAAGATTGATAAGTTTCCCATTGTTTTCTTCATTGATTACCTTTGCTGTTTAACTTTGTATTATACAGGAAGGTAAAAAAAATAAAGAAGAGCATAAATCAAAGTGCAAAATCTGGATGTGTACATAGCATATAAATGGAAGAACAATGCACACAAATCCTCTTTACCTATAATGAATTTTGCAGTTTAAGCTTGGGATTTCAGCAAAATAATTGATATGTTGTTGATGAAAACTTCAAATTCTCTAATATACTTTCTGTATCAATTTGTCACTGTTTTCTAATCTCTGCTTGCTTGCATTCTATAGGAAACGTCTTGTTGTAGATGGACAGGTCCTGGGTCATGTGATGTCACACCGGTGCACAGATCGTTTATATCCCTGGGCCATGTAGTTCACACAGGTGCACGGTTTTATATCCCTGGTATGTATGTAAAACAGGTGGCACAGTTGTTTGTTATGCGGCTATGATTACTCTCTGACAATTGTCACTGTTTCTAAATCGCTGCTTGCGTCATTCTATAGGACACCGTCCTGTTCTGTAGATGAAGTGAGAACAGGTTCCCTGGTCAGGGATGTCACCCACAGGGCAAGCCGTTATATCCCTTGGCCATGTGTCACACAGGTGCACTGCTTGTTATATCCCTGGTCATGTGATGTAACACAGGTGCAAAGCTGTTATGTTATGGGCTCTGATTAACCTCTGTATCAATTTGTCAATGTTTCGGATCTCTGCTTGCTGTCATTCTATAGGAACCTATAGTATATACTGGTCATCATGTTGTTATGTAACACATGGCGCATAGATGTCTATCCCTGGTCAAGGGGAGTCATTTGACAGTGCATACTGAATAAGCCGTAATAAAAACAAAGCCCACAAGAAAATTGACCAAAAAAGTTTTCTCCTCAATTTCTCTACATATTTGACGTTTTCTCTGCTTATCTGTGCCATGACAGGAAAATGAAATACTAGTACAAGGTATAGCACAACTTGTTACCAAGAAACAAGCCACATACAGTTTGTACATGAAAAAATCTAAAAAAAATATGGATATTTATTGAAGAGTGGGGAGGGGGGAGGGGAGGAGTCCAACGGCGGCAAGGGGTAAATATGTAGGAGTGGTATGGATATGCTTACTGCATGTGTGAGCCCACTGTGTTGAAGGGACACTAGAAGCAGGGTCGGCTCCAGTTCTTCAGTAGGCCCCTGGCGACACAGTTAGTAGGCCCCTTTGCAGTGAACTCATGTGACATAAAAAATCAGAAACTAAAACAGATCCTGTTTCTAATTTATCATACCAAACAGCCCCCTCATGTTATTTGTATAAGGACACCCTCAAACCCGTGGATACATTAGATACAGCCCCACTCATCCCATGATTCCTCATGTACAGGCCGTATGTGCCCTCCCTCCCCCCCCACAGCTCTGGGCCCTGGCAATTGCCCAGGTCTGACGTGCTGGCGCCGGACTAGATAATGATTTTTGATTTTAGTGGGGCACTAATAAAGAATCAGTTACTGCTTGATGGTTTACTAAGGAGGACACTAACAAGTCTGGAAACTGTATCAGCAATGTGAAAGGTCTTGGACAAAGGCTTTCTATACCAGTGGTTGGAACACAGAGGCCACTTACTTACTGTGTAGCGACAAACTCTATTGTATTCGATACAGATAAGATTCTGTTAGGTAGAAACGTAGCTTATAATATAAAAATATAAAATTAAAGTATTCATTCAAAAAAACTAACATGTCACTCTAAGTTTCAATTAAACTTGATCCTATATTGTCATGAAATACCCCGTCTAATCACCAGACCTAAATGTATAAAGCAGGAAATATTTTTTAAGTGTTTTTGTGGTAATTGCTACATTTTAGTGCGTTCGAGTAGTTGTTTTTCGCACCATTCAGGTCTATTGTGTTGCTCTTGATCTCTGAGATTCTGAGCTGACAGTGTGGATAATAAAGTTACAGTTGTCTTCCAATCGTTTCTATGGCTCTGCCAGAGCATGCCCACACAGCACTTCGGCAGCAGTTTTTTTTTTTTTTTTAACCTGTGAAGCCGTTGATTTGTGAACAGAGCCTGGTTTTATGTCAACGTTAGCGTTTTTATTTTCAAAACACAAACCAAGGATGGAATGTTGTGAGAAATATTGAACCAGAATGCGAGGGCTGAGCTCTCTTTCAAATTTATTTAGACCTTCATTCAAAGTCTGATGTCCCTTGATCATAATGAACAGCTCCGTACAGGATGTAACAGGCTTTCTTTAAGGACTAAAGTGGTGGCTTCCCACTATAAATAACTATAAATACATCATTATGTAAGGACGATCAGCTTTGGACCCAATGAAGATACGTCCTAGGTTACTGGCTAATGCCTGCAACATCAATGTGAGAATTCTGAATTTTAAAGAACAGTTTATACATGGATGCTGTGCTCTAAACCACGCAACTTACTTGCTGACCCGTGTCTACGAAAAAAGAATCTTTTCTTTTTTTTTTTTTATTTTAAATAGTTTAGTTTTGAGGAAAACGTTTTTTTTTTTTAATAATGCAAATTCGCCTCAGGGACTCCCGGCTATGTCACCAAAGCCCCTTATGGCTACGTTTTGTCTACCGTTATGTATCCCTTCTGCATTATGCCTGCTAACCTCCCTCCCAGCCAGAGACCCGAAAAGCGCTAAATTATTATCAGAGGATGGAGCCAGAAGGGGCTTATGTGAATAGAAAGAGCCTGAGGCTCATTTGCATCACTTTAAATAGGTAAGCTATTAAAAGAATGAAAAAAAGAATGGATACTGTTTGTGGATGGCAATCCCTGAAGTAAGTGTGCTTGGTTTACAAACACTTCATCCAGGTGGTGATTCACTTAAGGCCTACATACACGAGGAGCCCGCCGTAAGTATCGTACGGCTGGCATACGGTGCGCTGCGGAGAGGAGCAGGGGCGATGCTCCAGATACAGCGCACTGCGCAGTACACGGGAAAAGATAGAGACATGTCCTATCTTTTCCCGATGCACGGAGTGATACATGGCCATGGCCCATAGGAGTGTATGGGGGACGTTATATGGGCGTATATATGCCTCAATATTAGTGTGAATGAGCCTACGGATGTAGTTAAATTATATTACTTTTTTTTATTAGTTATTGCATTTTTAGGTTAAAAACGTCCCTGAAAGATGAGGATGTTTTGTATGTAAATTGTAATAAAAATTGAATGTATTTCTATACATGATAAAAGAAGGTCATGCTCACAATGCTATCATGGCTTCTGTCCTAGAACATGGCAGCTCCCACAGAATAAGACACTGAATCATAAACGCTGTCAGTTTTGGTTGAGAATTATGCTTTTTGCAGCAGTTCTGCAAATTGGACATGTTTTCTTACAAGGCATTCTCATAGATGAGCAGAGGTTGCTTGCACGTTCGGATTTTAGGCCAGATGATACAAAATACTGCCAGGACCTATGTAGTTGTAAAAGTCTACGTGCAGGATGACTATGTGTATACTGGTAGTGAATGCGGCATTAGAATACGCTGCTGGCAATGATAATGAGAGCTTGAGCCTAAAACAGCAAGTGCGAGAGGGAGACAAGTGTGTCAATGTGTAGTAGGCAAAGGGATTGCCAGGAAAGTAAGGGCAGAAAACAGCTATTAGTCCCTATTATGCAAGGGCATTTAATCAGCAAGCAAGGGGGCAATGCAAAAAAACATGACACCTATTAAAAAATATGAAGATTGCATAGAGTTCCTTCATTCATTGATCGCACCACTCTCATTGGTCTCTTGTCATCATAAACAGTTTTCTCCTTCCTTCACCTTCCTTATTCTTTCCTTTCCCCCTTTTAAGACCTCTCTTACCCCATCATCTTTATCTTTTGTATTTACACTAAAAAGGGGAGGAGATACAGAAGTGTCTGAGAGCAGAATTGTCCTAGTTGCACAGGCAACCCCAATCACAGATCAGCTTTCATTTTTACCACAGCATGTTTATAAAATGAAAGGATCTGCAAATCATAGTAATTTTTTTTTTTTCTCTTTTTTTCAAGAAAAATAGAGAAATAGTAGGTTCATTCAGCCATCAAGTTCATTTTTTGTTGTTTCTAGCTCAATGGCTGATCCCATCCTGGAAAATGTATTTGCCTATTCTTAGAATATCCTAGTGGTAGAATCAATGGCTATAAATCCAATACCATTGCTAAGGGAATTGTTATTCTCTTATACGAAAAATCTTACCAGAGGCGTAACTAAACAGCACAAGCCATAGAAGCTTCTACGGGGCCTTGGGAGCAGATGGGACCTGCTATCGGGCAATAAGCACCAGGCAGGACCTGTGCGGCTTGTGCTAGGGACGAGGAGTCGGAAAGTCCATGATATCTACCCCGCTATTTTGGAGGAGAGATAAAGTATTTTGGAGGAGAGATAACTATTTGTGTCCAGCAGGTGGCAGCATGCCAGAAAGAGACAAGACGGAGGAAAGGGACAAGGGAGAGGAAGAGGAAAGACGTCCCTAAAAAAACAGAGGCGGGTGCATCTCCACATTAGGTTATGTGGCTATGCGAGGAATGATGTTAGGGAGCTTTGTAACAGAGGTTTTCAATTTTTTTAAATGTATTGGTTATTAAAATGGAAAAGGGCCCGGCATTAAGGGTAAAGCCCTATCCCCAATTTCCTATGCTTGTTTCAATGGTGGAATTGCCTCCTAACTGAAGCTATTAATTAAGTATCTGTGACGTTTGATCCCTTTAGTTTAGACTCCAACGTATGGAGAGGGAACTATAAAAAAATTCTTACGCCCATGACTATTACTCGTACTCAAAACAGGCCATAACCTTTAAAACTACAACAAATTAAGGGACTCATAAACTATATATGAAAATATGACCTGAACGCCACAGCTTACCTGCCCTATTACATTATTATTTCCTATGACTCTACATAGAGCGGCGCCCATTTGGACCATATGTGGGGTAATTACCACGATAGCGACTCATAACATAGATGAGATCCAGAATGTTATGCCCCTATCACAGAGAAAGGAAAGAAAGAAGACATTGATAGATTGGTTTAATGAAAATGAAAGATATTGCTCCTGGCTATTGGGTCAATACAAAAAACAGATCAAATGAAAACCAGAGATGCTGTGTCTATGATTAGGGCTAGGGTTAGAGTAAATTAATCACTGTTTCACATAGAACTAACAGCCACGAACAACATGATGTAGAGATTCTATGCATCCCATTATTATACCAGCATATGTATAATATATATTATAAATCATATATGTAACACACAGAAGAACCAAAGTTGTAGCAGAATAGTATGGACAACGCGTTTCAGTGCGATCTGCCCCTTCCTGCATCTAAAAAGGCACCGGAAACCTCAGATGGAGGATATGATCAATTATATATGATGGAAGTCGGAGTGTCGGCACAGCGCAGTGAGTGTATACAATACATGCTATACAGCACTTCTGCTGCACCCGGAATTCCATCCATGTGTTGAGTTTTACATATTGGATCATATCTCATCCTGAGTTCCCTGGACCAAACTTATGTATGTACTTTTTATTTTGAACCCGATGACGGGGGGTGGGTGGTTTGAACCAAACGAGTTGTCATTATTTACTCTAAATAATGAAAATTCTTCAACCACCGTCCGAAAATATTTTGGAGGCTAGCGTGGGCGATACACCTGGCTTTTTCACTATGACTATAACAGTGTAGACCCAAAAGTCAACCAAATGATTCGGTCATCATGATAAGACTATAGCCAAGTCAGAGTTTTTTAGCTTTATGTACTCAAATACGAATCCTTTGAGGAAGTCGATTCGTACAGGGGTCCTTGTGTTGTGATTCAGCTTTAAGTAACTCTGTTTTTTATCTTCGGAATAGAGCTAGACTTTGCCTTGAATCTTTTTCGTCAATAGAGATTTATATTTGCTTTGTTATGTTTGGACGGAAAAGTTCCTGAGGTTTAGTATTATGCTTAGCTAAGGACTTTGCATAACAACATAAGCCATTGTTCTGTGTCTGTGCTGTATACCTGTTAATATCGACACTGGTTATAGATCTATTACACCAATTACGACCAGTCGGTAGGCGTAGGTGCAGATTTAGCTGTTATTTGCTGAAACCACTAGCGCAAGTTAAGATATTTTTCAACACATTAGCTGTAATGAGACTGTGAGACAAATCAGGTAGCGTTTCAGCGGGGTTTAACAAAATTTCCCGATTAACCCACTTTGCCTCTAGTGTACAGCTAAAACTCTCTGTAGCCTAGCCAATCAATATCAGAGTATTATGGAAACTAAAAGCGCTATTAGATAGAAACACAGTTTATTCATTTTGTTTCAAAGTGCCAACCTATAATTCAGCAGAGTGCATAGGCTCAAATCACGCTGGGCAATCCAGCGGGCCATTTATAAAGCAGAGATAATAGGCTCTGCTAATGGCTAGAAATGAGAACGGAGAAATGAGATGTACATTACTGCTCGGATATGGAAATCTGAAAAAATGTTTAGTGATATGAGAAAGTCTACATAGAGAAGAAACGATTTTTTGACACATATTTGAAACACCCATTGGTTAAGAAGGAAATAACATGGTACAAGGACTATAAGCCATAAAACTTCCACTTTAAGTATTTAACTCCCTTTAAGAAAAGGACTATTTTCCCTTTTCCCCAACTTGTTGCCGATGCGAATAAGAGGACTCGTTTTGGGAAGGGTGTCAAGGTCAAACTCCAGTATAATGTACGATGTTAAGCCCACTAGAGGAGATGTCCTCATTTATTCAATAGGAGCTGTGCCAGAGTAAGTTAGATTAAGCCATTATTATGGATGGCGCTGTCTGCTTTTGGTAAACATCTTAAACATAAAACAGTAACCTGCTGTCCCAACACAAGGATACATCATTAAAGGGGTTGTTTGAACAAGAATTTTTATGGTGCCATAAGAAGTCAACAAATGTACATATTTTTTTGCTTTATATAAAAACTTGCTTATAGTATCATTCATTTTGTGTTACAATATATATGAGAGCGCCATACATTTTTTTATTAGCAAGTGGAGTGTTGGTCTGAAACGCGTAGTCACCTTCCTTCCAAAAGATACATAAAAACCATGATTCTTCCCTTCCATGTGACAGGTCATTCTTGGCAGGAGAAAAACTGACATAATCCCTATGGACGCAAGAAGCGTGTTAATTTGTTATTTTTTTTTTTTTAAAGCTGATTGTAATGTATTCATATCGATTTGTGGTATATGAAAGCTGTTATGTTTTTAATTTTTGGACGGGAGGGAGGTGCATGAACAATAGTTATAACAATAATATAAAAGTCTGAAAAGCTTCTTCATACGACTGAATTCAGTACTGTACCTTGATAACTTTTTGCAATAACTATTTGTTTAGTACTGTTAAGTGCATGAATGGGCCTGTTGTTACAACACCAGACGCAGCACTAAAGTTTATGGTTTTCTTTATTGCAATCAAACTATGAATTAGGAAGATACCTCAAGGTGTATATTTATAAAGGTACGACACAGAGGCCACTTGAAAGCTAAAGAGACAACAAAAATTAGTCCACTAAAAGGATTTATACTCCGTTAAAACGCAGTTTTATGCAGATCCTTTTTTCTAACAGCTGATCCAGAATATTGTAGATCAGGTTGCTTGTTCCCTGGCTGGAGCTCACTACCAGTGCTGCTGTTTTAGAAACTAATTGAAGTAACGATAAATCATTTATAGCACTTTTAATTTTCAACCGGGAATCTAAAAAATGTTCTCTGTGACAGATGTACTCTATATATGGCGTTCACATCAAAACTAAAGTATACCTTACTTTCATTCAAACTTTTGCAGAATTCAGTATGCCTAATGTGTACAGGAGACAGAACCATGAGAGCCAGATCTGGAAGGTGTTCAGCTGCTTGAAAATATGGTTTTGGTTATAGATCAATATCTGCTAACACGTTCCCTTAAACAAATACATTTGGCCAGGTCAGGCGTTGTCCCAGTGTCACCATTGCATGTTCTGTTTTGTCTGGATTTGCAGTTTGAATTTTTCTGTTACTATTTGGATGCGAGACTAACTTGATGGGAACTTATGACTCACCTCCCCTTCCCATATGCTTAGAGTTTTAACAAATGAGGCATCTAGCATTTGCTGTGGTGTACTAGCAAGAGAAATTCAGCAAATTTTGAAAATGATCAAAATAGAAATGAAATGTGGCGGATTGTAGGAAAGCACAGAGGCACTCAAGATATACAATCATATTCATGCAAAAGTTTGTTTACAATTTGTGCACCACTGAAAGGAGATTTCGGTTTTATGAAGTGTTTTGTCATATCGCTGTGTACATATCAATTTTTCCTAATTTTAACAATTATTATATATGTGGTGACTATACTTGATTTGGGTGGTATCCCCTTTAAGCTACTTCCTGCATCCCAGCTTGACAACATGACAACTCATTCAAGTGAATAGGAGCCAATTTAAGTTCCTAGACCACAAGTAGGTACTTGGGAGAACCTAAAAGAAGCCAAGAGCGATGCACGGTGGATCCCCATTTACTCTGAGGATTAGTGGCGTCCAAAGAGGTCTGAACTCACTAGTAAAAAAGATGGCATAACTAGTAATATACATCTGACAACAAGTTTTCTATTTTTCTAAGAACTCTCCTTACACAATTGGACTATATCCAAAAACATAAAACCCACACCATACAGCAACCAAATCCATCTATAAAATAAGTCTGCAGATCAAATTGTAATATACAACATAAAATATTTATTGATATGATAAATAACCACATAAAAAATTCAAAAAAGCATTGTGATAACCAGACCCCTGATCTGTTCCGCGGACCGCATTTCGTGCGGGTTTGCCAACTTTTTCCATTTTGCTCCCCATTTTTAAACTGGAGTTTTGGCACACACGATCGGATTTTGGCGCAAATAGGAACCGACTTTCACGTGGAGTGGGCCGTGGCAGTCGGACAAACCCAACTGATTCCGACTAGGCGCGGGCGGATTTAACATTCAAATTGTGTTGCAAGCCATGCACTAAATGCAACCGGGAAAGAAGGTGTGAACTACTGCGGACCTCAGAGGGAAGCGACCACATGCAGGAACCAGGGCATGATCTAGTGAATCGCGGCAGTCCGAATCCTCGTCAGAAATGCACCTTGGATGCGACGGAGATGGGTAAGTAAATGTGCACCTTGGGTCCAAAAAGAACTCCAACACAAATGCTTAGCTACTGTCACACACATCCAAGGCAAACAGAAAAAGAGCAAGAAAACAATCGGGGAAAAAAACAAAAAAGGGGGATATACAATTCAGAGGAGAGTCATCAATTTGACCTCCCCCCATGTTGGCTGCAACTGAAACTCCATAATGTAATTATGGAAATTTGGAAATCAAGAAATCTAACATTACAGAGGACCATACTAGATTTCAGCTAGAAAAGCACACAAGAGTTTCATCATTTCTATTACTGGAACTTCTATGTTCATTCATCAACCAATTTGACCAGCAAAGTAGTAATTCAATATAGGCTGCAACACGAATTGTAAGTGATTTGGAATCTTGTATTTGCAGTTATGCAGTCGCATAAGTCAGAGATATTAACTATTAAATCACAGGTCACATCCTTGGCCAAATCAATATCCTAATGTAATATTTATTTAGTTGGATGACCCCAAATTAAAATAACCATGGATTCGTTCTCCATTAAACATATGATTTTACATTTTGTTAGAAGATCTAGAATCCGTAAGTTCATGACTACCTGTAAGTTTCTAAACCTGTGAAGCAATTTTATTTCAGAAATTAAAATAAAAGTGTTTAATAGTTAAACTTAATAGTACGTAAAGCACTTCCAAATTTTTCAGTTCCGTCACGCGAAACACCAAGATGAGTGCTAGCAACGATAATGGGTGTTAACCTTTTGATTGTATGCCGGCAAAGCCCACAGCAAAGCTGGTTTTTGATGAAATATAGGCGATCAGTTGCAATGATAGCCTCGTGTTAGGATCAGTGGATCATATGCGGACCACCGCGGGAGATGGAAACTAGCCAACACCGGGGACCGGAGCCGAGCGGCACCTGGTATCACCAGAGCCTGCGCAAAGCGGGTGGGACTTGTGCGGCAGGATACCACTAGGTCGTTCCAGGGTGACTAGCCCGCGTGGCAGCCGAGGTCGAGGTATACTTAGCGGATGACAATCTCGTAGTAAGTCCAGGCACAGGCACAGGGTCAGGGCAGGCGGCAGAGATGCAACATCAAGTCCAAAAAGTCCGGGGTCAGCAAACAGGAGGTCAGGCAGGTGGAACGGGAACCACAGGCACACCGGAACACAGCAACACAGCAAATGGAGGGAATTATGTAACACGGCAACAACAGGCCTACACACAGGAAGCAGGAGATACCACCAGGATACAGGAATACACAGAAACAGGAATACTCGCTTGGAAGCTTTCTATAAGGCAGAGGCCAAAGATCCGGCAGGGGACACAGGAAGAGGCAGGCAGGATCTAAAGGTGAGGTGTTCAGCCAGTGCAACAATAGCGGTGCGTGCGTCCTTTAAATTTTCGGCAGGAGCCGAGTGCGCGCCCTAGGAAGCAGGGACAGTGCGCACGGCAGTCCGGGGAAGAGCAGGAGCCGGGGGAGGATGCAGTTGAGGAGACCGGGCTGCAGCGGGGGCACACTGGGGAGCACAGATGCGGCTGCGATCCAAGAAGGGATCGCAGAGGAGCACCCGTGACAGTCGGAAACTTTGTAAGACCTGGAAGATGTATGGGTGGTGCCAGTAGCATTTTGTCAGAATCATATGTAAAAAAAACACTAAGCAGTATGCAGTATATTGGTAGGAAACAATCTGACTGTCTAGGTTAAAGTACCATAGAAGGTCTAAAAAAATTGTTAAAAATATTAAAATAAAATGAACACTGTAAAAATCAAATCAATCATAGCATCCCACCCAGATCAAATGCCACAATCAAAAATTAAAATCGGTATCCCTGTGGTTGAACATTATACCGGAAAATAGTGGTCAAATGTCCAAAATGCCACTTCATAACATATCAAATATTTTATAAAAAGCGATCAAAAGGTCATACTATCCTCAGCATTAAAAACATCAGATTATCTCGCATAAAAATGACATCTCACACAACTCCATCTCGTTTTAAGGGGACACATATGGCTACATTTATGAGAAATTATCTTCACACCGGAACATTTGTTTTTTAATAACATTCAATTGAAGAAAGTAAATATGGCAGATTATGAAACGAAATGTGAATGACCAGACAAGAATACCCTTTAAAATAAGGGACCATTGCAAGTAATGTGAGAATTTACACTTAAGGATCCTTAAAATACACCGGATGCCTGGGTACCACCGTTTAGTGAACTACGGTTTATATGAGATGAAGAATTTGTAAGAACTAATTATTAACTTACATGATTGAAAATAATTTTTATTCCATTGTACAAGAAAAGTATATGAATTGTGAAGCTCGCTGTTCTCCCATCTCAGCAATATTCCCGATCAGCTGTAATGATTCATTAGCGAAGCAGAGATGATCAACGAGAGAACGAGAGGAAAAAAACTAGCAGAAGGGAAAGCGCCGAACCGACACATATCCCTTCATCTGATTATTTTACATTGCTGGTGGTAATTTTAAAAGATAGAATATTTCCTGTAAAAAGTATGTCTGGCTGACACGTTTTCCTTTTCTGCTTTATTTTTGGAAATGGGCACATTGCACAAACTTTTACATTTCCGGTTTTACTAAAAAAATGTAACTTTTTTCAAATTTTAATTAAGTAATTAAAGTAATAATGAAGTACAACTATGCTGTAGGAGGATTTTTAAAAATACCTGGTAAAGGCTAATATGACCCAGGTATAAGCTACCGTAAATCTATTCTATACATCATGACCTCCTTACCATTATCAATCATCTATATACAGCATGACATTAGGGGTGTAACTTAAGCAACAGTGTAGGATCTGCCATTGTACATCCCAAACATGTGATTTATTCATACAAAGGGACTCAACCACTAGTTTTACCCAACAAAGAGTAGGTGGATTGTTATAACGTAGGTGTAGTAGGGGGATGTGTGATTGTTTAAAAGCAGATGTGAAAAAATTCTTGGATTATAGCTATGTGCACTGGAGTGAGTTCCACACTGCTTGACTCTAAGCAATTTCAATGAGAGTTCCACAGTCCCTCTGCTCTGAGCTGAATAGGACTGTCTCGCACACTGCAGATTTTAATCAGAGCAAAGGAAGGGTCTGTTTTCAATTGCAGAGAGTTCAGGAGCACAGCGTGTAAAGCAAGCACATATAGAAGCTCATCCTTGGAATATTACGGCAAAGAAAAAGTCCTAGCAAGTCTGCAAAATTGCATGGTCAAAATTGAGTGGAGCGAATCATGATTGGTTTGTATATTTGGAAGAAATTCTACATTTTCAGGATCCGAAATAAAGCCAAATCTATTCTGCTTGCTTCAGACTGATTTTTTGTTAAAAAATAGCAAGCTTCTGCTGTCATTCCTCACAGAGCTTAGGGAAGCGGCTTGAGCCAGAGAAAATGAAAAACTGTATAAAAAATGAACTAAAATTAACTAAATACGAGCTTTTCAGGAAATGTGTTTTGGAAGACTAGAGTGCGGTATATAACAATTTGCTGGACAACCGGAGCAACATTAGTGCAGACTGAATAGATTCCAACACATTTGTTAATATTCGGCAAAGCTTCAGAGAATTGAATCTTGGATGATTCTATCATTTCCAATGAAAACAGATTACAGACTGCCTTTAAAGGAAATCTACCATTTGCTTTTATGCATTGTGATTGTTGATCCAGGGAGTTATTCCATCCCCATTTTTGGGGTCGGGAAGGAATTTTCCATGCTTTGGGCCAATTGGCATCAGTCTTGCAGGTTTTTTTTGCCTTTTTCTGGATCAACGCGGTATAATTTATAGGTTGGACTAGGACATTAAGTAGCCCTAGCCCCAGGGACTCACAGAGGCTACTCCACGCCTCTGCAGCTAATTTGCATATAAATAAAGTTGATAAACCTCTCTACAGAAGAGTAGATTCCAGTCGGTAGATTTCCTTTAAATGTATGAATTGAAACCATATATCGATCTGATCAACTTCTCCGGCTCGGTACAATACTTTCGCGGATATTGTTAGAACCATGAGAACAATGTGACTTCTTATTATTGGAAAAATAGACGAAAACTTTATTCCAAAGAATCTCGTGTCTTCTGTGATTTTTTAAAGAAAATGATTATGAATTGTACCTGTGCAAGTCCTGAAGGAGGTAAAATGGACTCTAGGTTCTAGCAAGTTCTAGAGCTACTTGATTATGAGTGTATGCTCTCCCTTGGACCTGTACCATGCATCCTTTAATGCAGGGTTCCAACCCTTGTAATACGTGACCCCGCAATACAGTTCCTCATGTTGCGGTGACCCCAAACCATGTGATTCTTGCAAAACGCAATAAAATGATGGCCTTTGATGGCTTTAGGTGACCCTGTGTTGTGGTCGTTCAACCCCAAGCTTGGGTGCGACCATCCCACAGGTTGAGAACCGAAGCTTTGATAGGAGAGTTACGTTAATAGGGTCACGCATATGTGTAAAGTTCTGGCTAAAAAAAAAATGGATAAATATAAAATGTAAATTTTGTTTCCGCAGATAGACTGTGGAAGCGCCCTGTTAATTAACATTAATAGTAAGAGCGACAACATACCGCCCATACATTAAATTCATTCTCTCTTCCAAAGGCCTTTCTAAAACTAGAGAAACATGTCAGGTTAGTCAGCAAAAATAGCCAAAACCAATCAATGGGAAATTGAATTCCCTTCATACCGAGGGTCCTAGAGAAAAACATAGCTTTGCTAAAGTAAGAAATATAGTGAGCTACATGAAAACTACGGAAATGAAATCGAGAAAAACGTTAATTCTATACCTCCAGACGAAAAAACAGTTTTTGGAGGTTGATAATAAGAGATTCTTTGCGAAATGTAAATAGTTCGAGTCATTGAGGGAATATTAAGAAAATTTTCCCTATCCTTATATGATTTTTTTTTCATATACACCAATGTAACTAGAGCAGACATATTATAGCATTTCCAGAAATGCCACAGAGAACTCATTTACACTGGATTCTCCTTAGAATTGGTCATTCATTTATTACTCTTGTATAATACATGTGCGTTATAAACATTGTCCCAATGGAGTAAGTAGTTAAGGTACATGATGAAAAAGTGTATATTTATATTGTATATTTAACTACTATTGCATTACTTCCTTTTGTTCTTAGGGGTGTTTAATGCTCAAAAACTTCTGCATGCACTAAAGATATGTACAACCCAAAGACTTAGATATATGGAGACCACATGGCAAAAAGCACGTCCATAGAGTACTATAAATGAAGGGGGGTAATAAAATAAACAGAAAGGACCTAATAAGACCAAATAGGTGGGAGGTACCTAAAAAAAAGGTGTAATAAGTGTGTCAGGTAACATAGAGAGCAGCACAAGATCCTAGGCCGGAGTAGTGAACTCAAACGTCAGTAGGGTAGAAAACAACTTCAAAACCAAAGGATGCCAATGAAGAGGACATAAGAACAGGGGTAAGTTGATAAAGGATTTGTAACAAAGGATGATAACTTGGAGGGTGACAGCAATTGTCCATCAGATCGAGAGAGAACAAGTGCCTGAGTGACTTTATATATATGTTTCAGGAAGTGAATGCCGATACATAAATTATTGAACTTAATCCTGCCTGATCATCATCTCAACTACTCATCGTCTACTCTACTATACTCAATACAACAAAAAAGGGATGTATCGGCCTAACAGAGGACCAAAAATCCTCCCAAGCTAATCTATAAAGCCTCATCCACTCATCATGTAAATAAGAAGGCCACCAGGGAACATCCTGCGGTACGGGCTAAAGCTTTGAACGCTGCCTGTGTTTCAGGTGTGATCATGCAGTACTCGGCCCCTGCCTGCACTAGACAGTGCCCAAAGCTTCATCTGTTGTAAAGGGTTAAGCGGATCTAAAAAGCACTTCCTGTGCACTTCCTGTGGCCTATGAAAGTCTTCCTGTGTCCTACTGTGTGTGTGGTGCCTGTTTGCTTCTGCAAAAACCAAAGCTACACTGGTTAAACAGAAAATAATTCTTTAGCGTAGCAGCATGGAGAAGAGGTGGATGGGTTGGACTATCAATGTAAGAATGTATAAGAGATCTGGTAGTAGGTTGGGGGATTGTAGATATAAGTATAGTTGTCTACTAAGATTATCCTTTGGGGAGGGGGGCTTCCTCTGTTGATTTGGAGGTGGGGTGCATTCACCAAGGTTGCACGACCTTGACACAGACAGTAAATTAGATTCCTACTGGCACCAGGAAGTCCCTATTTGCTACAGTGTGGATCCTCTGAAGGAGCTGATGAGCAACCTCATGCCCTATTTTCTATCAGTGAAACAGGTTGCTTTTCTCCTCAACCCCATTGTCCATGAGAGGCTAAAGGGGAAGCAATGGCACATTAAGTAGTTTAATACATAAAGCAGGCAGAAACCAGTTCTACTACCAGTTCATTTCCATTTTCTTCTACAATTTGAAATTATACATTATTTTAGACAATTTGAAATGATAAATGTCATTTGCGACATTTAGCACATCTGGAATAGAAGATAAATGTGTCTTACTGACGATAAACAAATATACGGCAGACATTTCAAAATGTCCCCAAAAAGGCGCAAAAATTGCAAAGCGCCAAAAAAATCTAAAAAACCCCATAAAAAACAGGAAGAAAAATAAAGATAGATGACCCCCCTAGATTTAAGTTTTATAAATAGATTGAAGGATATGCCTTACCTAAAGCTGTTATTCATGAGTAGAAATGAATAACCTAACTGCAAAAACTTAAATTCAGTGTGAATGTGAACTGAATGTAAGGAACAATTTGCTTCTGAAATCCATGCGCCACCATTGCCTTACACTCGGCCTATGATTGGCGTGCCAGATCATTTGTGGGGTGATGTCAAATTGATAACCTATCACCATGATAGGCCATTAATATCTAACCTTGGACGACCCCTTAAATCCAGCTTTTCAACATGCTAATTGTAAAATGAAGTCATGAGCCACTCAATATATTAACCAATACAGAAGACCACAGCTCGGTAGACTAGGGTTAGTCACAGGCCCTGCCTGAAAAATGAACCTCTTTCGAGGGCTTCTTATGACATAACTTATACTCATGCACACAATTTGATTTTTCCTAAAATGTAGCAGGTTCCACAATGTTATTTATAAATAACAAATAAATTTGCTTATTAATCTAACAAATATGAAAACACGCAAAGCCTAGAAGATTACAGACATGAAAGGACCGGAGCCAGAGTGGTTCACGAAAGAGTCAGGATTTGCTTGAGGCAAGACAATTACAAAAGTTGTCAATCATTTAGGTTAGACGTTAAATGTAATTGTTTCCCTCCAAAATTGCTTTTGGTCTAAAAGAAAGTCTTAATAAAAAAAACTGAAAAACCCAGAAAGTCACGATCACTGCTAAGTGCAATGTAATTACACTATTATATTATTAACATTTAAAAAATAAATATTTGTCCATTTAATTAACATTAATTACGATACAGAATTCCATATACTTTCAAGCCAGACCATTCAGGCCAAGAATGTGCATTTTTTAAATTAATTTTTTTTTATTCCACCCCCACAAAAAAAAAACATTAAGAAACATTATAAGAACATCTAATCATGTTTCATTACAAAATGAGCACAACTGAAAAATACAACTCACCACTTATCCTATAAAAAAATAAACCCTATAAAAAAATAAGCCCTATAAAAAAATAAGCAGTTTTAACAGAAAACTAAAAAAGTTAGTTATATTTTAAGAATTTGATTTGTGAAACCAAAAATGATTGATAAAACTTTAGACACAAAATAGGAGACTTCAAGGGACTTGGGCAACCGACAGGGCGTGTAGGTAGAAAAAAACTAATCCCATCTCCTGAGGCTCCCTTGTTCCATCAATTGGCCCCTTGTTATGGTCCCATTGGGTGAGGATATATCTCTCAGGAACGAGTTAGTGACATTGCTTAACTCTTTATGTTAGTATCCAATGTAACAACGTATCGTACATACTCGATAATAGTGAATAAAGCCAATGCAGTGCTGAGGTAAAAAGAAAAAGGCGATTCCTCGCCAGAAAGAGTAGTTGACATGACATAACATAGTTTTTATGCGTGATTGAATTGAAGTACATTAAATGTTGTGGAGGACCACCTTAAAGCACAGCCTGGTCGCTGAATTAAATGGAGGACAGAGCCTGAGGACGCAAACACGATTAAAGGGAAATTAATGTCCAAACTTCCATGAAATATCAAGCAATTATACAGTGTGTAGGGCTTGTTACACCTATTATTAAATATATAAAGGTGGAATAGAGCAAACACATTCTCAGATGTGCAATTCCTATTTCATATAAATTCCATTATAATTGTGTTTATTTCTGTCTGTGCTGTGTATTTAGTAATAATTCATGACCAGTTAATTCAATAAAAATAATATTTTGCTGTGTTTTGTGTCCTATAGTTAAAGGTGAATGTATTCCAAAACATGAGTAATTTGTCTCACATCTAAAAAGCTGTTAGGGTTTTAAAGGGATCACCAGATTTAAGCCTCTATAAACCCAAACGTAACGCTTGGTGCTAGGGTTCAACAGGATGCCTTTATATTCAGGCAAACCATTGCTCCAACAATAACTTTAGTTACTCACTCTTGATCAAGAGATTTTCTAGTGGGGTGGCTATCAGGATGGTTAAGCTCCCCGCCTCTCCTAGTCCGCTGGACTCCTACGCCTCCCCTATGTGGAATTTCAGAATTCTGTAGGTCACCTTTGAGTTGTCATAAGCTGAGCAATTATAGAGCGGGTTGAACGCATAGGCCTGGCTGACACATCAGTGCTACTTAGGTTAAAGGAGCAGTCAAGTTCATGTTCAGCTATGAATGTGCCACCAGTAAGTGTGGATAAACTGCACTGTTGCGTATGCTACAGGCCACTATATGGGACTCACATATAGGGCAGGTCTAGGAGTCTTGAGCAATTCGGGAGGAGCATATGGAGCTTCACGCATGATAAACTCATGGGGATGGAGCAACTAAAGAATTTGTGTGTAGAATGATGGCTGCAATTAAAAACCCCCGCCTCTGGCCCTCTAGTCTATGGCTAGTAGTATGAGGTCTCAGGTTGTAGATTGGCTGCAATGGCATGCCAAATCTAGCAATATGTCTAAGGTTAAGCGCAGGCAGCGCCGCAAACCCTGAATTAAACTTAAAAGGAATAGCTCATACTCAACCCCATTCTTACTGCAAGTAACCAATTTCTCTCAAGACTATTTGAAGACAATGTGATCCATCTGCAGTCTGCAACTAGGACCCTCAAAAAATGACATGTGTCTAATGCAGTTATTCTTGTACTATGTCTAAAAAAGAAATCACTGTGTCCATAAGAGCAAAGAATATAATCATTAGTATGCAGAGCATTATGCAAAACATCAATGTTTTAAATAAAAGTTGTAGAAACAGTAGCTCAACTGGGATTCAAAATAAATAACATAGTACCGTGTGTTCTTGGCTACTATTGACTAAAATTCCCAATTCTCTGTTTTTTTTCTATTTGTGTTTGCATACAATTTATCATACCTTTATACTATATACCGATATAAGCCTAGTTTTCACAATTTGGTGCTCAAAAAACCATAACATCCGGCTTACTCGAGCACAAAAAAATTTAAAGTCAACACTACCTTTCTGACATTACTGACATCATAGGGTCCTCTCTGTCTGAACAGTTGAGACAGAAAAGGACCTATGGGGATGCGGAAAGATGGTACAGTGTATTTTTTTCCTACTACCGGGGCTGGGCAGGCGTGTATGCTGACAGGGGCTGCAAATTGATATACTGGGTGGTCTGTAACCATGCATTTCCCACCTCGCCCCGATTATACAGTCAAAGTGGTTTTCCCAGTTTTTTGTGTTGAATTAGGGGTTCGGCTTATACTCGGGTCGGCTTATACTCGGGGTATTACAGTACTTTACAGGGGCGAAAATAAATTCTGCATAAAATAAGGTTTCATAACAGCTACAGGATTTTTTAAAAAGTAAAATTAAAGCTGCTTAAAGTTCATTAAATATCAAGATATTTAGGCTTTGAGGCCATGTATATAGTTAAAGCAAGTCATTCGGAATTTTTGTGTTTGTGTGTTTAAGCGGTCACTTACAAGTAGGACTGCATCGTCAATAGAACAACATAATGCTATTGTTATAATAAAACATTAAAACCAAAATGGCACTATCACTGCTATAGTAACTTACAAACTTGAACTATCCACAGACGGTAAAAAAAAACCAAAGATACTTGCCAATTGCCAACTGCCCCCACAAACCTCATGAGCAGGAAAAAGTTCACAAACCCTTTCTATTAGCACCATACAAAGAGACAAATTATATTTCAAAAGTGTTTTGTGTGTGCCTAATAGAAATCCAACCCCTACTGAATTTTCCCACTTCGGTCTTTGCTATGGATATGTGTGCCACTAAGAGCTAAACACAACGGTAGCAAGTCCCCCTGCTAATTCCTCACAAAATGGTAAAAGATGCAAATTAAAATAAAAAAAGTAGAACGTTATTGTAGCCCTAAGAAGGGCTGTTGGGTTCTTTGAGAATCACTCCTGCCTAACAGTAAGCTAATAGAACACCCTAACGCTTTCCCTGACCAGCAGCAGCTCTCTCCCTAGCGGCATCCAGACACAGAATGATCCGAGCAGCGCGGGCAGCGGCTAGTCTATCCCAGGGTCACCTGATCTGGCCAGCCAACCACTGCTATCGACGTGTAAGGGTACCACGTCATGCTGGGTGGAGTGCAGAGTCTCCTGGCTTGTGATTGGCTCTGTTTCTGGCCGCCAAAAAGCAAAACGGCGGGAGCTGCCATTTTCTCGAGCGGGCGAAGTATTCGTCCGAGTAACGAGCAGTTTCGAGTACCCTAATGCTCGACCGAGCATCAAGCTCGGACGAGCATGTTCGCTCATCTCTACTAATTTGCCCTCTTCTCTGTTTATGGCCCCATTTGGGTTGAGGATCTCATCTTCTCAGGGCCAAATCTAGGTGTACATTGCTTAACTCTTTATGTCATAAGTTCCAATTAGTATCCAATGTTAATGTATGCACATACTCAATAATAGTGAATAAAGCCAATGCAGTGCTAGGTAAAAAGAAAAGGCTATTCCTCGCAGAAGTAGTTGACATGACATATACATAGTTTTTATGCGCTGATGAATTGAATTACATTAATGTTTTGTGATGGACCCACTTAAAGCACAGCTGGGTCTGAATTAATGAATGGATCAGCTGCTGAGGACGCAAATCACGATTAAAGGGAAATTAATGTCAACTTCATATGAACTATCAACATTATTACAGTGTGTAGGGCTGTTACACCTATTATTAAATATAAAAGGTTGAATAGAGCTAAACACATGCCTCAGAGTGCAATTCTATTCTATTTATTCCATTTATATTATGTTTATATTCTATGTCTGTGCTGTGTATTTAGTATATATCTGCCAGTTAAATAAAAGAAATAGATATTTTGCTGTGTTTTTTGTGTCTACATAATATTAAAGGTGAATGTATATGTCCAACATGAGTAATTTGTCTTCACAATCTAAAAAAGCTGTTAAGGGTTTAAAGGGAATCACCAGATTTAAGCCCTCTAAAGCCCAAACAGTACCTTGTGCTAGGGTTCAACAGATGCCTTTCTCTCAGGCACCATTGCTCCAACAATCACTTTAGTTGCTCCACTCTTGATCCCAAGATTTTCTAGTAGGGGTGGCTTAGTCAGGTGGTTAAGCTCCCCGCCTCCTCCTAGCCGCTTGGACTCCTAAGCCTGCCCCTATGTGGAATTCAGAATTCTGTAGGTCACCTTTGAGTTTGTCACTAGCTGAGCACATAGCCGGTTGCCATAGCCTGGCTTGAACATGCAGCCTGGCTGAGCATCCGGGAGGAGGCAGATGGAGCTTCACTGCATGGTTGAACTCATTGGGAGTGGAGCAACTAAAGTAATTTTTTGGTAGAATGATGGCTGCAATAAAACCCCCGCCTCTGGCCAATCTTAGCTATGGCTAGTAGGTATGAGTGTCAGGTTGTCAGATTGGCTGAATGGCCGCCAATCTAGCAATATGTCTAGGTCAAGCAGCATGCACCAAAACCCTGAATTCAAACTTAAAAAGGAATCCAGCTCATCTTCACCCACTTCTTCATTGCAATCACCAAGTTTCTCAATGACCTATTTGAAGACAAGTGGATCCATCTGCAGTCTGCACTAGGGACCTGCAAAAAATGACATGGTGTTCTATTCAGTTGTTCTGTACTATTGTCCTAAAAGAAATCCTTTGTCATAGAGACACAGAATATAATGCATTAGTATGCAGGATTATGCTAAAACATAATGGAGCAGATTTATCAAGCTGTCTGAAAGTCAGAATATTTCTTGTTGCCAATGGCAACAAATCACAGCTCCCCTTTAAAATATTCATGAGCACTGGTAAAATGAAAGCAGAGTTGTGATTGGTTGCCATGGGCAACTAGAAATATTCTGAATTTCAGACAGCTTGATAAATCTGCCCCAATGTTTTAAATTAAATTGGTAGAACAGTAGCTCCAACTGGGATTCAAAATAAATAAAATATAGTACTTTTTAGTGTGCTTACTATTTACTAAAATGCCCAAATTCTCTTTTTTTTTTCTATTTGTGTTGCATACAATTTACATAGTAACTTTTACAGGGCGAAAATAAATATCCTGCATAAAACAAGGTTTCATACAGCTACAGAGATTTTTTAAAAAAAGTAAAATTAAAGCTGCTGTAAAGTTAATTAAATATCAGATCATTTAGGCCTTTGAGGCCATGTCTATAGTTAAAACAAGTTATCAATTTTTGTTTGTGTGTTAAGTGTCACTGCAATCATCATAGTATAAAACATAATTGCTATTTTATTAAATAAAAACAGTAAAAACAAACTCACTATCAATGCTATAGAACTACAACTTGAACTATCCCACAGACTGTAAAAAAAACCTAAAAGATATTGCCAATTGCCAACTGCCCTCACACAACTTCATGAGCAGGAAAAAGTTACACCCTTTCTATTATGCCCATACAAAGAGACAAATTATATTTCAAAAGTGTTTTTTGTGCAAAACAGTAGAATACAAAATTCTTAAATGTTGGTAACATTGTGCTTGAATTCGCCACAGATTAAATCTAATAAGCAGTGAGCAAAACGTTGTTTCCAAAATCCTACCAATGAAAACTACAACTGGTCCAAATAAAATCATGCCCTCTTGCAGTTCTTTAGAAAGAAAAATAAAAAAGTTATAATCCTTAGGCTACATTCACACAAGAGTGTGCCCGCCATCATGGCAGAAAAACGTCGGCGCCCGGGCAAACTGATCACCCCTGCCCCTTTCCATAGTGATGTATGGCGCATGGCGCCATATTACGGGGAAAGATATGACATGTCCTATCTTTTCCCTGGCTATGGAACAGTACGGTGCCACATGTGTGCTGCACCGTACCGCTCCTGTACAGCACCGTGGGCTCATTGCCATCTATGGGGGACATATATATAAATACGCTGTATATACGACTGCCGTATATACGCCCCCCCCATACGGCCGTATGAATGTAAACATCATATAAACATAGGCATAAAATCTGTGTATCAATTTTGTAAATCTGTAAGCGAAATGACCTGCAGAATGTTATTATTAATGGTTATCTCCCTCCACAAAGTTTGCAGAAAATTTTAAATACTCCAAAATTGTACCACAAAAAAAAAACACATCCCACAAAAAAACAAGCCTCTCTACAGTGACATCAATGGAAAGATCAAAAAATGTTGTCTCTTGAAATGTGTTCATGTAGGAATAAAATAAATAAAAATTACATGAAAATAACTTTATTTAACAAAAAAATAGCCGCATCATGACAATCATCGCCCAATTGATCCTCCTAGGACTAGGCTTGCTATTTACGAAAAAAAAAACCCTATTGAAAATGTCTTTAATTGGCCACCACCTAGAACATCATGTTATCATTGCATATAATATTATCTTATTTTGATATATTTCTCAACCTCATCTAAAATGATTAATCATCGATTAAAACATTCCACAAATGTGAAGTAAAGCCTCCTACTCTTCCACCTCTTCACTATTTTTTTAACCTTTCATTAAAGCAGCTTTCAATAATAAAAGCATCAGCGTAAAGTAATTGGTTTAAGCAAGACCTCTTCACAGACAAACATCTGCAGGAGGCAAATAGTTTATGCTAATACTTAATGAACTTCTGGAAATAGTGCAGACAGCTCTGGGAGGAACATTAGAGTCGGCGCTGCTTCCTTTAAAATAGTTTTCAATGCTCAACTAATTTTATGTCAACAATGTTCATAATCTATACCATCCATGTGCTACAAACAGCATGGCGCATCCATTAACCAAAGACTTCTATTCTATGATTCCGAAACGCAGATATCTCATTATCTGCTGTCATTTGTCTTGTATTATTTGCAAAGTGCAGGCAATGCTGTATGTGTATATGGTGTAATTCAAGCTTCGAGAAATTCCAAATTTGTAACATCTAACGGGATAACTAGGGTCTAACTAAAGTTAATTGATGCTTGATCAATTACAGTAATACAGAAACCTTTTGGTACCCATCTATACTGGTATAGAGAAAGTGAGGGTGCCTCAATCTGTAGTACTCATGCATGTATTCGAAGATCACTCAAAGATGGGCCCGGGATCTAACAAACTAAGGAACTCATCAGTAGACAATACAATTTAAGAGAATACAAGAGCCTTTTATCCCGAGGAAGATTACGCCAACAGGAGCATTTTATTTGGTTTATCTAGGGAACCCCAATCGAACACAGTCCATTGAAATGGTTTTAGAAGATGCCCCTTCTGGTTGTTATTCCCGGAGTTGGAAAGATGAGCATTAACTTAAAGGGGTGATCCCGGGAATATGATCATCTGATGCAAAAACCCATAATTCTATCAATAAATGCATACAGCAAAACTCAATGTTATTATTCACAAAATGGAGCTTTAATAGTTTGTTTTTTATGATTCACAAAATTTTATAACTTTCTAAAGTAGGCAACAAATCTCTAAAATGACCACCACATGATACGACAAGTCCCATGATCCTTTAGTTCTCAGTAACTCCTCCTCCCCCTTATGCTCTGCTTCCAGTGATGATGTAACAGACTGTCCTGCTTTGTCACCATAGTAATGATGTGCGTAACTGCCATCACTGCACATTAAATCACTGAGATGACATTTCACCACAACACACTGGCCATACTGCATGCACTGCAATCAACCAACAACAGCCAAACATAGTGGTGATCGCATGATCTGCCCAAGGCAGGTGCAGGACATGTGAATAATGTTCGTCTTCTGTCCTAAGACAATCTTCTGACTAATTACAGGCCAGAATACTGAGAAATGCCCCTCACAATCTATCATATAATACAGAAAAAAGAATAAAGCAGTGACCAGACAATACATACAAATACTGTCTATGGGGAGCTTCCCAGTATTTATTTTAGAAGAAGGGAAGATATATTGTGTTGCAACTAATACTTACCACAGAGAGGAAGAAAATCTTTACTTTCATTCTGGTTCCTTACTGAAAGGTATATGCAATTTAAAAGCATTGATTTCCAATTACCATTAAAATGTTCTATGCCATCTCCAGCAGAGCTCCTTCCTTCCTGGTTAATCGCACATCCGTACATCTTAATATCGTCTTTAATTCAACGAAAATCAATTAAGCCAACAAAGTGGACTATATAAAAAGTTCACTCTATTTTACACTAATTTACACATAGGGGGAGATTTACTAAGCTTAAGAATCCCGTTAACAATTGGCAGAAGTGTCCAGTTTTCTACAATCTTTTTGTGTTGTCCGAAACGGGGATACGGTAGATTTGTACTGTGTTAGCCAAAGGGAGCAGAGGAAGAGTGAAGAAATCAGGCAATATCTTTTTGAGGCTAACTGACTATATTTTATTTAGTGAGCTTTCAAGAATACTAGTTCTCTTCGTCAGACATAAGGTAACGAAGAGAATAAGTATTCTCAATAGCTCAAATATACTCAGCCTCAAAAAGGTATCACCTGGTTATTTCACTCTTCCCCAAACAGGGATGTGAGTTCATAGGAAAGGAATGTAATTTGTTGACAAGTGAATGTAACTTAAAGGGGTCTATTGTCTCCCACATCCCCCCAAAAGGGAATAAAACTGCACTGTGTTGGGCACATTAATCTACTAATAGTTTTTATGCATTGCATGCAGAAACATATCTTGTTTAATCCCTGAACTGAGTGGTTTTGCTCAAAAAAATATATAACATTCAGGAAAGCTGGGTGCCTACATAAACACATTACACATGGTGCTTCCTGAAATGTCCAGACAGGACTAATCAAGCTGAGCTGGATGACTCATACACAGAAGATGGGATAAGGTGCAGCGATCGAATACTCCTGCCTGTCAGGGACAACATAGTTATGATGTATTCTGGGCTTATGCTGGGCAGGACAAGCCTGGAGCAGTGCATAATTAGGGTGAGAAGAAACCCTGGGCCAGCCACAGGAGTGAAATAGCCTCATTATCATAATTTTATTATTGCTTTTTTGCATTCTCAAGGTATGTTTGGTTCCCAATGCATATATGCAAATGGTAGATTTCCTTTAAATGTTTTTTTGTAGATTTACTGTTTGTGTTTCCAAGCGATCTTTAAGTGAAAATGAATTTAATAACTTCTCTTTTTACACATTCCTTCAATTAATCATTACATAAAGGGGAATGGTTGGGTGGCACAGGGTAGCATGGAAAGCAGCATCCCTGCTAGACCAGGAAGCTCTGCTGTGGTTTGGCTGCAAGTGAACCCCCAATAGCATGTGCCAGGGTTCATGTAATAAAGTTCAAATTAGTATTTATGGAACTACCTTTCCTTCAACATGAAGGAGTTTCACTAGAGCTAGCTTAGCTTCAACATATTTACTACATAGAGGGGCTTCAGAAGACCTTTGTACAAGAGGTTGAAGACAATTAAAAATAATTCCTAAATAGACATTGATAAATAATATGGGTAATATTCCCTTAGACTCTCCTATCATAAGAAGGGAACTCATAACCCATAATTTATGACACCTCCCCTTTTTAGAGATGGCATGGGAGATCGATCCACAGATCATCTCACAAGCCCATCTCCATGGCTCCCCACTGGTGAGACAATACAAATATACAGCCGTTTCCACGACACCTATTCCCATTTTAAACAAATAGAGGTTCAAAGTTAGTTGGACTTTAGTCTCAGGAATACCCAAAAATCCAGCTAGTGGAATATCCTGTGAGACCTGCAGTAAGGGTTTCCATGGCTCTGCCAAGCTGCTGTCCACATGTAAAGCAGCCTCACACCTCTGGTCCTTTGTGGCCCATACACATGTTACAGAGACCGTCTCACTGGGCTCTCCTGTAACAATCCCTGGGTTGTAAGATAGCCCCATCCCCTCCTCTGCAGGGGTTACTAAATGTTCAGAACTCAGACTGATGTCTGAATCATGGACACTCGGACTGTTAGTGACTTCGGATACAACAGGTGTCATCAGGTCAGCTAAGAGCCCTGGCTCACCCTCACTACACACTACCTCATCCTTGTTAGAATATAACACATTATTATCATCACACATTGTTTGGTCAGTGCAAGGTACAGTACAACCAAAATGAGCACATATCACGTTGACATTATAGGACAGTTCAACTGTACTTGGGGAAATATCTGCAGAATCCTTAGATGCTAATTGCCCCAGGTCAGGCATCACCTCAGGCTCGTTTGAACCTATCACATTATCACTGTCCATTCCTGTAATGGTGGAAGAAACATTATAATTCAGAGTAGTGCCAATGTGGACCATGACCGCTGGTTCCTCACCAGCCCCTCCCAGTAATCTGTCAACCTGATCCGCAACATGCCGAACCCGAGCACCCGGCAAACAACACACTGTTCGGTATGCACGGTCTATGTGACAGATTGCCCTGTCTGTTCCCCTAATAATCGAATCTCCATTCTTCTCCATACTTCCATTCCCACAACCATCTGCCCCAGAGAGTTTGTGCTCCAGGAGCAGCAAACTTCGCTCCATATTCTCAATTGCTCGCAGCCTTGAAACTTGCTAATTTAGATCTAGAATCTGGGCTTCCAGATGAGCAATTTTCACACTTCCTACACACCAGTATTCCCCCTCGAACAGCTGTTCAAGGAAAGCATACATGGCACAGGTTGTGTACTTTGTAGCAAAGCCACTTATGGAGTCCATTGTTCTACTGGGGATTGTCACGAACCTGAGTCACCGGGTTCCAAACGCGGGGTTCGCTTACGCCAGGAGACCACGCAAATTAGCCCTAAGCTCCGCCCACTCACACAAAATGGCGTCCTTACGCTAATTCCTACTCTCCTAGCACACGGCAAACCCACTTAGCTTAATTCTCATGTCAGGGAAACCAAACGCATTCGGATCCCAGACACTACACACGCACAGCCCAGGGGGCGCACAACCACACTATGTACCCCCCTACCACTTACGTGCCTACGGAACGCTACTACACAGGGCCACTCAGCACCCCGAAAGTCACCCGTTCCATACAACGGCTGCCACCACTCGTAATTAATCACTGTCCATTCCTGTAATGGTGGAAGAAACATTATAATTCAGAGTACATGGGGCAGAGTTTGATATCTCCTCTGCACTTGGGAAAATATCTGCAGAATCCTTGGATGATAAATGCCCCAGGTCAGGCATCACCTCAGGCTCGTTTGAACCTATCACATGATCACTGTCCATTCCTGTAATGGTGGAAGAAACATTATAATTCAGAGTACATGGGGCAGGGTTTGATATCTCCTCTGCACTTGGGAAAATATCTGCAACATCCTTGGATACTATTCGCCCCGGATCCTGTACCACATCAAGACTCTTTGGACATATCACAATGTCATCATCATCAAATAGGCTAGGCTCCGTACCACCCAGTGTAGTACATGTGATGTTCACACTATTAGGCATTTCAACTGTGGTGGGAAAAACATCCACCACAGACTGG